>CM029607.1:42137892-42554682 GCA_017311375.1 Mytilus coruscus | reverse complement strand
ATACACAGAATATAGATGACCTTTTGCTTGTAGTATAAAAGAAACAGACCAAACCATAGAAATTATATATTGACCAATGAACCATGAAAATGAAGTCAAGGTCAGATGAACCCTGCCAGACAGACATGTACACCTTAAAATCATTCCATGCATCAAATAAAGTTGACCTATTGCTTAAAGTATCTAAGAAACAAAGTTAACCAGGAAAACTGAACATTGACCAATCAACCATGAAAATGAGGTGAAGGTCAAATGATACCTGCCAGACAGACATATACACCTTACAATCATTTCATACACCAAATATAGCTGACCTATTGCTTAAAGTTTAAGAAAAACAGACCAAAACACAAAACTTAAAATAAGCAATGAACCATGAAATGAGGTCAAGGTCAAATAAAACCTGCCAGACTGACATGTACATATTAAAATATTTCCATACACCAAGTAGGAACAAATACATCGAAATTTCCATCCTTTCGTGGCAATTCTGAAAGCGTGATATTTTCGGTGTAGCTGAGCATACAAATGTTCTTCATCTGGTTGCTGAGAGCGTTCATAAATCCCTCCGCTGAAAACTGGGTTAACATTTGTTCCCATTGCAGATCTTATTAAACAATGTAAATTATTCAGCACCAGTTGATGACTTGTTAGTTCTGACAATACAGAAAACGCTTTGTACCCCCATGAATACATAATTATATAAATTAAAATACAATACGGAAGGAAGAAGACCATTAAAAAGGATAATCAACATGTCATGACTGTGTAGTTATTGATTTTTCTTCCATTATTTGAAGTTCAGAGGGAAAATAGAAAATCAAAACGTAGCTTATTATACATTCCGCCTAATTCTATTTTTTCATATATTGACAAATAAGTATTAAGAAAACTCATCAATTGAGGAACATATTGTCATATTCAAATAGCATTAGAAAAACTCATCAATTAAGGAACATATTGTCATATTCAAATAGTATTAAGAAAACTCATCAATTAAGGAGCATATTGTCATATTCATATAGTATTAAGAAAACTCATCAATTAAGGAACATATTGTCATATTCAAATAGCATTAAGAAAACACACCAATTTTTGAAAACATTGTCATATTCAAATAGCATCACATCATTTGATCAATTCATATTTTTAACACAGCGTTCCAAGTTAGAGTTATGAATAATTAATTGCATGTTTATTGACTTTATATGCTAGTATTGCCGAAGTTGACATAGAAAACAAAACTCATTATTCTTTTGACTGTGAAAAAGTGAAGAAGATACATAGGAGGCGATAAAAAACCATAAGTCGAATTCAATACAAAAGGAAAAACGAGGAATAAGATATAACAACAGTTCACAAAACATACACATAAAAACTAGATTAAGCCACACGAACCAAACCAAAACCGGGCATAGACTCAAATGCTCCAGAGACTATAAGGTTAAGGTATAACGCTTGAAGCCATGTTGTCACAGGAGTCCTTCAAATTTTCCAAAACTGAAAGATTACTAAAAGAAGGCCCGAAATAATGTATGATTTATATAAAAAAAATAAATTGAAAGGAACGTCGCAAATTGTCCGCGACATCCCTTTCCTCTTACTGCAAATTTTGGTAAACATGAGACCAAGCTGATAAGAAGTCATTGTATATTTTCTTCAAAGAATGCATGAATCTTTTTGAAAATCGCAATAAATATTTCGAAGTAACTTCGAAGTACAAAATCGCTCTACTAATACGATTTTTAGACCTAACGTATGAACAAACAAAAAAACAGAATTATTTCTAAAAGTCTGCCAAAATGTAGTATTATCAAATTATTCGAAAAATAAAACAAAAGTACATGTTACCGAGCTTGTTTTCCAGCTACAGGTAGTGTAAAGAATCCTGATTTACCTTTTATAATTATCATTATCATTATTAAAACAAAAAATTCTTACCATTTGTTAATAATGTTTTGACAAGATGACAATATGTTTGTTTTCTTGTAAATGAAAATTCATACAAATAAATTTACATTTCTCTTTCAAAGTTTCCTCATTTTAGCCATATTTTATATGTTCACATAGCGGATGATATATGTACAGCGGTAGAGGCTTACCCTGTCGACACACTAGGTCTCGCTCCTTAAGGAGTTCATGCAGTTCTCTCAGTTTTTGTTTATTACATTGATTTGTCTTCTAACCGATTTATGAGATTTACTATTGCCTCATAATATCAATTATATGAGATCCAAAGTGGTCGCAATGATTTTTAGTCCCCAGAACAACCTTTCAAGTATTTCGATTCTCTCGGAAAGCGTTTCATCTTTGTTCTTGCTAACAAAGCAGCCAAAAACTTTTTTGTTGGTTGACGTAAGTACTACTAGGTAAATCTGAAAAGATAATTCGAGTACATTTACAACTACAACTTCTGCAGAACTAAGATCGTAGATGACTACTCTCCAACAACGATTGAACTCAAGCTGTAGCTGAATACCACGTGTTTCCGACTATAATAGAATACATAATTTCACAAGGTACTTCATCAAATATTTTTTTATATCTGCAATCAGTAAAAGCTCGCACTGATTTGTGGTCTTACATCAGATAAAAAACGTATGTTAAAACTTGCCTTTGCTATTTCTGGAGAGAGAAACACTGTTTAGAAGTCGTATATAAGATACGCTTCTTTGAAAATAAAGATATTTCCGCCGACAGCTCTGATGCTGTACACTGTATACCACACTATTATTCAAAGAAATTTTCCTTTTAATAAACTCGTCTTTAGATAAATCTGGGGTAACTATATTTCTAACAAAACGTATACAAATGAATCTGCATATAATGAGCCGATAGATTCTCTGCAAAAACTTCTTTTTATTCTTCTAAATATCCAAATGAAGTTGATCAACTTTGATAGTCACCGTTGTTCTTTTTAAGCCTTGGTATTAGAATAACTCATGGTATTATTCATAGTAATATTTATGATATCTGATATGACTTTTCCATTCTTTTAAAGTGATGTAAAATGATGTTAACTTGCTCATTCCTATTTAGTTGGGGGTGGGGGCTCAGTGGCTGAGTGGTCTAAGTAGTCGAACTACTGTATCACTAGCCTGTCAAGACTGATATTGTGAGTTCTAGAATTGTCAGTTTTCCTACCAAAAGTCGGTGGTTTTCTCCGAGCACTCCGGACTCCTTTTTTTTTCCTTTCTCAAGACTTCTACACCATAGTGATAGATATCATAAATCGGTCTAAAATTAGCTCTTCTGCAATATACAAAAAAGTATAACAAAAATACTCCAAGGCAAATTAAAAAAAGGGAAGTCCATTAAAACTGAAAAAAGTCAAATGCTATCAATCAACGGAACAAGTGAAAAACAAGTGCCATATTACCGAATTGGTACAGGGATTTTCCAAAGAAAATGGTGAGTTAATCATGGTTTCATAGCTAGCTGAACATCCAAATTTTACAAATATTTATATCATATATCAAGCTCTATTTCAACCGAGTCTAAACACTTTGTGAATAACTTATCAGAGACGTGCATAGACCTGCCATCAACACCAGATTTCCTTACATACAAAATAAAACGCCAAGAATTCAGTAAAAACAACAACTGGTAAGCCTCCTGACATTGAAGATGTACATACAAAACATATTTCACATAAAACATAATTTTGATTAAAGTATGCATGCAAATGACATCAAATAGAGAGAGAGCAAAAAAGAAAACGATTCCTAAGGAAATGGCATGATATTAAATTAAAGATTTTATAATAATTTTATACATATCCATAAAATCAAATTTTTATTCAGCACTGTAAATGTTGTTGAAAACAGTTTGGACACAATATCGCATATTTCATCAAACAGGGCTTGATGTTTAATGATGAAACAACTTTTAACAGTTTCAAAGAATTTTTGAACAGAGGATGAAAAAACAATACAGTTTTTATGGGAACTGAATAAAAAATCATTGAAATTTGAATAAAATCTTTCACAAGTCAAAATTTTACAAAAATAGTTTCGTATCTCTTCTACATCAATCAGCCCACATTTCAAACGATTGAAAACTTGATTTATTATAGTTCTAAAATACATAGAATAAAAAACAAAAGTAAATTAAATAATGCAAACTGAATCATATTCTGTATAGATTAGTGTTTAACTATAAGCGGATCTTTATTGACAAGTCATAAACCATTACTTTGTTATGACACATTAAAATGTTGTATGATTGATTTAATTCTATACATTGCATAGAGTAGTTTATGAGAAAGGTGCTTAAATATTCCAACGATTAGCACGGTTTTCCTCAACATGGTGTCAATCAATAACCATGAGTTGAGGAAAGACAAAAACTTACACGGACTTGAGGTGAACTTATATTGAAACAGATATGGAGTATTACTTCTTTAGATTACTTCTTGTATCTAATCTACAAAACCATTCTTAGGGCATATCAATAACATACTTCAATCTTTACATATATAGTCGATAGCCTAACAAGACTAGAAGTATCCTCATATTTATACCTAAATTTTAAAAGGTGGATTCAGATGCCTAAAGTCCAGTACTAATCTTGTTTCTTTTTTTTTTTCTTTTTTTCTTTTTTTTGATGTTTCCGTTAGTGGATTCACTACAGTTGGTTTGAATAAACCTCATAGATACATCTTTTCTCAAGAAGTTTATTAATCTTTTCAACAACGAAACATTCATTGTTTAAAGAAGATCTTTTATTCTTTAGATGTTTTACCTGTGGTTCAGTTTTAAACGATAACTTCTTTTCAGTAATATGAACAAATTGTGGATTAGTAGTAAAAGCTCTCCATTCAATCAATTTTGATCTTAATTTACCTACTGGTGAAATAGGAATTTCAACTTCTAGTAAAAAGTGTTCATCTAATCAGTAACAATTGGTTGCAATTGAGTACATTCTATAGTGTGATTTTCTTTCACTTTTTGTTTACCTTAGCATCTAACGAAGTATCAGATTTATCAATAATTAAGGTCTTTCCACTCCGTTAGGAAAGACCTTATTGTTTTTCTAATGTTTTTTTTTCTTTTTTTTTTTTTTTTTCTTCCAACATTTTTTTGGGAATGCCCTCCCCCCGTTTCTGTTGGAGTTATCAAGACCAATTATGGACCATCGATAGATCTCATCATGAAGTATTACCAGATGACCCTGTTAAGGATTTCATCATCCCCTGTAGAAGTTATCTCCCTTTTATTGGATTTTTTGACATGCCCCCCCTCGTTTTTTAAAGATATCATGACCTTATTTGTACTATAGGTAGATCTCATCATGATGTACTACCATATGAGGCTGCATAGGATTTCATCATACCCTATGCGAGTTATATCCCCTTGAAGCAATTTCTTTCCTTTGCATTTTTCTCAAAAAGTATTAAGGATAGAATCGATTTGAAAACGGCAACATGAACAGGAACAGATGGCAATGTTTATAAACATAAACAATTATTTTGTTATTGACCCTTATAAGGAGTCATTTCTGTTGGAAAAATATACACAATTTTTGAAAAATTGTATTTCGAAAACCGGAAGTCGTAGAGACTTAGGACCTTCACCAATAATCTTAAGTTCATGTGACCTTCAATTTGCGCCCAAGGTCAAAGGTCACCGAGTGCAAAAAAAAAAATTACGCTGCAATTTCAAGCTTGCATATTAAGAAAACGATAAGAGTTTGCTGCATACATACTGTGTATAAAATGTTCCTCTCGATGAGCTCTACATTTTATACGTTAAGCTCAAAAATGTCCGACCGTCTGTTCAAAAGTTACATTAACATAATTCTTAAAACTATAGTAACATATGTATATCTTTTAAAAGGTAACGGATATCAACCTACTATAACTTGAAAGATGATCAGTAATTGAAGACCTTCAATTTGAGGTCAATGTCAGGTCTTGATGAAATTTAACCTTGACCTTCAGAGTGTACTATGACTTTGACCTTGTGACATTTGAAAGGTCAAGTGGTCCTGAGTTGAATGTTGGTAATCTAATGTCTCTACGACTTCCGGTTCTCAAGTTTGATATTGCATCATATATTTGATAATTCATTGTGACCTTGATGAACTTTGGAATTGTCCCAATTTTTTCTAAAATGTTGTCTTTTCACTGCAGTTCATTTTTCTTTCAACAGATTTCAGATATCTGTTGTCGTTTAAGAGATAATGCAGTTTGAAATTTTGCGAGCGGAGGCATGTATTTCTGAATCAACAACAGCTTTCCACCTAAAATTTTCAGAAATTGAAGCGTATAACATTGTTATATGTTTGACTAATTACCAAAAACTTTAAATAAAAAACTCAAAAAAACAAAATCAATTTGAAATTTTCATCTTTTACATTGACTTTGTAAGTTTCATAAGTTCTATTTGTATAATTGATATTGCATCATTTTTGGCACTTTGCCAAATGCGGTCATTATGTATATCAAATTGAAGGTCTTAATGAGTTCATCTCAAAAATGAAAATTTCAAACCCCTTTTTCACCCCAGTGGGAAGGGTGGGGTCATTTAGTGCAAAAAATTCAAACTTCTCAGAAGGTTAGGTTGTCGCATATCTAATGAAAGTCGATAAAGCGTACATTTCAAATATCAAATTGACGTCCCCAAAAAAGGGGTTGGTTGGGGTCATTGAGGGCAGTAAATAAATTGTCTTATAAGGTTGTTGTATATCAAATGAAAGGTCATAATGTGCACATTTCAAATATCAAATTCCTGTCCTCCGAAAATGAGGTGGATGGGGTTATTAAGTGCAAAAATCAAACTTTCTATAACATGGTTTTTTATATTTCTTCACAAAGAAGTACTTTCAAAATTTGTAGAAATACTTGTATATAGTTACCTTGTCTTTCTTGTCAGGACAATCTTCTGTCCAGTGACCTTGTATAGCACAATTAAAACATTTCCCTGTTCTCCAGGTAGGCTTGTCTTTCTCTTTTATGGGATATGGCACTTTTCTGTTTATCTTGGACTTTTTCAGTTTGACGGATTTGTTCTTGCGTTCAGCTCTATTCTCATCATCCTCTTTTCGTCTTCTGAATCGTTAGCAATTGGATTCGTAGTGTACTCTTTAACCAATTGCCACCCTAGTTCTAATGAATCAGCGAGTTTTATAAGGTTTTGTTTCTCTCTTACAATGTTCATACCTTCAACAATCTTTTGTAGCATTATCAAAAAATTCGCTCAATCCCTGGTATTGACTGTCTTGAACTTGTGGTGATGCGAGAGTTTTTGTTGGCGACTTCAGTGTAACTTTCAGATGAAAAATAGCAAAAGACTATTGTTCCTTTGCTTTTTGTGTGCTTGTAGTTTTGTGTTATGAAATTGATAACCATATCTCTTTTTTCATCAGAAATTAAAAGTATAACCAAAACAAAAAAGAAAAAAACGAAAAACAATAGCCAATTTCAACATCTAATAACAGAACACAAAAATCCCCTAAATATTTGAGCAAAACGAAACCACCAAAGACCGGGAATGAGCAAAGTTGCAATATGTTGCATTCCGGTGATTTTTTTCATTAGGAGATAGTCATTTCAACATACAGTAGGAAGGAATTGTGACTAAGGCCAATCAGTCTACTGTAGAGAAAATAAGGTTGTGCCAAATCTTGCGTAGGCCATCTATTGCTGGAGGTAGTAAAGACTTTGTGTTTAGAAAGATTTTTATATATTGTATGAACAGTTTATTTACAAAACATAATTGTGTCAATAATATTCTATAGAATAGACGAACATACTGATACAGCTCTACACTTTTTATGTTCTGAGAGATTAATACATACGTTCTATGGTTAACGATCAAACGTATTGTTGTATATGTACGAACCTGGTAAATAAAATATGGTTATTTCAGTCCCTGAACAAATATGGTATATATTTCCTTCCCTGGGAATGAGCTTTCGTTTTCTCGGAAACACTTTTTGTTACATTGAAACATTTTTCAGATAGTATTGCAAGTTTCATTCCGGGATATATCGAACGACAATGATATTCGTTTTGTGCTATAAATATAACTTTCTAATAATACCATCTGGATAGCGAAAATTACTTTTCATTATCCAGAATCTTTCTCCTCATCATTTCATGGTTGTTATTTTTTAATCTTTAAAATGTCCACGTTGTTGAAGATATTAAGGTGGCTGTTGTAATACTGTTTGAAGTGTTGGCTCACAGAGAAATATGGGTTTTTTTTTTTTGTGACACCGCTTATCCATGTATGTAAATTGACGCGTCTGTGGAATAGCTGCTTTGACTTGCCAACATATTGGAGGCCGATATGGTTTTTGAATAAATATGGCATCAAAGGGCTCTATAAACCAGCAGAAGTTAATTAATGTCTGATAGGCAAAACATAGCTTTCCGTGTTAAAGTAAAAAATTCAGTTCTGGTCAACAATATCATTTAATCTAGTGAGATAAACTTTTCTTTTAGAAGACTGTAGAATTGATGCATATAAACTATTTATCATATATTTTAATAACACATTTTAAATGATAAAAATGTTTCAAACAGAATAAGGATATAATACTAACAAAAATTTTCACATGATATATTTTACATTTCAAGACTATCAGTGGCGCTCAAAAAAAAAATCGGGAGGCAAAATCGAATTTGAAGTTGAGAACCATAAAAAAACGAAAATTTCGAAAAGTTGAGCCAAACACGTAGGGTAATCTATGTTTGACCGTAGAAATACCTAAGTGTTCCGAACAATTCATTGTTATATATAAGTAACTTTTACATGAAATGAAAACAGCAACATTAGTGACTACTGGGATGGTGAAAACTTCTGAGAAGAAACGTCCAACAGGAGGCTATGGGTTGAGAGTACAGTTTAACTCTAAGCATTGATGAGTTATATGTTTCAAATGCCTTTAAAGCATGATATTGCTAATTCCAGTAATGCTAAACATTTATTTTATTCTCTAGTCATAAACTGCTTAAACTTCAATTTTCTTTATATATTTTTAAACTAGATGTTCATACCTTTCCAAAAACTATCTAACATATTGAAAAACGGGTTCTAAATTGTTGGTAAATTGAAAGTCTGCCATTTTACCAATGTGTATTAGTCAATCCTTAAATACATAACATATTTTCATAGAATATTTATTAGTTATTATTTCTTCTTTATAGTGACTTTTTTGATAAGTCAGCAATTTCAGCAAATACATGGCTACGTGAAATCAAACCAGTTTTTTTTACAAGCTATCAGAAACCACTGATAAAAAGTCGTTCAATGTTAGTTGTTGTGCTCTTTTATTTCATTTTTCACATATGTATGTGCATTGACAGTCTAGTTTTTCCTCTGCAATATCATGTCATAGATAGTTGAATTTTTTGCCATTACTGTATAGTCCCAAGAAGGGTCGTCTGGTTGTCCAAAAGGTGTGTTCCAGTTAAAGTATGTCATGTCTGTGTCATCATCGAATTTGTAGCTACCACTATCATTGTCTCTGTTTCCTTGGATACACACCCTGTCGCCTGCGTCTGCAGCTATAGAACAAAAAGTATTTTAGTGAGCTTAAGAGGTAACCCTGGGTTAAGATATACAACTCATTAAATCCGTTTTAGCGCACTTTTTTTTTAAATATGCTAGATAGTTTTGGGATAGGTATGAAAATCGAGTTTTAAAATATTTAAAGAAAATTGAAAATTATATTTATGAATGTGACTTACCGAATAAGACATATTACCACGTTTTAACTAACATAAGCAACACGACGGGTGCCACATGTGGAGAAGGGTCTGCTGCATGACCCTTCTGGAACACCTGATATCACCCCCGTGTTCTGGTAGTGTTTGTGTTGCTCAGTCGTTATTTTTCTATGTTGTGTTTTGCATACTGTTTTTGACTTTTGGTCGTTTTTTTGTTTTTCATTTTTGCCTTGGCGTTGTCAGTTTGACTGTTCCTTTAGTAAATTTCGCCTTTCTCTTAACGCTTTTGAAATGGTCAAAAGTCATCAATGTTTTAAGCACTCCTGTGAAACAGAATAATGATAATCTGTGTTACCCAAAAGCTCGGAATATATTTATGAAAACGTTTTTGTTAATTGTTGTATTAGTAAGTTTTATTCTCTTTAAGTTCTTTCACCCCGTGGCATTTTATAGCTTACTATACGGTACGAGTTTGCTTATTGTTGAAGACATTTCGATGACCACTAATTATTCACATATCTGTTTTTGGGTCTACAGAATAACAGTTTCATTGGCTATCATACGAAATCTCCTTCTTCCTTTTTTAAGTGTGTCGTCAAGAATGAAAAAAGAGAAGTTGTATGATTGCAAATAAGACAACTATCCTCCAAAGACCGAAGGACAAAGATGTAAAAAACTGCAGGTCACCGTATGGGAAAATCAAGAATTTCTGCTCTGTCTCTTATCCGTAAGTTGGTTTTGGTTTCAAATTTTCAACTTTAATACCATTTCAAGTCTCGATCATTTAGATTTGGTTTGGACGCCTGTCCATGGTCAAATAAACTCATCATATATACTCATCAAAGATCGTTTAGCTACTGTTCGTTGTATATTTTGTTAAATTGTTCCATTAGAATACACTTATATTATTTAACCTTAGTTTTATTGTTGTGTGCAATAAAGCTCAGTTGGTTACACATTGTAATTCTTTACAAAAGTATTTGTGTATCATTATAGTCAGAATTTGGACAAGACGATTTGTCAATCAGATATTATCATTATAAGTTTTGCTAAATCAGTTGTGAGGACAATATTCCCTTTAATTTATTTGCGACTTAGCTGGGACGAGTAGAGCTTGACACATTGTAAAAATACATTTCTTTTGTTGAAGATTGTAATGTTGCCCTCCAGATCGCGTTTTGCTACATGTGTCAAAGGGTTAATGTCTCAGGGATATTAACCCGACATCTCATTCTATTCATATTCAAATCTTATTTTATCTTTAAAAGAATACTTCTTGACTTCTTTTTTTCGTTGTAATTTCGTAAATGGTTAGAACTTTAGAGGAAAAATTACATTATCTTATAGAAATATTCACCAAGCTATATATTAAACCCAACAATGCATGTTTCTTTGGTAATTTAATTTTTGACAAGTTTACATATTATGTATGTTTGTTGTACTCACACATTGTTGCCAATATAAAGGAATTCTATATGACTGTCATACAAGTGAGAGGTTTAGCTAGCTATAAAACCAGATTAAATCCACCATTTTCTACATAAGGAAATGCCTGAACCAAATCAGGAATATGACAGTTGTTTTCCATTCGTTTGATGTGTTTGAGCTTTTGATTTTGCCATTTAATAAGGGACTTTCCGAGTTCGGTATTTTTGTTATTTTACTTTTTGGTATTGAATGACAGTTTTATGTTCGACCTGCTAGTCAAATACGTTTTGTTAAAATATACTTTTCACTCATTTGGTCTTTTGGAAAATGTTGTTTGTGCTGTATTTAGACCCTCTACCAAGAAATTTGTTTTGTATGCACGTATAAAATTGCGGTTTTATCCAACGCAATCATAGGTTTGAACGTTGTTTTCAATTTAGACTTGTATATATATATATATATATATATCATTTTATGAAGCCCAGGTGGTCGTGTGGTCTAGCGGGACGGCTACAGTGCAGGCGATTTGGTGTCACGATATCTCAGTAGCATGGGTTCGAATCCCGGCGAGGAAGAACAAAAATTTGCGAAAGCAAATTTACAGATCTAACATTGTTGGGTTGATGTTTAGACGAGTTGTATATATATATATATATATATATATATATATATGCGAAACTAATTCATACTTAATAGAGGCGTACTGAGTCAAAGTTTTGTAAAAAAAAAAAAAACAAACACATTTACGACTTATGATCTGTTCGTGTGTCATTTGGAAAATGTTGCTTAAATTTAACATGACAAGTAAAGCTTACCAAGTAATTGTTGTACGAACGGTTGCTTTTCTTGTGAATCTATCCTGATGAGCTCACTGTCCATATTTGAACACACCGTGTCTATGACGTTAAAATCTACAGCCAGTGGTGATCCAAACACATATTTTCACCTGCATTGTAAATGAAGCCAGATGTTGCAGTGCATTTATCTTCAGGACTAGGACTGGGACAAGTAATGGGACTTTCTGTAAATATATAATTATTGTGAAACATCCGGCATAAGAAAAGATAAATTATCAATTAAAATACTAGTAGCCAAAATGCATAATATTCAATTTTGACTGTTCCTTTGCTTTAGAAAGCCGTGTCATACCAATAAAGTAGTGAACACCAATCGTTATATAAATTTAACAAATATATTTATTTTGTTTCAGATGTAACATGTAATATTTACGATAAAGCTGTACTTAAAGAAAGGTTTTATTAGACGGTTCATCATAGGTTCTCTTTTATATAAAGTATCTACTGTTTTATAGCCTGTGGACCACTAAGTCTGTCTATATAAAGGCAACAGTAGTATACCGCTGTTCAATAGTCATAAATCGATTAAGCGAAAACAAATCCGGGTTACAAACTAAAACCGAGGGAAACACATCAACTATAAGAGGAAAACAACGGAACAACAGAAACACTGAACTGCTACAAAAACAAACGCCAACATAAATAGAAACGGACTATTTGATAACAACTGCCATATTCCTGACTTGGTACAGGACATTTTAAGAAAAAAATTGTGGGTTGATCCTGGTTTTATGGCTAGCCAAACCTCCCGTTTATATAGCAATGTTAAAAATACCGCTAAAATGACAACATTATTTGAAAGGGAATATATATATCATTTGCTTAGATTTCGATAAAAGTGTCGTTTACTGTTGTTACAGCTCTCGTTGTTGTTGTTGTCTTTTATTCATAAATACAAAATGTTTTGTTTTTTACATTATCAGTTGAACCGATTATTATTTTTTTTATCCATATGTCCTTAATCCATGGATGTACAAGTACAAGACACCGATTGACAGAACACGGGGAGAAGAAGACAAAGACTTGTAAGCAGTATATACCAATGAAAATGTATAAGCAATAAACAGTCTTTAGCAATCAGTTGTGATGTTAGACGCTCCAGAGTAAGATTATTCATTAAAATTTAGTTTCCCCGATTTCTTATGTTCACGTCGACGCAATCATTCCTCGCCAAATCATTTTATCAAAAGGTCAAGTTTTCAACGATTCCACAATCTGAGTTGAAATTGAAAATCTTAACTGTTCTATCATTTCTTAGTATAACTAAAATTATTGAAACGTATACATTTGTAAGCAACAGTTGCAAAATTCTTTTTTTTTTACCTTCAAACTTTTTGTAGTATTTCCAACCTGTTGACGAGACGAGATTTGCCGACGACTCTTGGATATCTAGACTGTGTAATATACACTGATGTTATTCTTTCTGGTTAAACATTGACCTGCAGTTGGCAGTCAGCAGCCATATGTTGGTACATCGAACTAAACTATTTGACTCCATATTTTCTAAGTTGTTATATTCGGAAAACTGGTCTCTCAAGTTTAAGTTTTCTGACATTTTGTACTTATTGTATAAACACTGGTTAAAAACAAAATGTAAAATTATAAAAATACCGAATTCCGAGGAAAATTCTAAACGGAAAGTCCCTAAGTAAATGACAAATTCAAAAGCTCAAACACATCAAACGAATGGATAACAACTGTCATATTCCAGACTTGGTACTGGCATTTTCGTATGTAGAAAATGGTGGATTAAACCTGGTTTTATAGCTAGCTAAACCTCTCACTTGTTTGACAGTCGCATAAATTTTATTATATTGACAATGATGTGTGAACAAAAAAAAAAACGACATAATAGGTTAAAAATGTCAAAAATAGGGGTACAGCAGTCAACATTGTTATATAATCTTAATCACTACAAAAACAAGCAAATATGTCAACAAAGACAAACAAAAAGGCATATAGACAAAGCACATTAGCAAAAACGAAAGACAACAATACAAAAATTTACCATAGCACAACAACACAATGACGGGATGTACAAATACCGAGCCACGTCAAATGGATATTACCAAAAATAGACTAAACAGTAAAAGTAATAATTTACAAAGACAAATAAAAGAATAATATAACACGTTATTAAGATGATAAACAACGTCGGTACCTAGAATCTATACTTCAAGACCATCATGTATTATTTGTGAAGTTGGTACGGAATATTTATCAATAAGGTCTTGGTATCTTCCGATGAACTTTTTTAGAAAAAAGACGAGACGTTCTTTGACATACCCCTGGTTCATCAACTTTCTGCTTAGACACTGGGGACGTTGAACAAAGTCTGAGTAGCAGCTGCAAGCTCTTGAATATCGAATGAGTTGGGAAATGTATATCCCATATGCAGGTGAAGTTGGTATATTGCTACTAAGGTGGGGGGAATTAATAATTTCAAAATTAAAATCGTCTCGTTTGTCATAGATTCTTGTACTGAGATGACCGCTTATGTCAAATTCGAGGTATAAGTCTAAAAATGAGGCAGAGGAAGCCGTGTCTGTTGTTTCTTTAATTTCTAGTTCTGGAGGATATATTAATGGAACCCAATCAGAAAAGTTTGGATTGTTAATGAAAAGAACATCATCAATATATCTGAATGTGAAATTAAGTGATCTGGCTTCTTTGATCTTCTTGTTTTTGACAAGTATCTGAAGGAACTCTGACTCATATAAAAATAAAAGAGGTCGACAAAGAGAGTCGCGCAGTTTGTTCCCATAGAAATGCCGGCAATTTGTTGAAAAGTCTACCTCAAATTCAACAAATATGTTGTCAATAAGAAAATCCAGCGTACTGATTACTTGTTCCTCTGTGTAGCATGTTTTATTTTTTGTTCACTATTAACAAAATATAACAAAAGTATGGTATCCCAAGGTAATAAATTTATAGTGTATGCTACCATTTTATGTTGAAAAGCATTGTGGATTATTTCTTTTAGACGATTTTTCAATTTCACATGGGGAATGGTGGTATACAGGGTTGAAAAGTTTTGATAGAACTAATTTTCAGAGAAAGATCGAGATTTAAAAATTTCCAGAAGTTCTTTAGAATCCACATATGGTTAATTCCATTACGCGAGTAAACATTTTCACAGTATTTCTGAAAACTCTCTTTCACTGTGGACAGAATCTTTGTCAATCTAATGGACAATTTTTCGTCGAACATGCAGATGAGCTGGCAATGTGCCGTTGTTTGTACGGAATATTGTCAAGCTTAGGTATCCAATACAAACAAGGTAAATCCTCCGATTGGCTGTTCAATGCAATGTTCATTGACGCCATGAAGGACTTATGATTAACCAAAATCTCATTCTTGTTAAATGATATGATTTTGTATGTGGGATTACCTAAGTGCTTATCTATTCCTAATTCTTTTACAAGACACTCGTAGTAGTACGATTTACATACAAAGACAATAGTATTTGAAGCTTTGTTCGCAGGAACAACAACATCCTTATCGTGAAGAGATGATAGACATTTGATAGCCTCTTTGTCTCTGAAAACAGACTTTGGTCGATCATTCACACAGTTTTTCAACTTATGAATGCTACGTTTTATCAGAGACCTGATTGATTTGACCCATTCTGACAAAGTGTCCAGTTCAACTTCTTCTCGTTTAGCCCATGCTCTAGCGTAGTCCTCAATGGAATCCATAATTATTTTGAAGTTATGGTTCCAATTGATGTGTTAGGGTTCTCTTAACTTAGGACCATGAGATATCACCTTTCGGAGATGTTCATGTTGAATTATGTTTAGATCCCAGAGGGCTGTAAATATAAGGCGAATGGGAACAGTCACATGTCAGAGGGTGTTTTAGGTATTGTTCTAAATCAAGGTCCTACAATGCTTGCTTATAGTTATATACTTTAGATGCAATAGTTTTGGTGTATTTGTAGGATACAATAAGAACAGACTGATTTTGAAAATAAAGTGGAATTTTAGATGTTACCTCCTTGTGATGTAGAACGTTGCTGATGTTGATTGCATCAATTCCTTTATTGGTAAACTGAACAGGAAAGAATTTCCTCTTTTCCTCATGTAAAGGTTCCGATCTTACTGGTTTAAAAAGAGCTACATCACAAATTATACTGATCAGGGGAGGTGAAGGGTACCAAATGGATATTTAAATTCATAAGACCGTCAAAATGACAACGACATAAAAAAAGATGCAAAACGACGAAAAGACAAACAGCATTTTACAAACCACAGCATAGAAAGGATTACGGTTCTACATTCTGTCGATACTTATAATTTTGGCATTGCGCAAGGAACCTTTTAGAATGAGTTTATTTAAAGGAATGATAAGTTTTATAGGATCGTGTCTAAATTTCCGAGCTCGGTGAACAACATCAACATAGAATTAAGGATATCCTATTTCGTTTGAAATAAGTTTTCGTACATGTGAAGCCAAACTTGCAAACCAAATCTTTGTATCTTTGGAAGAATTTAGTAAAGATTTTAAGTAATTTGTGGTAACGAAATCCCTGACTTAATAATTTACCAATAATACATAGATTACGATCATTGAAAACCAAAACGCCATTAAAGACACGGGCATAGCGAACGAGTTGGGATATATAAACACCGTAAGACGGTACTGAAGGAACATCACCGTCCAAAAAGGAAAATTAACAATAGGGAAAGTATAATCACCACTTTAGTCGTAGTTTTTTGTGAAGAGTTTCTGATGTACAACTGAAATATCTAAATCTAGGGAGTTATTGCTGTTAATATTTGATTTATTTAAAGTAAGTTCCTTTGGGTAAATTTCGGCAGTATATTTAGAGAATTCTTGATTATTGAACGAAAAAATATCATCAAGATAACGGTAGTGTTGTTGAATTTATCAATTTAATGGAATTTAAACGGGTCTTCGCCGAGTTTGTTATTCATAACAGTACAGGAACACTTCTGCTATCAAAGGGGCACAATTGATGCCCATAGGAATACCTACAAGTCGATAAACTGTATTGCCGAAACGTACATTAGAATTGGAAAGAGAAGATTTTCGACTTTAATCATCTCATCACACCTCCAGTAAGAATATCTAACATATTTACCTTTCTCATTTGAGAAAAGGCTTTATTTGAGTTGCAGCAAATAAATTTGCAATGAGATTTATCAAACTACCATTTAATTAAATAGGAAAACTTTTGTTTGATAAGATTGTGTGGAAGTGTAGTATAAACAGTGGAAAAGTCAAAACTGTCAAACGAATCAAAAGGACCATCAAAAGCACGTAATTTATCTAAAACATCTAAAAGCACGTAATTTATCTAAAACATCTAAAGAATTTTTTACACTCCAGAAATTGTTAATTTCACTATTTTCAAATGTTTTATTACAAAAATTAATGATAAGTTCTTTGATAGTAGTTAAGGAACTCGTTAAGAATTGTTTAGTGCCTACATGTGATTCACACCGTCCCAAGAGTAGAATATCACAATAACTATAAAGCCCGCCTTGGTTGCTTATCAAATTGATGTTAATAGTTTGAAAATGGATTTCGTGTAGAACTAGGCAGACCCAGCAATATAACCTTGGGTGTAAAGTATCCAATACAATGAAGGAAGATCAAGTTCTTCATCTTTTGTTGGAATTCCAAAGGGACATAAAACTGTCCAATCATTATTGAGAACTTCCTCTTTGTAAGCGTTGTTAATGTATATGTTGTGTTTCCTAGCAAATTTTCAATTCCTTTATCCAACAGTTATGTTATGTGATTTACATACACAAACTAAGTTGTTTGTGAAGTCATCGGCGAGAACAACAACATATTTGTCATGGTGGTCAAACATTCCAAGTGTCTCTAAAAATTAAAACTATAACTCCGGTTAAATAGATTCAGCATATCAAAGAACCCCAAGAGTTCAATTTTGATGAAATCAAACAAAAGTTTAATTTTGGACCCTTTTGACCTCAATGTGGACAAAGTTGATAACAGGGCCCAAAATCAAAATCTAAATACATGGTTAGATTCAGCATATCAAAGAACCCCATATATTCAATTTTGTTGAAATCAAACAAAGTTTAATTTTGGACCCCGATTTGGACCAACTTGAAAACTGGGCCCATAATCAAAATCTAAATACATGTTTAGATTCAGCATATCAAAGAACCCTAAGAATTCAATTTTGTTAAAATCAAACTAAGTTTAATTTTGGACCCTTTGGACCTTAATGTAGACCAATTTGAAAACGGGACCAAAATTAAGAATCTAAATACACGGTTAGATTCGGCATATCAAAGAACCCCATATATTCAATTTTGATGAAATCAAACAAAGTTTAATTTTGGACCCTTTTGAACTCAATGTGGACAAAGTTGATAACGGGGCCCAAAATCAAAAATCTAAATACATGGTTAGATTCAGCATATCAAAGAACCCCATATATTCAATTTTTGTTGAAATCAAACAAAGTTTAATTTTGGACCCCGATTTGGACCAACTTGAAAACTGGGCCCATTATCAAAAATCTAAATACATGTTTAGATTCAGCATATCAAAGAACCCTAAGAATTCAATTTTTGTTAAAATCAAACTAAGTTTAATTTTGGACCCTTTGGACCTTAATGTAGACCAATTTTGAAAAACGGGACCAAAAATTAAGAATCTAAATACACAGTTAGATTCGGCATATCAAAGAACCCCAATAATTCAATTTTTGATGAAATCAAACAAAGTTTAATTTTGGACCCTTTTGACCTCAATGTGGACAAAGTTGATAACGGGGCCCAAAAATCAAAAATCTAAATACATGGTTAGATTCGGCATATCAAAGAACCCCAATAATTCAATTTTTGATGAAATCAAACAAAGTTTAATTTTGGACCCCAAAAAAGCAATTGACGATGAATTTTAATTGTCAAACGCTGTTGACACCGGAAGTAACTACTTTACTGATGATGACTTAATAACAAATGTGTTAAAGATAACGAAAATGATAATGATCACAAAATGATAAAGATAACAAAATGATAATAATAACTATTAGAAAAACTATAATAAAGTTCAACTTACAATGTATCACAAAGAAATGATTGATGGTTATTTGTAAAGTTGTTATTGATTTTATAATGTTGTTTTAGTATGAAATTAAGTGGTAAGTGGTGATACATGAACGCTTTAAAACATAGTTGACATTTTACTTAGAGTATCTGAGAAACTGACATAATCACGAAAAACTTAACTTTGACCAATGAACAACGAAAATGAAGTCAAGGTCAGGTGAACCCTGTCAGACGGACATGTACACTTTATAATCATCATTCCATACATCGGATACAGTTGACCTATTAATTATAGTATATGAAAAAAGAACCTTAACACGGACACGAAATATTGCCCGATGAACCATTAAAAAGAGATCAAGGTCAGATCAATCGTGTCAGACTGACATGTACACCTTGAGGTCAATAAATAGAATCCGAGTTTCTCAGATGGATTTTTTTTAATTTCATGACTTATGTAACAAATGTTGCCAACTTCCATAAGTTTCAGCTGAAGCTGAAAAAAATCTGAAGTCATACTTTTTGGATTTGAGATTCCTGTATGAATTCACATGTATATACTACCAGACATATACTTGAGGATGTCAGGTACACGTCTGTTTAAGAAAAAGGCAACATGTGAACGTGTGAACCAACGTGGAAAATTACGACCAATAAGATGATATGAAGTTATAATAAATCCACTTTATGGCCCAATGATTTACAAAAAAATATATAAACTAAGATCATGAATTTAATTCAATGTTTGAATAAGGGGATTTTCAAATATTTTGGGTGCAGTAAAATTGGTACCGTTAATGTTACTGTGTTACTAGGTGTTTTTTTACTGCTTTGTAACTGTCCACTAAAGTAGACTGCGGAACAAAGCAGTCATTCAGAGTGTGATGAAACATTGAAAATGTTTATCTCACACCGATAATACTGAGAATAAAATTGATTTTACTACCAAAATTTTAAATTACCATTTTCATAAAATAAGCCGACACGTCTAAATCATTAGGCACTTGCATGCAAAGATAGTACAATTAAGGCTCTCCCCAAAAAATCATTTCCTTATATTTGGCAAGAAGGAGCATTTCATAAGACATTGTTGCAGATCGTCATAAAAGAGGGGCGAAAGATACCAAAGGGACATTCAAACTCATAAGTCGAAAATAAACTGACAACGCTATGGCTAGAATAGGAAAAGAACAACAGACAAACAATAGTACACAAAACACAACACAAAAAAACTAAAGACTGAGCAACACGAACCCCACCAAAAACTTGGGGTTATCTCAGGTGCTCCGGAAGGGTAAGCAGATCCTGCTCCACATGTGGCACCCGTCGTGTTGCTCATGTTAGTACAAAACCGGTAATAAGTCTAATTCGGTAGGTCACATTCGGGAAAAGGGGACGGGATTGTAGTTACGACATTAGGAACATATCCGCTATCATCTGTGAAACTGATATTCCGTAACGGTCAACCAACTCGTTATGGCGTCCGTAAAATTTACGAAGGGATGATTTCAACTTCACCACTTGGAACTGTTGGTTTAATAGCTTCCTTGTGAGCAGCAACCCTCTATCAAGGAAATCATGATAGGAAATACAAGCCCTGGAGTATCGTATCAACTGGGAGATATATAATCCATATGCAGGCCGTCTGGAATGTTGCTACATAAAAATGGAAAGTTCACAATTGGGAAGCTGAAATCATCTCTTTTGTCATAAAGTTTTGTTTTCAACCGACCCTCCTTGTCAATTTCTAGATGTAAGTCAAGATATGAGGCAGACCTAACTGTATCTGTTGTATCCTTTATCTCAAATTCGATGGGATAGATGCGTTCAACATAGTCACCAAATTTTGAATTATTTAGTGTGAGAATAACTTGTTAGCTTTTAATGTGTTTTATGAATTTATTTCAATCGTTCATCATCAATTTCTTCATCTGTTGAAACCTTTCAGATTTTTCCTCAACACCGTGTTTTTACAAAGGGATGAACACCTCTACTAAATGTGTATTGAAATAAACCATGCCTACTAACTCCATATGAAATATACATGGTCTCCACACGGTTTGCTTTTAGCGAATGATATTCCTAGAAATGTATAGGAGGTAAGATAAGATATCATACTCTAATTATTTCAAATCATAAAAAGTACAAATATGCATTTGTGGGTTGCACCAATTGTCATGGTAAGCATATTCAACCAATAATTTAAAGTGTCAGAAAAACAGGAAGTACGTCTCTGACTGATCCAAAAACATTAACAGAATTCTGTCAACTCTTAAAATCCAGAGTGGTGACAAAAAGCCAATTTTGCTGGCTCATTTAAAATGGTGGTATAGCATGGTATTTATATATAGACTACTAACAATCCTAGTAAATACGAAAGCTTGTGTACACAAGATCCTGCTGTGTTGGTGTGCTAAAACATGCAACAAGTGGTCAGAGTTTCGTATTTCATCTATATTGCTAACTCACAAAGGAAGTTCAATTTCAATGCTCAACTCTACGTATACATTAAGAAAATCTCACCAAGTCTGGAGTCCTCATAAGCTATGTCATTGACGTTGCCTAAGAAAACAGTGATAAACAAATTATCAATGGTCTTTCATACTGGAGAATGTTTCTCTGCTACATCCATCTCCGGGTGGTCACCCCTCAAAGAGATTGTAGTTGAGAAGGACCCTCTTGTTTGAAAAACCATCGATAATCTATAATTACTACAAGATCTTTATTAGCTTTTAATTTTGGCTATTTTCTCAGATGCCAAAAAATCACTAAACTTTCCCATCGCATTAAAATCCCAGATATAGTAGTAGTCACAGCAATACTCTCACTAACCTAAAATTACTCTCAGCCAAAATATAGTTTGTCATTTACTTGAGCAAATCATGAAACAAATGAATTATATCTGTATATGTGTCCACATTCAAATACCAATATAATCCCTTTATACATGTCCACCCACATAATATTTTTCCTCTTAAGATGTCCAACCACAAAATAATAATTTTCATAACCTTCCAGAGCTTAAACTTGGATTTAATTCTAATTGGCAGTAAAATATATCAAACAAATGACCAATATGCAATTTCCACTCACATAATCTACTGCACTTATAGATATTAATTACATATCTCATTATTTTTAAATTAAACAAAAAAGGCTATATGTTATCTTTTTTTTTTATTCACGATTATACATGCTACATATAGTAATAAACAAGGCAAAGATGTTTTGAAATATACCAACAGAGATCAAGCAATAATTAAGATGAGCCAGAAAATTTCCTGATAAGAAAAAATGTCAAAATTAGGAATAAGATATTTAGTATTCAAAATTTAATTAACAGAAATAAAAGATCTACAACTGGACATGGTACTAAAAATAAGTAGCTTCGTGAATAATTATATTGGTCCTGTTAGTTCCATTAAATATCATTTACTTAACTTTTTATTTTAAAATTCTATGAAATTTCACTAAATTAACTTTTAACTTTTCCTTTATCTAAAATATATAATGTTAACAATGTATAAATAACAGATGATTACAATATAAAAATTATAATTGTGATAATTTTATTCTGATTTTATAAATGTGTACTTTTAATGAAAATATCATTTTAGACTGATTAAGGCCTAAATTTGGATAGATTTTGCTTCAGGGGACCTATTACCACATGCATGGTCCAACAGTATATCTTTTTTGTGAAGATGCCCATTTATGTGTTTTCATAAACAAATTTCTAGTTTTGGGTTTATAAGTGCAGTTCTACTAAATACACCTTAAAAAACATTAAAACCGTAAATCTGGACTAATATCTGGAATATTATTCTTTCCAATCTATCAAAGCTGTACTAAAGCATGCAGTATAAAAAAAACTTGATTTTAATATGTATATAAAAGATGTAATTATTGTTTTTAGATAGAATATGACAGTTTAAAATTTTGACCAAATAAAGGTCTTCCCATATATGTTATATAGTACAAGCATACTACTATGAGCAAACAATATATTCCAAATAAATTCAATCTATTCTAACAACCAATTACATTGTATCATACACAACAATATTACACATATATACATTATCACACTTTTACGTGTACTGCACCAATAAAAATGTCTGCCTTTGGCAAAAATATTTTAGTCATGTCCTTCTCGCAAAGAGTTTATTTTAGCACAAATTTTCAAGGCTGGTCCCAATTTCATGCTCATAGTGGTCATCAAATGGTCTTCTTTAAGAAGCATTAAGGCTTGACCGTCAATCTCCTGGGATCTAAATTCTTCGGCATAAGGTGCACATCCTGGAAGTACTTTGATAAATTCATACACTTCAACAACCTGAAATAAAAAAAAAAAAGAATTAATCAAAAAATTGTATGTTACAAGATATTGAACAAGATGGTTTTTATCTTTAAATCTCTATCAACAAAATTCTCTCAATTTAAGTAATTATATAATGATTTAATTACAGTCTATTGTTTGCAAAACATTACAATGTAGTAGATAATACATATAATTTATGTGTACTTATTAGATAAACTAAATAAATCGTGCTGTACTGTGTATGACGTTGCTATTTGAAAGAAGGACGCATGATTTCATATCAGCAGATTAAGTTCTTTGTGCTTGTTTTCAGTATTAAACTGTGAGCACTCTTTGATATGGTATAAAATTGTGTTTTGTTAAGCTATTATACTTTTTTTGAAGAGTACAGTGCTTCTCCTGATAAAATTTCAGTAGTACCTTTTGTTCCTCCAATGACTGAGATTATTTGGGGATGGTGGAGATCTAAAAACACTTGTAGAACTCATCACATTTTCACGTGTCAGGAACCTTGTTTAACTTAGTGGTTGCCTTATGTTAATTTTTTTATGTGTTGTTTTTTGAGGAATTTGGTGTTGATGGCAGAATTGATAAATTTATATTCTACTTTTCCACAGGGCAATTTCCAGCTTGACATATTGTAAAGACACCTAGTTTTGAAGACTACATGCTGACCTCTAAATGTCTTTTGGGTTTTGTTTTTTTTGTTGTTGATATGTTGTTGCATTGATTTACATCCAACAATTTTCTATTTTTCATATAAAAAATTAAGTTACTTCTCAAACTCATACCCCACTCTATCCATTATTTTATATTTGTTTTGCTTTTTAGGAACCTTAAAAATCATTCATGCCAAGAAACAAGAGGCTGTCAGCGACAGCAAACCAGATTTTAACATTTATTTGTGTCCTGGCATTTTTCAATATCACAAGGACCATTACTCCTGAACAGTCAAAGTAGCAATCATCAATATTGAACTTGACCTCCATTTTATCATCAGTTACAACATATTAAAATTTGAAAAGCTTTGGTTGAATGGTTCATGAGTTAAAGCATAGACACGACTGGAAAGACCATTTTTCAATCTTTCAAGAACCATAACTCCTGAACGGTGAAAGTGAAAATCGTCAATATTGAACTTGACCTCCATTGTCATCAGTAACAATATATTAAAATTTAAAAAGCTTTGGTTGAACGGTTCATGAATTAAAGCACGGACACGACTGGAAAGACCTTTTTTCAATCTTTCAAGAACCATAACTCCTGAACAGTGAAAGTGAAAATCGTCAATATTAAACTTGACCTCCATTTTGTCATCAGTAACAACATATTAAAATTTGACAAGCTTTGGTTAAATGGTTCATGAGTTAAAGCACGGACACGACTGGAAAGACCTTTTTTCAATCTTTCAAGAACAGTAACTCCTTAACGGTGAAAGTGAAAATCGTCAATATTGAAGTTGACCTCCATTTCGTCATCAGTAACAACATATTAAAATTTGAAAAGCTTTGGTTGAACGGTTCATGAGTAAATGCACGGACACTGTCTGGCAGCCGCCCACCCGGATGCCCGCCCGTCATACATCCCCAAATCAATAACGGAGTTTTCCTTCGGAAATTCGGTTCAAAAAATTGAAGGTGTAAGATCTCATTATGTAAATATATTCTTTATAAGTTTGATTCAAATGCAGTCTGTAGTTTTTCCTCCTTTATACTTACATTCCATTTAGATGGATGTGACTTTGGTATATCTGTTTCCATATCTGTCTCACTGTGTGTTTGTACTTGACGTGGTGGTGGGGGAGAGTCTGGGGTGGAGCTACTGTCTGACAGTGATGAATTTGACATCTCCTCCTGGTCAAACTGATTCTCTTTCATTCCCATCTCTCCTGGAGTCTACAATGAAAATAATAATGAGAAATGTCGATTAGATTGAATTTCAGAAACATAATCACATTGTATGTAGAAGAATACAGTAAATCTTTAAAAAATAAGATTGTTCATATTTGAATGGTCATAACCTTTCATTTCTTTCCCAAACTGTTCATATATAAATTGAATAAATCACTTTTAACAGTCAATAAGAAAAAGCCAAAAATTGTTTGTTTAATGGTGTATAACACCACTTTCAGTGCCTTTGACTGTATCATTGCAGCCAGTTTTTTATTGGTGGAAGAAGCTAGTCTAGATTACCCAGCTTCAAAATATGCAGTTGCTGTATATCAAAAGATGATATCTATAATTATTTAGAAAAAATAATTATGCAACAATAATTATCAGGTCGAATGGGTAAACTTGTGTCATTAGTAGTGGTCATAATAAATACCTTTGAGTTAGTATTATAAGATAATCTTCCACCTCGCCCAGGTCTCCATCCTTTTCTAAGGTTTAATGGCTTCCCTCTTTTTCTCATATATCTACCTCCTAGCGCTAAAATGATAAAATAATACACATCAAACTGCATTAAACAAGTGAAGTAATAAACAGCTGATCATATATATTGAGAAACAGTTTACTGTAAACAAACACATTTTGGTGGATACTGTCTATGCTTAGCCCTTTCTAGCAGATTCCACAGCAATATTTTTTTATCATTTTGTAGAGATCAAATTTTGACATATTTGTGACCATTTATGTTTGTGTTATTTTTATACTCTTGAAAGAAACAAAAACAAATCACTCACGAAAATTAGTTGATTCACAGTATATGCTAGCCATGTAATGGTTAAATTTCTATTAATTTCAATAAATTTATTTGGATTACATTTTATAGATTGTTATTTTTTATGTTATTTGTCATTCCAGAGTCCTCGAGTTCACCCCTAGTTTTAGTGGGGTTCATAATGCTAAAGCTTCAGTTTTCTGTGTAGTATTTATCTGACTATTGCTTGTCTTGTTTCTTTTGGTCATGGTTTTGTCTGTTTTTCTTCAACTTATAGTTTTTGGTTGTTCCCTAGGTATCTTCTTCCCCTGTTTTGACTTTTTTAATGTCTTCACATGAAAATCATGGACTTCTGTACATACAGAGTACAGTTTATCTTCATAATTGCGAAGCTCAATGTGTATTCCTGCCAAGAAAAACATCCCAAACTTTCCCTACAGTACTTACGTGGTCGTCCAACAGTCCCACGTCCTCTTTGTTTAAGCATGGATATTCTATGTGCAACATTGTAACGCTTAGCACAGATCATGGAACAAAACCTCTTGGACCTTTTGCTGAATTTAGCCATCTGTTCTTCTGTTCCACAGAATTCACACTTTTCAAATACAGCAGGAGGCTCTACAACAGATAAAAGATATCAAATTCATATTTGTCAAAATAAATATTACTGAAAATGGTAAATAGCATATTCACAAAAGAGCAAGTTTTCCGAAAGCCATGAAAATTGGTACCCATGAAAATAAACACTAACACTTTTTTTTAAATATAAAATTGACTGTTAATGATTGATTGTTGTATGCTTAGCATCCAGTAGCAAATATTTCATGCAAATTTAGGACAAACTTGACATAACAAATTATAAACTGTAAACAAGGATATTTATATTATGGATAAATTTTTGGCACATAATTTGATAACTGATCCATTCACATCAATATTGTTGATTTGCACGAAATTTTAATTCTGGGAATATTTTCAAGCATTTTACGTCACTGCCTAATGAACTAAAAATAACTTTTATGTGAAAATTTCCACTTGCACAGAATAACATAAAAATCTTTGATCTTGCATAACTAGGCCTTCCTAGGGAATTTGAAACCAAAGCACAAGTATTAATACATTAACAAATGTATTTAAATTCAGAATCAAATTACTGGATGTTAAATGTATAAAATATGATATCCCATAATGCATTTGTGTTAGGTATAATGTATATCACTTGAAAAAATGTGAGAAGTGAAACTTCACTTTATTCAGAAATCAAACCAGTATGCTGTCATTTTTTATGGTGTGTTTACATGATACAATTTTCCATCCTATTTGATAATGTCGCCCAGGTAAATTGTACAGGGTTATCTTCACATGATACCATTTTCCATTCGATTAACCAAACATTATCTGATTTCAGTGTTCATACGGTGTAATTTTTGTCAAAACGACATTATAATAGGGATTTATTATTATTCGTGGGATACCATTTTTTTGTGGATTTCGTGGATGCAGATGAACTACAAATTTAAAAGTTTAATGAATTACTAATTTTCTTTAAGCTTGTATGCAGACTTTGGCAAAACTATGATATCAACTATCCACGAAAATGTTAGTTTTCCTCAATCTATGAAAATTGGTACCCACGAAAATAAATGAATCCACAGCAGGTAAAAAATCGAATGGAAATCAGATGGAAAACGTCATACAGTGTAAACGCAACTTTACAAATATGAATAGATTGCCCACTGAGTGCCCTACCTTTATGTTCTACCTTCTTTGGTGACTGGACTGGACTGCTGGACATTCCAGCAGATCCACTGTCTGTATCCATAGGTACAAGGCCTGGTTTAGGGGGAATGAATTCTGTCAACAGAGACGATCTTTGGACCTACAAAATAACAAGACATAACCATTTTTAATGAATTATATTGTTCTATGAAAGAGCTTTTTCATTACAAAATAAAATGCTCCGCAGGGCGCAGCTTGATACGACCGCAGAGGTCGAACCCTGAACAATTGGGGCAAGTATGGACACAACATTCAAGCTTGATACAGCTCTGAATTTGGATTGTGATTAAATATTTGACACAGCATAGGTTTCTGACACAGAATGAATGTGGTCTAAGAACTTAAAAATTTTAAATTGGACATTCACCTATTATGGTCCAATATCCAAAATCTAAATACATTGTTAGATTCAGCATATCAAAGAACCCTAAGAGTTCAATTTTTGATGAAATCAAACAAAGTTTAATTTTGGACCCTTTTGACCTCAATGTGGACAAAGTTGATAACGGGCCCAAAAATCTAAAATCTAAATACATGGTTAGATTCAGCATATCAAAGAACCCCATATATTCAATTTTGTTGAAATCAAACAAAGTTTAATTTTGGGCCCGATTTGGACCAACTTGAAAACTGGGCCCATAATCAAAATCTAAATACATGTTTAGATTCAGCATATCAAAGAACCCTAAGAATTCAATTTTTGTTGAAATCAAACTTAAGTTTTAATTTTGGACCCTTTGGACCTTAATGTAGACCAATTTGAAAACGGGACCAAAAATTAAGAATCTAAATACATGGTTAGATTCAGCATATCAAAGAACCCCATATATTCAATTTTGTTGAAATCAAACAAAGTTTAATTTTGGACCCGATTTGGACCAACTTGAAAACTGGGCCCATAATCAAAAATCTAAATACATGTTTAGATTCAGCATATCAAAGAACCCTAAGAATTCAATTTTGTTAAAATCAAACTAAGTTTCATTTTGGACCCTTTGGACCTTAATGTAGACCAATTTGAAAATGGGACCAAAAATTAAGAATCTAAATACACGGTTAGATTCGGCATATCAAAGAACCCCATATATTCAATTTTGTTGAAATCAAACAAAGTTTAATTTTGGACCCCAATTTGGACCAACTTGAAAACTGGGCCCATAATCAAAATCTAAATACATGTTTAGATTCAGCATATCAAAGAACCCTAAGAATTCAATTTTTGTTAAAATCAAACTAAGTTTAATTTTGGACCCTTTGGACCTCAATGTGGACCAATTTAAAAACAGGGCTCAAAATCCAAAAACTTAATACACGGTTAGATTCAGCATATTAAAGAACCCCAAGAATTCAAGAATAAAACCCATTGAAATTGGTCAAGAAATAAGCAATTTATACAAAGTATCTTCTTTTGCACAATACTGTGCAATTGAATATTTCTTGAAATTGTGCAATACTGTGCAATTGAATATTTCTTGCTATTGCGCAATACTGTACAATTGACAATTTCTTGCTATTGTGCAAT
Source organism: Mytilus coruscus (assembly GCA_017311375.1). Lineage (NCBI taxonomy): Eukaryota > Metazoa > Mollusca > Bivalvia > Mytilida > Mytilidae > Mytilus > Mytilus coruscus. Next base: position 42,525,383 of record CM029607.1, on the reverse strand, counting down.
ATTGTGCTATTGGATATTTCTTGCTATTGCGCAATACTGTGCAATTAAAGATTTCTTGCTATTGCAATACTGTGCAATTGAAAATTTCTTGCTATTGCACAATACTTATTTATATAATAACTTACACATCCTGTTTGGTGTGTATCTCCTGTCATATCATTATTATTTGCTTTTAAATATAAATCAGAAATAACCAACTTAAAATGGAAAATTTTAAAGAAAAAAAAGGAAAAAAGGAAAAAAGGAAAAAAAATCCCCCAATTTTTGAACCCCTTATGATTCATCACCCCAAACTCAATCCCAGCCTTCAATGAGGTATGGTACCTTGCAGTACAATTTCAGAGAGATCCATACACTTGAACACAAGTTATTGTCTGGAAACTAGAAAATGCTTATTTTAGCCCTTTTGGCCCCTAATTCCTAAACGTTTAGGGCAATTACCCCAAACTCAATTCCAGCTTTCCCTTTGTGATATGGAACCTTGTAGTACAATTTCAGAAAGATCCATACACTTACACACAAGTTATTGTCCTGAAACTAGAAAATGCTTATTTTTGCCCTTTTTGGCCCCTAATTCCTAAAATTTTGAGGCAATTACCCCAAAATCAATCCCAGCATTCTCTTTGTGATATGGAACCTTGTGGTACAATGTCAGAGAGATCCATACACTTACACACAAGTTATTGTCTGGAAGTTACAAAATGCTTATTTTGGCCCTTTTTGGCCCCTAATTCCTTAACTGTTGGTACCATAACCCCAAAATCAATCCCAACCTTCCTTTTGTGGTATTGAACCTTATGGTCAAATTTTCTAGAGATCCATTCACTTAAACTAAAGTTAGAGTGCGAAAACCAATGTGTCTTGAGACTGACGACGACGACGACGACGACAACGACGACGCCAACGTCATACCAATATCGACCACAAAAATTTTTGCGTCGTATAAAATTAACATTGTAGTTATTGAATATTGAAAATTAACAGAAATCTATCTAATTATTTTCTGCATTTTCACTTTTGAACATGATGAGATAAATCTATAAAATTCTATTTAGTTTTACAACAAAATAATGGTAACTTTCATACTTTATTTATGTTTTTAGTTTGAAACATATTTTCTTAATTACTCTTTAGAAAGTTTTAAGATAAACACAATAACAACAAAAGATTAATGAAGATATAATCATGTTATCATAATGAAATAGTTTCCAAAAGAAAATTACCTTCATAGTGGATGCTTTTTGCTGAAGTTAAAAATTACATATTTCATAAAAATTATAGAAGAATACGCATAAGTCAATCTTCTTGTTTTGCTGAGATACAAGCTTTTGAAAACTTTAAATATTTAGTGGGAAAAGTAATCTTTGTGTTTTTTCTGAAGATGTAACCAAAAGACCAAAGCTTATTACGTGATTAAATGTGTGCATCAGTGATTTTGAAGGAGGATTTGATTGAGTAATAACAGTACACTAATATGGTGCATCTGCACTTAAACCCTCAAACATGAACTTTGAATTTATCTGTAGAAAGAGGAAACCTTCATAACATACCCTCTTGCACATATAGTGGTTTTTCTTCAAATATATAAATGTTGGTTATATAACTAAAGAATATTCACTGTATGTTTTGTTACAAGAATTCAGTTGAGATTTGAAAAAGATTTTCACTGCATTTAGGGTTTAGATAACAAAGGTATTTTTGTGTCAGCTTTTTATAACAGTTGATGTAAAACCAAAAATTTCTCTTCTATATCAGATAGATGCTGGTTCCAAATTTATGTTGCATCAGTAAATGAGACTTGAATCAAAGAAAATGAATCTGGTCTCTGATGTTTATTAAACCTTTTGTCACGAAATAGAAGTTCCTTTATAATATAAGTTCCAAATGGAAAAAGTATTCTGGAATTTTATTTCCACTGGAATAAATATTACAGTATATGTTCCTAATGGAATAGATTATATAAAATATTTGTTCCAACAGGAACAGATATTATGACATTGTTTATAACAATGTTTTCTAGTGGAACATCTGTAAGGTGGAACAAATATACGTTGACACTTCTACTGTGGACTCATTATTATTCGTGGGATACCAATTTTTGTGGATTTCTTGGGTATTGGTAAACATAAATATAAATGTTCAACAAAGTACATAATTTCTACAGGCTTGCTGCAGACTTTGGCAATACCACAAAATCAAATATCCACAAAAATACGATTTTTCCTCAATCCAAGAAAATAGGTCCCCTTGAATATAAATGAAACCACAGTATCAAATATTTGTAATAAATTTGAAAAAGATGTTTAGTTAACATTACATTATTAAAATAAGTTTTATTTCTGTCAAAAAAATCCTAATAATATACACTCACATTAAACTAGCTGATGGACTGTCAGACAGATTTGAAAGACAGATAAATAAAGTGAAACCATAGAATTGAAGCAGCATAGAAGTAGAAACCCTAAAAATCATTCATATTATTCCTGGAAAAAAGATTGATCTATCTCGATTGATGGAAGCCTTCATGGCATGGATTAGTAAAGTGTATTTTATTAATATACACTTTATCATTTCAGGTAAAATTGCAGGTGACTACTATAAATAGACCTGTTGATAGAATTTTGAGTACTTTCTCTTTTGAAGCTGTACAATTTCACTCTAAGGGCAAAATTTTACACTCAGTTTACTGAATAAGGCCAGAGGGGCAATATCTATTGGAAAATGTTCTGTTTTCTTATCTGTGGAATTAAGAGGGACAAAACTTTTCAGAAAGAATCTGATCCACATTATATATATAGACCAGTAGGACTAATTATGTTGGGAAGGTTCTTGTTCTTCTTGTCAATGAATTTGATCCAGTGGAAATTTACTAACCAGGCATGGTTTTTGGTATCTTATATATTTATGATTAAGAGAAGACTTGTACGAAAAAAATGCTTATGATATGTCCCTCTTCTATATGAACCTCTCAGATTATCAATACTGGGAAAATTTGTATCCCTCTTGTTAATGGATCACTAAGACTACACTTACTGGGAAAGGTTTTGTGTTTGTCCCTCATGTATATGGCCGCTTAGACTACACTAACTGGGAAAAGTTTTGTTTTTGTCCCTCATGTATATGGACCACTTAGACTACACTTACTGGGAAAGGTTTTGTTTTTGTCCCTCATGTGTATGGACTGCCAAGACTACACTTACTGGGAAAGGTTTTGTTTTTGTCCCTCATGTATATTGACCACTTAGACTACACTTACTGGGAAAGGTTTTTTTTTTTGTCCGTCATGTATATGGACCGCTTAGACTACACTTACTGGGAAAGGTTTGTTTTAATCCCTCATGTGTATGGACCGCCAAGACTACACTTACTGGGAAAGGTTTTGTTTTTGTCCCTCATGTATATGGACCGCTTAAGACTACACTTACTGGGAAAGGTTTTGTTTTTGTCCCTCATGTGTATGGACCGCTTAAGACTATGCTTACTGGGAAAGGTTTTGTTTTTGTCCCTCATGTGTATGGGCCGCTAAGACTACACTTACTAGGAAAGGTTTTGTTTTCGTCCCTCATATGTATGGACCGCTTAGACAACACTTTCTGGGAAAAGTTTTGTTTTTGTCCCTCATGTGTATGGACCGCCAAGACTACACTTACTGGGAAAGGTTTTGTTTTTGTCTCTCGTGTATATTGACCGCTTAGACTACACTTACTGGGAAAGGTTTTGCTTTTGTCCCTCATGTATATGACCGCTTAGACTACACTTACTGGGAAAGGTTTTGTTTTTGTCCCTCATGTATATGGACCGCTTGACTACACTTACTGGGAAAGGTTTTGGTTTTGTCCCTCACGTGTATGGACCACCAAGACTACACTTACTGGGAAAGGTTTTGTTTTTGTCCCTCATGTGTATGGACCGCTAAGCCTACACTTACTGGGAAAGGTTTTGTTTTTGTCCCTCATGTATATGGACTGCTTAGACAAACTTACTGGGAAACGTTCTGGTCCCTCTTATATATTGACCACTAAGACTACACTTACTGGGAAAGGTTCTGATCCCTCTTATATATTGAACACTTAGGACTACACTTACTGGGAAAGGTTCTTGTCCCTCTTATATATTGACCACTTAGACTACACTTACTGGGAAAGGTTCTGGTCCCTCTTATATACTGACCACTTAGGACTCCTCTTATATATTGACCACTAAGACTACACTTACTGGGAAAGGTTCTGATCCCTCTTATATATTGAACACTTAGGACTACACTTACTGGGAAAGGTTCTTGTCCCTCTTATATATTGACCACTTAGACTACACTTACTGGGAAAGGTTCTGATCCCTCTTATATATTGAACACTTAGGACTACACTTACTGGGAAAGGTTCTGATCCCTCTTATATATTGACCACTTAGACTACACTTACTGGGAAAGGTTCTGATCCTCTTATATATTGAACACTTAGGACTACACTTACTGGGAAAGGTTCTGATCCCTCTTATATATTGACCACTAAGACTACACTTACTGGGAAAGGTTCTTGTCCCTCTTATATATTGACCACTTAGACTACACTTACTGGGAAAGGTTCTGGTCCCTCTTATATACTGACCACTTAGACTACACTTACTGGGAAAGGTTCTGGTCCTTCCTGTATAACAAATCCCTCAATTACATGGGTAAGTATGTGAGGCTTGACTATAGCTTTCTGTTTCTCTATAACAATATCTCCTTTTTTCTCAATGGAATCTGTTTTGTCCTGAAATACAATTTAGTTATATTTTCCATTAAACCATGAGATCACATGACTATGTACAAATGATTTGGTATTTTAAACATTTAAATATTTGTTCAATAGAGGATGAATGTAAAAAATTTTCACCTATCTGATAAACCATTTCAAAAGGATTTGTCACATATGAAATTTCTTACTTCAGTTTTTTTTTAAATTTACAATTCTTTCTAGATAAAAGACAATGATATATCTTATCTCGTCATTAATTATCTACACAGGAAAAAACAAGAATGTGTCCATAGTACACAGATACCCCACTCGCACTATCATTTTCTATGTTCAGTGGACTGTGGAATTGGGGTCAAAACTCTAATTTAATTTGGCATTAAAATTAGAAAGATCATATCATAGGGAACATGTGTACTAAGTTTCAAGTTGATTGGACTTAAACTTCATCAAAAACTACCTTGACCAAAAACTTTAACCTGAAGCGGGACAGACGGACAAACGGACTGACAAACGAACGGATGAAAGAACGAATGGACGCACAGACCGAAAAACATAATGCCCCTCTACTATCGTAGGTGGGGCATAAAAATCTGATATACATATAGGGGCCTCTCTGGCTGAGTGTTCTAAGAAGACCATCTTTAATGATCACTACCCTATCTGCACTGATGTTGTGAGATCAAACCCTGCTCCTGTCTGGCACATTTGACTTTGATCTTAATTGACTAGGATTGCCAGTTTTCCTGCCAGAGGTCAATGGTTCTCTCCAGGTACCCTAGCTTCCTCTACCAATAAAAACTGGCCCCAATAATAAAGCCAAGAGGGTTGAAAGTGGTGTTAAACACCAAAATATATACATTACTTCAATAGTATGGTGGTGATTACGGAAGCATGCTCAAGTGTGAGAAGTGTGGGGTCTGGGTGAGATGACATGTTCTTCCGCTGTTACCTTGTATGATAGCAAGTTATTATCTGTCTGCAGCTCTTATACAAAGCAGGGTTCATATTCATATTATAGTAGATGTTCTTATCATAAGCATAGTTCAAAGATTGTCTGCTGGACATAAGTTAATAAACAGATGCATCTATCTATCTAAAGCAGAAACTAAATCATTTCTTGTTTATTTAATTGAAAATATGATCAAAGTGGTCAACTTTTTGCCTAGATGCTCATCTTCTCCCAAAGGTGTATCTCTACACAAGTTTAGATGATTCTCTTAGTTATAGATACCAAGATAGGTTATAAAAGGTTAATGAAACATGAAATCAAGGACTTAATGACAAACTTTTGCATTGATGCAAACATTCTCTCCATGGAACACCTCTATAGATTTTAAAATGACCTTATTATTTATAGCAGTCAGGGGCATTACTTAAACAAGTAACTTTTAAAATTACCTTTATAAGTTATGTTGAAAAAGAGGCTATTTTAAATATTACTTATATAAGTAACTTTTGTAAAAAAATATTTTTATAGGTGTTCATTCATACAGATTTTACTAGTTTTAACAAATTTTCAGACATCTGGTTATTTTTCCCATGAAATATAAAAACTAAACCTCCTGAAACACTAATTGCCTTTCTGATGCACATACATTTCATATCGATGCTTCTGGGTCAAAGATTGGTCTCTTTGGACTATTAAACTATAATTTTCCTTGAAAATCTTGAAGGTAGACAGATATAAATAGATGGAAACTTGAAATATAACTAAGACTTGAAGTTATTTAAAATTTGTAATCCAAAATAATTACATATATTCCTTGAATAATTGTAATTACTAATTCTTTCAAAGATGTATAAAATAACTTATACAAGTAATATTTTGTCATTATTTTTAAGTAACCCATTATCTCTATACTCCTCTCAAATTCAATAAATTCTTAATTTTATGTAATAAAATGTTGTCAAATTTCATAAAACTACATTTAGTTCATGCTTCTATTGAAATTTAAAATAACTCTATTGAGTAATTTAATAAGTTTTAAAACAAAATTACCTATATATGTAATTAAAAAATATAACTTGTTTAAGTAACGCCCCTGGCTGTATAGTAACTGAGATATAAATTTGGATGTAAAATTTAACCTCAGCCAATGAAGCATAAAATGAATGGCAAATTGCCCTAATTTTGCCTGACAGCTTACATACTCCTAAAAATGCATATTAACACAAGATTATATGATCACATTTCTTATAGTTACTGAGTTAACCACAGACCAAGTGTGGAATTAGGTCATACTACTGTCACATTGACCTACTTATGTCTGGATAATTACCTGATCCAAATTGCAAACATGTATAATAATGCAAGATTACATACTCCTCAATTTATAGTTACAGAGATATCATCTTGGAAACCATTAATATTTAAACTGGTTGACCCGAAGTCAATCTGCTCAAATCATTCATACAAAGGAATTCAAAATTAGATGAACATATATACAAAAATACAAGATACTGGGCTGCCAATTATTGAAATCTGGTTCTGGATGTCCACACTTACACATTCATGGTCCCCACAGTACTCCAATAGCTTTTCCTCAACTTCTTTGCAGCAATAATGAAAGAACCTTAGTGAGCGCGCTCACATACCTCACGTCCCCACATTGTTATTGGAGAAATAAAATAAGTGTAAGAAAAAAAAATTGTATCAGAAAAAAAAATTGAATCATAATTTCCTGTCAATATGCACATCTACATAGTATGTCCTTATTATCTACACAGTTTCATGAAATTCTGTTGTGTGGTTTCAGAGGAGTTGCGATGACAAACTGTTGCAGAAGAACATTGAAGCAAATAAGTTCAAAGGGGTGTAACTCCTGGAAAAAAATTGAATCGTAATTTCCTGTCGATATGCACATCTACGTAGTATGTCCTTATTATCTGAAAAGGTTTCATGAAATTCTGTTGTGTGGTTTGAGAGGAGTTGTGATGACAAAAGGTTGCAGTAGTATATTGGGCAAATAAGTTCAAAGGGCGTAACTCCTGGAAAAAAATTGAATCGTAATTTCCTGTCGATATGCACATCTACGCAGTATGTCCTAATTATCTGAAAAGGTTTCATGAAATTCTGTTGTGTGGTTTGAGAGGAGTTGTGATGACAAAAGGTTGCAGTAGTATATTGGGCAAATAAGTTCAAAGGCGTAACTCCTGGAAAAAATTGAATCATAATTTCCTGTCGATATGCACATCTACGTAGTATGTCCTTATTATCTGAAAAGGTTTCATGAAATTCTGTTGTGTGGTTTGAGAGGAGTTGCGATGACAAAAGGTTGCAGTAGTATATTGGGCAAATAAGTTCAAAGGGGCGTAACTCCTGGAAAAAAAATTGAATCGTAATTTCCTGTCGATATGCACATCTATGTAGTATGTCCTTATTATCTGAAAAGGTTTCATGAAATTCTGTTGTGTGGTTTGAGAGGAGTTGCGATGACAAACTGTTGCAGTAGTACATTAAAGTAAATAAGTTCAAAGGGGCGTAACTCCTAGAAAAAGAATTGAATCGTAATCTCCTGTCGATATGCACAACTACATAGTATGTCCTTATTATCTAAAAAGGTTTCGTGAAATTCTGTTGTGTGGTTTGAGAGGAGTTGCGATGACAAGAAACAGGACTGACGGACGGACAGGGGACGGACGGACATTCAAACCCTCCGCAACTCGTTGCGTGGGGTATAAAAAAATGTACCGGTTAACAGTTTTTTTTTACTGCCATGGTACTTCAAACAATTTTCTTTGACTTTAACTGTTTACCTTTTTGTCTTCAATCAATTTTTTGCCTATCTCAACATTTATATTTTTCTTTGATGTCTCCACCTCAGAGTCTGACTGGCTTTTAAGTAGAATAGCCTGGTTCATTTGGTGTACAGGGGTAGCAGGTTTAGATTGACTGATAGCACCAGTTGCTCTGGCCTGTGACAAAGCAGATGCCACAGTATTAGTTGATGCTGTTGCCATGGCAACAGGTGCACCTTTACTCTGATTTCTTGGTCTGCCTCTGTTTGGGTTTTTCGGTAAGTTAGGTATGGAAATTCTTGGTCGCTGAGACATTGTTGGGTTGATTCTGGCAGTAGCTGTTTTATTCAATGGTGTTATCATTGTCTTTCCAACCTGTGACCCAACAACCTGAAATTTTCAGATCCTATATTACTGAATGGCAAATAGAAAGATAATGAATACAACAACGAAAGAAAAAAATTCAAACCACCAATCATTCTAAAAATAAATTTATAATAAAAAAATAATAAAATTAGGTGTGTTTAATTAGAAAAAAAAATCGCCATAGCAGCAAAGGTTTTTTTCATCATTCTGTCCGCAGTGACTGATAAATCTGCTTGCATAATCAAGCGTGTATTCGCAGTGACTGATAGATCCGCTGTAAACATACACTTGTGCAGTCCCGTTGACGGATATTTCCGTAAAATATACCACTGATAAAACCCTTTAGATTGGACAAAATTGTTGGGGAATCCCGAAATGAACCAATGAAATTCGGTTTTACAAATGAATAATCTTTCAACTCGTACATTCCTTTTCTATAAAAAGTGTGTGTTTACATTTAATTATGACCAATTTTACACGTGTTCGGAATGCGATTAAAACAATGGCGGATGAATGGGCTTCTTTGTTCAAATCGTATAGCGAAAGTGAAGAATTTGAAGGATTTATGCAATTAGAAAGCAAAATTGGAAGTATAGGAAGGGATGATTTAACTTGTCGGAACAAGATTGCGAGTCTTCCGAGGTTGAAGAAGCCAAACATGGACAAATAATTTGAAAACTTTTTACGTCCGTTTACGACAGCTTTCAAGCTTGATAATGAAAAGAAAGAAATTAATTTTGGTATTTGTTTCATTTTTCAATTAATATACAATAAATACTGATCAATTAAACATTTAATTAAAGTACTCATAACACAGCCTTAACAATTTGTGAAAAATTCTCTCACTGCAAATTATCTCTGGTAGTTAACCTACAATTCAGCTGCAGTAGCTAAGTAATCAGCAGTGTGTAGTAGTGAACTGTAAAGGTACCTGTGGTAGATAAGAAGTTAAAGATGTCAAAAATGAAGAGTTCATAGTCTTGTTACATACATGTATAAACATATTTCTTTAATAAAATGAAAACATTTTATTATGGTGTTCACTAACAACTGAAATCAATCCAAAAAAACCTGCAGAACATTTCCATTTAAGCATTTTAAAAACCAAATGAAGACTTATCATATCTCATCTATTATTGTAAGATCATGGAAGACATTTTGAATAATCATTACCTGTTTGCCAATAACGCCAGCTACTGTTGCCTTTCCCTGTAGACCTTGTATGGTTTCAGTTTTACCATCCTTCACTTGTTGCCCGAGATTCTGTATGCCTGTTATGATTCCCTGAGGCTGCAGGGGATTAGCTGCTCTGATAAATAACTGCTGTCCAGATAAGATAGCTTGTGATTGGCCAGTCCCTGACAACAATTGTTGGTTTGTAGCCAATGGAAATGCAGCTTGCTGCTGCAGATTTGCCATGGCTTGTAGCATTGCCTGATTTGTGTATAAAGGCTGAGAATTTAAGATCTGTCCAGTACTAGAAACAACTTGAGGCTGGGAAAGTCTGAAAGCTCCTGCTTGTGATGTTAACATCTGTTGTCCATTGTTAGCAACAGCTACAGAAAATGCCTGTCCTTTCTGAAAAAAAAAGTTCTCAGATTTAATTAAAAATTTTGAATGACTTATACACAAAGAGCATATGAGAGATGTCTTCATATGACATAATGTGATTTTAAATTATTGATGGAATTCTAATTTCAGTGCATTTGATGGGTATAGGTACACCATGACTTTAAATGTTCAACGAAGTACAAATTTTCTATAGTCTTGTAAGCAGACTTTGGCAAAACTATAAAATATAATACCCCAAAAATACAATTAATCTACAGTATCCTCACTGAGCTTACGCTAGATATTTAAGACAGACTTACTGACAACATATACATGTAGAGGCTACCACACCTGCAGTTAATGCTTGCAACTCATGCTGAAGATCTTAATCACAAGTATATAATACAACAACTGAACTGGTCTTTTGTAGCAAATTTATAAAACAGATACACACTATTGTGGATTCATTACTATTTGTCGAGTACCAATTTCGGTTGATTTCTTGGGGAAAGGTCGATCACAAAATTTAAATGCTAAACAAAGTATAAATTTTCTATAGACTTCTAAGTAGACTTTGGCAAAACCACAAAATTAAAATATCCATGGAAATTGGAACACACGAAAATAAACACATCCACAGTATCATTAAAGTTGCTTTCTGTAATTTTTAATTAAGAATTTTGATTGATAAATGGTGTGCTTTATCAAATATGCATGGTTGTAATGTACCAGACATCATAGTTTATTACTTTGAATTTGAAATTTAAATGATAGTAATAAATCTAATAAATTGAATAACACATAGCTGAGAAGTTGATAGAGCAGATTGTTACCCCTCAAAAAAAAACATTGTCAATAATGTTTTCTTTGGGTAACAATTTGCTCTCTCAACCTCTAAGCTATGTGTTATTAATATAATGGCATAGCATCCGGTGACCATTTTAAATTATATTGAATATTAATCCCATGGTCATCTCCTTTATTATATCATCTCTCATATGAAGTATTTTGATGTCAGATTTTCATTCAAATTAGTAGTTATTTATAGTTTAAGCATATCATTTTCCTCTCATACAAGTAACAAATTTATCAGGCCAAAAATATACAGCCTAGAAAAAAATGAATGTTTTAAAGGTCGTGAACTTTTATCTTGTTGAGATAAATCATATATTGCAAAGAAAATGTCTAAAATACTTTTGTTATAAAGTTATGTGCTTTTTTTACATTTGTTATTCGCTTATTGAGATTAAAACGGGGAAGTTTGAGTGTAAAAAATTACTGTGAATTCATTTATTTTCATGGGTACTAATTTTTTTCGTGGATTCAGGAAAAATTCAATTTTCATGGATATTCGATTTTGTGGTTTTGTTAAATCCTGCATACAAGCCTTTAGCAAATTTGTACTTCATTGAACATTTAAAGGGGCATTAGCTACGAGATATGAAAACAATCAAAATATCATTTTTTACTTGTTCAATCATTAATGAAAGTGAAATAGTGAAATAATAATTCACTTTTAGCAGCCAATTTGGTTCAATTTTGTCAAAATAAGCTAAGAAACATCACTGATGAATTATTCACTTGCAAGTGAATAATTCGACCTCATTGAATTTATATTCATGTGACCTTCAATTTAACCACCTTAGCTCAACATGGGTTACGCATGCATTCAGCTATTAAATGTCAACATTGAAAGTGAAACAAGGATGAACAATTTGGTTGACTGATTCCATCCACAAAAAAAATCATTCTTATACAGGTAACAACGATGATAAACATACTTTTAACCTACAATATGAAATCAAACAGACTAAGAAAAATCCAATTGCACTAATCAAACAGACTAAGAAAAATCCAATTGCACTATCTGTTTAAATTTATATTTATGTTTATATCGGGTTATATCACCGTCGGCAGTCTTCTGAGGTCATCTTGATGGTTAATTAGATGATGTCTAGACAAAAATACAAAAAACAAGCAATGTTGATACATATTATCAAGTCCATGCATTGTTAATTGTTTATTTTAGACTTTTTGTAATTTTGATATACATTTTAGTATGTTCTAAATCAAATATGAGAATTTGGGTCAAATCGGTGAACATGAATTTGACAGCTAGTGCCCCTTTAAATTTGTGGTTTACCTATACCTACAAAATCCATGGAAATTAGTAATCCATAATTTATGAATCCACAGTAGTTAATCTCTTCCACATGTTGATGTGCCTGTCCAAAGTCAGGAACATTGTCAGTGGTTTTTCTCAATTTTATATTTATCCTCGTCTCATGGGTTTTCGTGCTATTATGAATGCATTGTAACGTCACAATTTCCATTGAAAAAGCATGCATAGTATGAATTTATATGATGTAAGAAAACATATGATCTGACCATATGTTTTTTTTTTTCTTTAAAGAATGTTGTTCTGATAGCAGATCTATAGTAGTCCCTGTTTCATTGTGTTAACAACTAGGTATAAATCCTGGTATAAAAAAAAAAATTTTCATCAAACAAACGCTTAGAGAGGATTTCTAACTATTTTGTCCCCATTCAGAAGATATACTCCAATGTCTATATGTGCATTTCATGGTTTTGTTAAGTTCAATGTGTCTACCTGATTATGTAAAATAACTTACTGACGTTACAAAACCTGGAGAATTTCCCACTTGATTTGGTAAAACACCTGAAAAACAAAAGCAAATTAACTGATTACCTTTTAGTATAAATTAAACACAAAAACATCCTGTTGCAATATTTTTTTTTCTCAAAATCAAAACCAAATTGATAACAATGTGCAAAGTTTTAATGTAAGATCTTTTAAATATTATGAATATATAAAGCTTTAAAGACAGCATAGATTAATTTTAATTAAAGTTTCTTATTTTGACACATATTAGTGAGTGGGAAATATGAGGCACAAAAATAATTACAAGAGCAATGTAGCTCACACAAACAAACAAAGTGGTGAATAATCTAGTTGGTACCTGTATGTGCTCTATATCTGCAGGTCCAGAACTATTTTATTGTGATGTCATATATTCGGCCAAGGTGCACACTTTTTTTATCAATTTTTTTTAAACTGAAAATATTTCAATGTAACTTATCTTGGTGCTTGAAATGAATATTCCTTCAACCTTTTTTTAAGAATGGTTCATGTTTGAGAAGTCTATATGTTTACAGAATCTCTTTTTACTGTAAATTCAGAAACTTTTGGGACTTTTTTAAGATTAGACAAAAATGCGAGATTAATTATTGAGAAAGCTGGAAAATCTGCATACAGATATATATCAGATATCAGATATCAGATATCAGAATGTGAGTTCTTATTATTGCAATACTCACCCAGTCCCAATATTCACATCAATAAAAACCTCACAATAATTTCTGAATGTACAGTAATGTATGTACATTTTCAAAGGTGATTAATTTTCATTTTTTGAGGCTTCTAGCTGAAGGACAATTGAATAATGATGCCTTAAACTGTGTATTGTACAATAAAGCATTATGCTTACTTAACTGCCCCAACACAATTGGTGTACCAGGCATTGCTTGGGTTGGCATGATAGGTTTGCCTGCTACTAGGGCAGTGGCCTGTGCCTGTACTGTGCCTGTGGTCTGACGACTCTTTGCTGTAACATTCTGAGCTACTGCATTGGTGACTAGATTCTGTACTGATGTGGCAAAGTTCATACTTAATTGCTGAAAACAGATCAATGGTTAATAACTCTGCAAATTAATGTACCAGTATGTATTTCGGAGGAAGATTTGGGTACTGAAAATCCAGAAATTAATGTATTCACTTATTATTGTGAATCCTTGACCACCAGCAAAAAAGGGAAATCTAAATAATGCAATTGCAAAAATTTTATGAAGGAAAATCAATACTGGGATTAGGAATGCAAGTTTTTATTATTGTCGAATTTTTCGCATAAATAAAACATAGCAATAATTTCTGAATTTACAGTATACATTTGTACATATAACGTCATGGTACCCAAATTGCACCAAGTACCCAAATTGCACTTATTCAACATAAACAGCTGAGAAAATCTTAAAAGTTTTCTTTAAGATTAAACAATTTGTATTTTGATTATTTGACATTATACACGTCTTACAAAATAGGTGAATATATTCAGATATACACTAAACGTTCACAGTATATATCAACAGATGATGCTTTCACTGGAAAAGAAAAATGTATGAAAACGCCACCATGCGACGTTCACAAAAAGTCATCTTTTAAAAATGAACAAAAAAAATATGTTACAAGCATCCATTTAAAAAAAAAAATAAACAGTGAGCATGTACTAATGTCAAATTGTTCTAAATATTTGTAAAAATAAAACAAAACATTTTTAATGACGTGAATTTAAGCATGGATGCAATTTGGGTACTCCTCATTACGGAATCATGGACAGTTTGGAGGTCGATTCAAACCCATTTTTTGTCTATGACTCAATAGGATGCATTAAAAACTCAAATTGGTGTACCTATATAATTAAGAAGGATACAGTAGTTTCAGGGAGAATTTTGTAAATTTATCTAACGAGAATGTGAAGTGATGAGAAAGTACAAAATAAACACAGAATGGAAATTTTGTCTTTATCATAAAACTCTCATTTGTTGTTGCAAAATTCAAGTGGTTTTTGAATTGCTTTGTTGATCTTTTTGTATTCAACTTTTAAACAACAAAGTACAACAAATATGATGACTGATACTCATGACACTGAAAATATGGTCTTCATTCTTGTGAAGAAAATGGTAAGGTTTGAAATATTTCTTTAATATTAATTCAATACCAATACTTTAATTTGTATTGGATATATCCCAGGAAATGAGAACAAGGGACACAATTAAATTCAATTTTTTCCTAAATTTCTGATAAAATATAAGATGAAGAACTATATTTTTAATGAGAATTTTTTTTAATAGTTAATTATAATTTGAACAATATTAAAGTTTTAGATCTTGCATGGTTGATTAATTTTCTCTCAAAATTTCTGATATTCTATTAAAGTTTTAAATATAATATGAGGCAGGCATTACCTGTGAAAGGGATGAAGTCTGTATAAATTAGTGTATGAATTCAAGCATCATTTGCACTTGAATCTGTAGAAAATGAAGCCAAAGTACTGAAACATATCTGACATTCGACCTATTGTTCGGGATTATAATTGTGACATCATTTTCAATGTAAAGAAAGAAACACCATCATCAGGTATTAATGTGTTTTTTTCATGTTACAGAATTATCAATTATTTTTATTGCCAGTACATTAGTAGATTGTTTTCTATATTGATTTTCTACTGCAGTTTCAGAAAAGAAGATTACAAAAGGAAAACATTTTGTAAAACTTACCAAAATTTACCAAATTAATGAAAATTGTTAAAATTGACTATAAAGGGCAATAACTCCTTAGGGGTCAACTGACCATTTTGGTCATGTTGACTTATTTGAAGATCTTACTTTGCTGAACATTATTGCTGTTTACAGTTTATCTCTATCTGTAATAATTTTCAAAATAATAACCAAAACAGCAAAATTTCCTTAAAATTACCAATTCAGGGCAGCAACCCAACAACCAGTTGTCCAATTCATCTGAAAATTTGAGGGCAGATAGACATTTACTTGATAAACAAGTTAATCCCTGTAAGATTTGCTTTAAATGCTTTGGTTTCAGAGTTACAAGCCAAAATCTACATTTTACTCCTATGTTCTATTTTTAGCCATGGCAACCATCTTGGTTGGTTGGCTGGGTCACCGCACACATTTTTAAACTAAATACCCTAATAATGATTGTGGCTAAGTTTGGTTGAATTTGGTCCAGTAGTTTCAGAGGAGAAGATTTTGTAAAAGATTACAAAATTTACAAAAAATTGGTAAAAATTACTTTGAAGGGCAATAACTCCTTAAGGGTCAACTGACCATTTTGATCATGTTGACTTATTTGAAGATCTTACTTTGCTGAACATTATTGCTGTTTACAGTTTATCTCTATCTGTAATAATTTTCAAGATAATAACCAAAACGCAAAATTTCCTTAAAATTACCAATTCAGGGCAGCAACCCAACAACCAGTTGTCCAATTCATCTGAAAATTTGAGGGCAGATAGATATTTACTTGATAAACAAGTTAATCCCTGTAAGATTTGCTTTAAATGCTTTGGTTTCAGAGTTACAAGCCAAAATCTACATTTTACCCTATGTTCTATTTTTAGCCATGGCAGCCATCTTGGTTGGTTGGCTGGGTCACCGATCACATTTTTAAACTAAATACCCTAATAATGATTGTGGCTAAGTTTGGTTGAATTTGGTCCAGTAGTTTCAGAGGAGAAGATTTTGTAAAGATTACAAAATTTACAAAAAATGGTAAAAATTACTTTAAAGGGCAATAACTCCTTAAGGGGTCAACTGACCATTTTGTTCATGTTGACTTATTTGTAGATCTTACTTTGCTGAACATTATTGCTGTTTACAGTTTATCTCTATCTATAATAATTTTCAAGATAATAACCGAAACGGAAAAAATCCTTAAAATTACTAATTCAGGGCAGCAACCCAACAACCCATTGTCCGATTCATCTGAAAATTTCAGGGCAGATAGATCTTGACTTGATCAACAATTTTACCCCATGTCAGATTTGCTCTAAATGCTTTGGTTTCAGAGATATAAGAAAAATTTTACTGTCAAAATAGGTGCAATTAGGGTACCGACGACGGACGACGGACGCCAAGTGATGAGAAAAGCTCACTTGGCCCTTAGACATCTACATGGTCATAAAATATAACTAAGTTGAGGATTTACCGATATTTTCAAAAAAAAGACCTTTCAATTATATTTAGTTTATTTATGGGTAACACGCATGAAATGTATAATAAAACAAACAAATATTTGATTTTAATAGTACCAGATCACCATTAAAGTGAAAATCTGCAGTAGACAATGTTTTACCATTCATATACATCAGCTTGCTTCAGAGTCAAAAGTTTTAGAAATTTTTAAAGATATACTTGAAATAACCAAGAAATCTTTAAGTCTTGTATCTTGTCGGGTAACATTGCATTGCCATTCAACAAAGAGAATGTCAAATGAACAATAGGCCACTTCACTGTTATTTCGGCCATATTTAATAGGGGCAGATTTTTTGGATAGAGGTGGAAATAGTATGAAAGTAGTGGAAATCCTGTGCATGTTTCCAAGCAACTGTTCTGTTTTACTGATGTTTTCCCGTATTTTTCAAACCTTTTTTAACCTCCACTGTGAAAATCTGCCCCCTATTCAACATGGCTGCACTAACCGTGAAGGGGCCAATTGATTTGAAACATGGTGGCAAATAACTGCTTCCTGACTTTAAAACTCATGTTCCTCTTTACATTGATCAGAGGTCGAAAACTTAATTCCAGTTCATTAAATTTTACCTGAAAAGATAACATTATGCCTGGACTGTTGACCCCTTCAACAATAGATTTGCTCTTCATGTCTATAGCTGTACCCAGATTAAATCGTTGTTCTTATTTTTTAAATGAGTCTGTATTTTTAGAAAGAATGGTAGAGTTTTGTGATATTAAACATGGACTGTTTAGAGGTTAATACTCATTCTTAACTGGTGCTCATTAAAATAGCCTGTGTGGGTCTAGTAGGGCTTGGTGACATTAAACATGGACTGTTTAGAGGTTAATACTCATTCTTAACTGGTCCTCATTAAACATAGCCTGTGTGGGTCTAGTAGGGCTTGGGGACATTAAACATGGACTATTTAGAGGTTAATACTCATCCTTAACTGGTGCTCATTAAAAATAGCCTGTGTGGGTCTAGTAGGGCTTTGTGACATTAAACATGGACTGTTTAGAAGTTAATACTCATTCTTAACTGGTGCTCATTAAAAATAGCCTGTGTGGGTCTAGTAGGGCTTGGGGACATTAAACTAAGACTATTTATCCAACCCAAAAGATGGCCATCTGCCTTGCATGACCATAGCCATACTCATATTTAACTAGTGTTTATTAAATGTACCTGTGTAGGTGTAGTAGGACTTGGTGACATTAAGCCAGGACTATTCATTCCACTAACAGATGACGGTCTGCCTTGCATGACCATTACCATATTCATATTTAACTAGTGTTTATTGAATGTACCTGTGTAGGTGTAGTAGGACTGGGTGACATTAAGCCAGGATTATTCATTCCAATAACAGATTACGGTCTGCCTTGCACGGCCATAGCCATACTCATATTTAACTAGTGTTTATTAAATGTACCTGTGTAGGTGTAGTAGGACTGGGTGACATTAAGCCAGGACTATTCATCCCACTAACAGATGACGGTCTGCCTTGCATGGCCATAGCCATACTCATATTTAACTGTTGTTGTGGTGTCATATTCATGTTCATTGCACTAGCCTGCATAGCAGCTGAGAAAAAAAAACATAATTCAAAATTTTAAAATAGAAAAAATCGTCAGAAATTACAATACTTCAGCAAAGCATTGCTATGTATACTCTAATAACAGAAGAATCTGGCTTTGATTAAAGATGAAATTCTGCACAATATTTATCTATTGAGTTGAGAGTCTCCTCAGAATCTTTACTATTCAATAAGCTCAAACATAGTATTAAGTTCTATACATTTAAGAAATGCCAATTCTGTCGACTTTTGAATATTATAAAATAAAAATATATATTATAAATGTGGAATATTTCATAGAGCTTGACATATTTATGGTCACTGCACTGGCCTGAAATGACAAAATTAAAAGGTACAGTTTAACTTTTTGGTCCTGTTTTAAGAAATTTTCACTATAATTTTTTTTTACGAATAATTGGACACACAGCAGTGATCATTTAATTATTGAACTGTTAAGATAAAGATTTAGATGTGTCTTGCCTTTGTATCTTAGTTACAAACTTTGACAATTGTTGATTCTGTCAAAGCCCAAAACAGCAATTCTAAATCTAGCTTATAAAGCGCCCACTCTTTGAAATCCTCTACACATTTAAATCACCTCTTAGTATTAATATGGTAACTCTAATTTGTAAATAGAAACAGTCTGTAACAAAACAATGTTTTCATCTCATTAATGTACAGTTATAGGTTAAGTTTAGCTGCAATACTACTTACATGTACATTCACAAACATACCTTGCATTGCATTTTGTAACATAATCTGTTGTTGATTGTAAGGAAATTGTGATATCTGATATGGTGGGCTGTGTAACTGGGGGATAACCTGAACCTGTGGGATACCAGGAGTACGGAGACCAGTAGTCATTGTAGTTGCTTGTGTTAACTGATTCCCTGCCTGTATCAAGTTGGGTGTACCACAACTGGTAGCCTGCATCTGTCCTTGTTGAACCTGCTGTAGATTTTGTATTGTTTGCTGTTGTGTTACTTGTTGAGGCTGGATCTGCTGATGTTGTACTTGTTGTTGCTGTTGTTGTTGAGGCTGTGGTTGCTGCGAAGGTTGTGTTGTCTGTTGAACTTGTTGTACTTGATGAACCTGTTTACAATTAAAAAAATATTGGTATAAAACTTTTTATTTTTGAAGGTTTTATATAAACTATATTCTTTGAAATCCTTGTTACACATGTAAGGATGAAAAAGGATCAACAGAAAATATTTGAACACAAAGTGAAACCACAACTAATTTAAAATTCTGCTTCTTTGACTGATACCTAATACCAAGGTGCCGAAATATGTAATTAAGCCTAAAAGACAATTTTTTAACTCTTGTTTTTTAACCACTGTCATTTTTGTAACTGTAAACATTCAGAGAATGTATCGGAAAAGTAACAGAAATACTGTTCTGCTTTAATTTCAATTCTATAGTGTACAAATTCATAATTTTGTACTTCTATATAATCATAACATAATAATAAAATAAATCATAAATACATGTAATGATAAAATTTTTCTTAAATCTTGATTTTGATAATTAACAGAACCAATAAAGGTTGTGAAATGAGAAGCTCACCACTGAGAAAAGAAGATTTGTTTTGTCCTTTGCCAAATTAGGCAATTGACTTTATAATTCAGACAGAGTATCATTTATTTGGACAGGTGCTAAATCTTTATATTTTGTGTTTTGCATTTTCTGTTGTGTCATTCTTTCTTTTAACTTTTGTTGAATATGTCCTTGGAATATCCAAAAATATACTGAAAATTAATATTTTGAGCAAAATTAAGCACACGTCTTGATTCAATATCAAAAATGCACAAACAATTTCTTTGGTGGTTTTACCTGTGATGGTTATATAAAAATATTAGACAAGTTTGAAAATATGACTGATATGAAAAACTATGAAGCTGTAATATATACCTATATTGATAATTTAACGAAGTACTTGAATATTCAGAGAACTCAATTTACAGTTATCCATATGAGAAAAAATACACCATTTAGATGTTTTCCCCAAAAAGAACAACTGTTAAAACATTCAAACCAGCTGCATTTGTTTGCACCTGTCCTAAGTCAGGAACCAGTTTCAGTGGTTGTCAAGTGTTTCTCGTTTTTTATATAGATTAGACCCGCTGGTTTTCCTGTTTGACTTGTTTTAAACTAGTCATTTTGGGGCTCTTTATAGCTTGCTGTTCGGTGTGAGCCAAGGCTCTGTGTTGAATGCCGTACTTTGACCTATAATTGTTTATTTTTTACACATTGTGACTTGGATGGAGAGTTGCCTTATTGACACTCATACCACATCTTCTTATTTCTATTGGTTATGATGACTATGGTATATAGTTCATGTTTAGATTTCTGGGTTGCTGTCAGAGAAAGAACTTAGAACTGGTTGCTGTCTATGTTTACAAGTACAAATGTATTTTTAGCTTTTAATATATCTACATAAAGTGATCATTAGTTTGAAATCTTACAATCAACTCTTACAATTCTTAAAATTATCTATTTCCAAGAGTTAAAATAAGCATACATGTATATACTTTTGATTGATTGATTAATTGGTGTTTACCACCACTTTCAGCACTATTGTTCTCTTTCTCATTGCAGTCAGTTTTTATTGGTGAAGGAAGTCAGAGTGCCTGGAGATAACCACTTTTGATAAATATACAATTAGGAGATTACAATATTGTTATCTCCATTCTAATGAAACTGAAAGAAAACAACGTCAAATCATATATTAAAAATCTGTCATACGTTGCCTGCAATGCGCATATGTTTTCATAGCATCAATTGTGAATTGATGCTATGAAAATTGATGACGTAATCCAATCAAAATGAATGTTACATAGAATGTTGCATTAGAATTCCTAATAAGAGCATGAAAAAAAATTTGTTAATACAGCTAATATAAATACCTGTTGCTGAAGATTTTGGTGTTGTAGTTGTTGAGTTGGTTGTTGGACATTCTGGGCTGGAGTCAGTGGTTGCACTGTCTGTGACTGAGTAGTTACATTAGTTGGTGCTGGCTGTGACACTGCTGTTGGTGGTTGCTGTTGTTGGTTGGGTTGAGACTGTTGTGGGGTCTGGGACTGTGATGGCTGTCCCTGTTGTTCAGTCATATTGACTCTGTGGAAACATTTATATCTCTTTACAAAAATTAGAAATCCCTCAAGGACAGTTAGGTATCATTCTTTCAT
The DNA here is from genome assembly GCA_017311375.1 of Mytilus coruscus. NCBI lineage: Eukaryota > Metazoa > Mollusca > Bivalvia > Mytilida > Mytilidae > Mytilus > Mytilus coruscus. The sequence continues at coordinate 42,503,402 of CM029607.1, read as the reverse complement.
TATAATCTATACCAAGAAAAACATGGCAGCAACTCTTTTCTCCACTATGTTTTTCTAACAGACAAATATTTTGAACATTGCATACAAATTTCAACTTCCAAAATCCTTTTCACAGGTACCGGTATAATTCTATCCCAAAAACAAAACTTAGTAATATTACATAGTTGTATCCATTATGTAGGTTCCTATTTCTTTATCTTATAAAGAGTTCTAAAGTTTGACAAGAAAACTGTTACAAAAGTACATGTTTTTGATAAAATGATATTTACATGCTGCTTTTTAATTATAATTTTCCATGCCCTGTATTGTATGAAGGATAAAAATGAGAAAGGGCAGAGATGAATATAAGACAGAATCAATCCTGACTCATGATCATGTTTAGAGCTGAGGAATAATACATGAAAAGGGATAACAGGATCATGAGGATTCAGAATGTCATAAAAACATGAAAAAGGATCATGTTTCATACCTATATGCTTATCCTTTTGTTTGTTTTTGCATAGAAGATGTAATAACATTTTCTATTCACTGTTTTTGATAATTTCTGTTATCCTTTTTATTATTTTTATATTTTCATTATGTATATTTAAAAATTAAATGTGCATTATTCTTAATTCTGAATCTTCACAAACAGATGACGATGTGAGACTGATAAATGTCGTTCCAACTCTTGTTGTAGTAGAATGTTATCAAAAATTAAAATAAGAGTTTTGTTACATTACAAATTAATCTTGTCTTATTTTTAACACCAATAAACACATTGCATTGATTTTTGAACTGATATTCTTGGGTTACACTAGTTTCTGTCTAGGCTAGGGTAAAGATGTATTCCCTTTTGTCAATTCACTTTATGAAATATCTTTTTTAAACAGGTATGGGTTTTGCTCATTGTTGAAGACCATACAGTGACTTATAGTTGTTAATCTCTATGTCATTTGGTCGCTGGTGGAGAGTTGTCTCATTGAAAATTATTTTTTTATTTGTGGGGTATAGATTTTTCAAAATCAAGCCTCAAATAAATTCAATGATGGCTGACATTGATTGTGCAACAATAACGTCAAAATGGAGAGGCCACTAATTTCCAAATTTTATTTGGTTAATTTATGCAATTCACATAGAGTCCCATTGAATATAAAATATGGAGATGTGGTACAATTGCCTATGAGACAACAATTCACCAGAATTTGAGGTATAGATGTTAGCAACTTTTTTGATGGACCAAATGAATGGATGTCTACATTATAACCTATTTCCTGGATGTTTTTGGGGTTCAACCTGTACAAGTGTCAGTGCTCAGATTTCGCAAGTACTGGCAAAGGATTAGTTCTGCCATGTTAACACATTTATAAAAGTATGACCAGTTAAATTCAGGAGCATAAATGTAAGAGGGTCAATTTTGATCAGAACACTATGGCCTTGAAAAACCTTAAACGACATCACAATAAAATAACTTCTTTCCTGATTTATTTTCTAGATTTTTTTCATAAAACATCATAAAGTAGCATACAATTTCCACAAAATTTGTATCTTATTACAAAAATAAGGAGCATATGATTTCCCCCAAATTTGCCTATCTGATTGCCGAAAAGTATGATGATGAATTAAACATTCATTCAAAATCAACTTGTATTAAAAAATAACTGGAGGGAGCTTGATATCAGGTAGCACCTGCCTCATATTATGTTATATTTGGTCATGTTTGTTAGTAATTTACATTGGATATTCTCTACAAAAGACTGAATAACATTTTTTTATTCAAGTTCATGTTGTTCTGGGTTGGATAGGTTCTGTATATAAAGTTTAAGCTGATATAACTTGATCTGGCTTTAAAAAAATTATCTCCCTTTGAATTATTTTTTAATGAAATTTTGGAATCTCACTCATTAATTTTGGTATTTAGAAGTAGAATTTAGAACTTTGTGAAAGATCATTCAGTCATAATGCTGATAAAAAATTTGAAAATAATTTTAATTGTAGCTGTGAAAAATACACTCATGATAAAGATTGGAGTTTTGTATATTTTCTTTTATGTCTGTGAAAAATTGGAGAATTTCTCCATAAAGGGACATAATTCAAGAACAGTAAAAGTGACGCCACCCAAATTCCAACTTGATCAGAGTTTTGTGGTAATAAGCATTGTATATAAAATTTCATATCATTTGGTTGAGGCAAACCCAAGTTAGAGAATGGAAAAGAATTCAGCAGTTCCATTAATGTAATGGTGCATAACTCAAGAACGGCAAGAGTGACACAAACCAAATTCATACTTGATATGTGTTTTGTGGTATTTAGCATTGTTTTTAAGTTTCAAAATATTTGGTTGAGGCAAACTAAAGTTAGATAAAGGGAAACCAATTTCGGGTAGTACGTACGTACAGACAGACAAGGGTAACGCTTTATGCCCCCTCCTCTGCAGCTAATAATTTTTAGACTATGCACTGCCAAATGTTTATACACGAACTTAATTTTTCATTCCCAAAGGGTCAATAGGAGAGCAATCTGCACTATTAGCCACTAGTCCGATGCCCCAGACTAGTTAAATTAATTTCGGACTAGTAAGTATTTGCAAATATTTGTTTATACACATAAGAAAATTGTCGGAATATTGGTCTTCGGACTAGTATTTGAAAAAGATTTTGGTGCAGACTGGGAGATAACTATTTAGCTCCGTTAACCTTTAATAGCACAGTCGAGCTATATAAGCTGAATTGAAGAAGTTCTGAACCTACTGGAAGGATAGAAAGAGACGTATTATTTTTGTAGTGCTGAAAAGCAATATAGTTCGGAGTGTTAAATAAGGATTTCAGCAGCCTTTCTTTTGTGCATGTAAATATGTTTAGAATGAATATTGTCTTAAGTAGCAGATGAACTCATTTATCTACTGACATCTATATCTTTCGTCGACGAACATGCAATGTTTGCAAACAAAGGAGAGGTCTAGACAAAAGTCGCCATATTGATATGTAAACCGGAAGTACAGTTAGAGGCAAGTACGAGGAGAGTACCATAAACATTTACTATGTATAGTAATAAATCCTAGCCTGGGGTCCTGGCTCACTGATTGCTTACGCTTACAGCCTATCGACGAAGTGTAAAGATATGGCCAGGATGCCAGGCTATAATAAATCATTGGTATCCCGAATAAAATATTTGTTTGTATGATAACCAACTAATTGATTGTCTTAAAATCTACTGACAATTATCTATTTTTTTTTTGCACTCAATAAGCCTGGACCAAGGATTTGTATAGTAAGAAGTTCTTACTATACAAATCCTTGCCTGGACGTAATATTTAATCCTTTAATGTAGACCTAAAATATACTCAACATGCATGAACTATTTGCCGCTGGACGTTAAGCAACCACAACCAATCAATCCACACTGCCAGGGTATGATGCAGATAAAAAGTGTAGAAATATTGAGAATCCACATCTGATTCATACAACTTATTGGGCTGAAGAAAATGGAATGAAAGCTAACCAAAATTAAATATTCAACATTTTCAGAATGATTATCATCCTGTGATGACAGAATACAATCTTGGACTATTAAAAGTCCCAGACGAAAATCTAATAAAAAAATGTTTTTTTCTTTTTCTTGTGGGATTTGAGCAGAAATGGGTTGTATGAATCGCCAATGACCTTGAACTTTATTGGCTAACTGAACTACAAGTGTTAGCTTTCTAAAAAGGTTGACCGACTTTAGCATGTGAAACGATTATTGTACAGAAATGAATGGATTTTCAAGAGCCAAAAAGCATAGTTTTTGGCAAAATTTAAAGGTGTTTCAGTAAGCAGTCGTAATAGTTTTACCGAATTCTCTTGCATTGTCATGAACAGGATAATGAACATGCATAATTTTACTTTATAAATGTGTCAAAGAAACACAAACAGTGGGAAACCTAGAGAACGGAAACAAAAGAAAATTCACTCTTCTTGAGAAAATCAATAATAAAACAATGCTGGTGACGATACTGATCAAAAGTTATTTCTAAATAACAATTGTACATTTTAAATAAATAATTTGTTAAACTGTATTGCTAGAAATATACACGCTAATGCACGATGTTTTATGTTCAGTATTTATCGAGACACTGAAATCTGAAAAATGTTTATCTCTGCTGCATACTGATAAAAAAGATTGGAAAACATCATGCACATACAAAATCTGAAGATCTTTCGGGTCACAAAGTCCTTAGAATGTTACAATTTCCCAAAATATACTTATTTTTCACATCTAAGTTTTCAAGTACACCGGTCTGCTTTTCACATGAACCTTCAATATAGAAATATTGTCTTTTCGTGAATAAAACAATATAAGTCTGTCTGTGTCAGGTTAAAAAATTAAAGATAAATATCTTTATAAAGTAGGTATCGTTTTACTATTTTTCATACAATTTTAAAAAAAGGTCGTCTCAATTTTTGTACATGTATTTGCGGTCTTCTCGATCTATTAAATTCAATGTTTACATCGGAATAAGGTCCGTTAACGGTTTGAATTTGCTCAGTAATTTAATTTCAAAAGTGTTAATCTTTGCTGCATATCAATCGATTCCTTTGGAATTTTTCCCCAACTTTTTCTGATCTAGCTGCATATATATATACGGATAATTAGCATGTTCCAGAGAGGTATACAGCCAGTAGAAAAATAAATTGAAGTTGGTAGTCCAGGAATTTATTCGAATAGCAACCTTTTAAGCCAATTTTACACCAAGTTCCTATAGCTAGCTGTACTTAAGGAGGGAAATGATAACATAAAATGGAAGTTTTTTTTTCAACTTATTTCTATTTTTATCATTTACCAGAACGTTTTCCCGTGAATTTATAATTGATAGCGTCCTTGCTAAAACGGGACAAACATTGAAAAGATCTAGTTTTAAGTGTTTACAGGGGGTAATATTTTGCCTCTAGATTTTGCACTGCAAATACATTACTAGTAAGAGGTGCACTCAAACTTTAGAAAAAATATAATAGGAGAATGTTATAATGTTTTTCAAACACACATAGTCTGTTATGATAACTTTGCAAATGCTATTATATCAACATGTAGCCTTAAAATATAAAAAAAATAATGTATATCTGAAGCGAGATCATATATTATTTGTTTGTGTTTTCTACCGGTTTTAAGTACGAAGCAATGGATTTAAAGCACGACGCTTGAAGGTCAAATTTGTACATGCCTGTCTCTTCACATGGCAAGTTTTATCCATTTTAAGGATTTTCCTCACTGTTTTCTTTTTGTGGATTTTTTCTCAAGGAAATCAATGATTATGCATCTTCAAGAAACAACATGATTTGAACTTACCAAAACAGTTGTTATATATATGTTTAAAGTAATTAGTATGAAGATAAACTATAATGTATCTTCTTAATTAAAGTAAAATAGTCACAAAACAATTGTATATTACATACAAACAATCTAAAATTACATAGCTGTATTAATTTAACTAAGAAATTCAAACACGCAAATTGGTCATTTTATATAAAGAACCTGTTTCTTTTGTTTAATTTCAACTGTCATATGCGTATATCTGTCACAACTGCAAATAGCAAAAATACCCAGCAATGCAAGATATGCAAGATCTGCGATTAAATGATTTTTATAAAATTTTCGCGTTTTGGGGTATTATATTATAATGCAAAGAGAGAAACAGTTAACAGGCGAACTTTAAAAGAGAACTACAAATCATTCCATAGGTAGTTAATTTTGGAATCTGAATAAATACAGATCTTATGTCCAAGCATTTTAATGACTGCTTTGGGGAGAAATTGAGCCATTCGATTTGTGGGAGGGAGGATTTTGTCATTTTTATCTTTTTTTTCACGTAGATATCATTATTGTTTATTCGGGCTCTTGTGGCCTCTAGTTTAACACATTTATCATACTTTGCGGCGGAAGAATGAATCATTTGTCGCAACCATTTGATCGCTTATAAATAAAGTTTATTCACATATTTTCAACATTTCCAATATGAAAATTGTGACGACGTTTCTTTTCATAGTTAATTTTCATCTTTCCTTGATTGCAATGTTCCGCTAGCACTGTATATTCGTATAGAATGTGCATTTCTCAAGTTATAAAAAGGAGATGTGGTATGATTGCCAATGAGACAATCATGCAACAGAGTCCAAATACTGTGTATTTAAGAGACTTCAACAATGAGAACTCGAAAAACCCATACCGCAATGTATGTGTAAGCGTACTTTCATTCCGTCGTGTATTTATTCCGGGTAACTGTTTTTCACTGGAGAATATTGGATGTAAATAGTGTGAAAGCGTCGAACTTGATATCGTTGTTTTGTTTATATTAGACCGGTTTATTGTTTACATAAATAAATAGGTTAAAATTAAAATGATTTTCAAGGAATCAGTTTAATTAATCTGAGTCAATCTAGTAAATAATATTGATGATAATGAGGAGGAGGTTTTTATAACTCAAAATACTTTATCAATGACCAGGACATTGAACTCGATATAAACCAAATTTAAAGAGCAGATTTGTTCTTACATAAAGTTTCAATTATAGAAGCATCCTTTGATATTGACATAGAAGATATGATTTTATATCCAAGTCGACCGAAAAGCAAATGCACAGAAAAACTTCGGCAATCCAATAAATATAAATATTACAATTAGTGACAATTTAAAAGCATATGATTTTATAGATTTGCATGGAAAAATTAGTTAAATCTTATTCGTTAATATGCATTATTGTGTTATCGTGTGTTCAAAATGAGTACTAATCACTTCATCAATGTATGGATCTAAAGGACTAGAGTAATTAATCCCGGTATAAAATAACTAGTGCAATCATTCCGGTACAAAATCACTAGTGTAATCATTCCTTGTTTAAAAACACTAGTGTGAACATTCCTTGGATGAAAACTCTCCACTTTTTACATAAATCAACTATGCAAGTTTCAAATACACTAAAAACTAAAAAGCCACATTTTATACATGTTTCCCCTAAAAAAAAAAACCTTTTTAGAGCCTTATAATGACTGGTGGATGTTTTACACTGGACCCGGATAGAAAAACCTAGTGAATTTTTGTTGGTGGATAAAATCACTGGGGATTTTCTTCCTCCGGATAAAGTACACTGACGGAATCAAACCACTGTAACATATGATTCTATTTGCAGGACATTAATAAAAAGTAAATCGCTTAATGATTGCCGACGTGATAAAATTGTGTCTTAATTCTTAATTGACTGTTTCGGATAGTACATATTTATCTAACACCTCTTGTGGCATTTTTGGGCAGCTACTATCAATACGTACACTCTGCTTTATATTGATGGTTCGATCTTCTTGGTTGTGTTTTCCTTTCTCAAAATAGTCGATTTTGGGGATGTTTTAATTGTGTCCGGTACATAACTTTTTTTTTACATAGGGTTATGATATTTAGTACATGAGTGCACCACCACAAGACGATGTGCCGGGTACAATCGAAGACTATATATGACATTGACCTTTGACCTCAAAATTACTTAAAACTTTTATTCAATTGTTTTATAGATACAAAGATTTCGGCCAATGTGTTCATATTCAATCAGGGACGTATACGGTACCATACGTTTTTAATGTAAATATGAAGCTTTTGACGACGACATTGTAACCACCTGCATGTCTATTGTTTAAGACCATATGGTGACCTCTGGATGTATTCGGGTTGCTGTCACCCACTAATCTATATCCCACGTCTATTTTTATACAATATCCACCGACCTTCGTCCTAGTCACACTTTACTGAACCTAATGGACTTATAGTTAATTTGTCATGTCTCGACCTGAATATGGATGAAATATTTTCCACTGGACCGTGAGTAAGCAATCAATCAATCAATCCTTATTTATAATCAAATTATTGGGGATCCATATTATTAGAGCAAATAAAACCATTCTTAAATAGAATAGATGATTAAAAATATGGAGTGAAAATGTAACTCATTCTGTGAAGTTTCTGTTCTAAAGTCATTTCATTATTGGATGTTAACATAAAATTGAATACATTTGGTCTCTCATCTTTCGTCTTTCATTTATGGTATTTGCATTATTTTGATTTCATAGTTTGCATATTCTACAAATGAGGGGGCAGTTCCAACTTAGGTGTTGGCAGTTCTTTTTAACCCCTTTTGGATTTCATGTTCACGAATGTTTTTACAAATCTATATTACCAATTTAAAATGGATGTCAGGACTACCTTAATAGGTTCATTCAAGAAAAATGTGTCCTGCACACAAATATCAGAATCTTACATTTACATTGGATAACATGTAACTGTCCATAAACCAGTCTTATAAAGTTATGTGCTTTTCTTGTATTGATGTTCATCGTATGTTCTCTGTATGTTAAAATATTTAACTATATTGATGTTCATTCTATGTTCTTTGTATTTTAGTTATTCCACTGTGTTGATGTTCATCGTATGTTCTTTGTATTTTTAAGTACTTCACTGTTTTGATGTTTATTGTATGTTCATTGTATATTAGTTATTCCACTGTATTGATGTTTATCGTATGTTCTTTGTATTTTTAAGAACTTCACTGTATTGATGTTTATTGTATTTAAGTTATTGCACTGTATTGATGTTCTCCGTATGTTCTATGTATTTTTTAAGTACTTCATTGTATTGATGTTTATTGTATGTTCATTGCATTTTAGTTATTCCACTGTATTGAAGTTCATCTTATGTTCTATGTATTTTTTAGTTTTTCCTCTGTATTGATTGCTTGATTGAGTGGAGGTTTGCTTTGCTTAACGTCCAGTGACAAATAGTTCGTGCATGTTCAGGACGAACACTATATTAGTGTTTATCGTATGTTCTTCTCCTCTGAAACTATTGGATCAATTGATCCCCCACAATCATCATTGGGGTATCTAGTTTAAGTTTAAAAATGTGTACGATGATAGCTCCTAACATCCAACATGACGGTATGGCTAAAATAAGAACATAGGGGTAAAAGGCGACGGTATGGCTAAAATAAGAACATAGGGGTAAAAGGCGACGGTATGGCTAAAATAAGAACATAGGGGTAAAAGGCGAGGGTATGGCTAAAATAAGAACATAGGGGTAAAAGGCAATTTTTGTCTAATATCTTGAAAACTGCTATAGAAAGAGAAAATCTTACTGCGGCAAAAATGTTAAGAATGCAGAGATCTGCAACTGTACATTTTCATGAAAACTGTAAGACGTATGACTTCTAATAGGAGTTATTGCTCTGAAATGATAAATTTTACCTTTTTTCTTCTTTTAGCAGAGACATATATATTATTCTATGTGTCTCTGTTTTTTTTTTTTTTTTTTTTGCTATTATCTTCAACTATATATATAATAGTTAAATAGAAACTTTGATAAGCAAAAATAATCAGCTAGATGAGATTTACAAATCAAAGTGCTTGTGAGCACTGAAGGGTTAATATTGCTTTCAGTTTGCAATTTTGTGAATTTTGAAATAAAACATTGACATGTAATTTGCTAGGAAAATAAAAAAAAAAAAATGCATTTGAGTTATCTTTCTTAGTTCATGATTGTACATTTGTAGTTGATAGAAAATGAAAGGATATGGAGTAAATGTACATGGGAACCTTTTTTTATAACAGGCATTATTTATGTAATTTTCAATAAAAATAATGCTTTCTTGGCAAGTATGATAATTCAAATACACATCATATTGTAACTTAAATATCAAAGTATAACATATCGTCAATAAATTGCATGACATTGACTTGATAGGATCTAAATAATGATCACTTCACAGCACTATTTTGTTTGAACTATCAAAGGTAGTGATCAACTTTGGAAGATATAGATATAAAGTCAGTACCATAAGGTTTTGATTTCATTTCATACAATCTTTACCCAAATAGTCAATGTGGCCAAAATCACTCCTTATTGGAGTTATTGTCCTTAAATGGCAATTTTAACCATTTCGTTTTGTTTTGGATTTTTGCCTGTTATCCTGAAACTATAATAGAAGGAGAGAAACATTAATAAGCAGTAATGAACATGAAGACAAGATCTTCAAATATGTCAACATATTCCAGTCTACAATGTTTGAGAGTGGCCATTGTTGAAGATGCACATAGACCCAGGTGAGTAATACAGACTCTTTAGAGCCTCTAGTTAGTTATTCCCCTAAAGGGAGTGGTTTAGCAATCCCAATCCTGAGTTCAACCTCGACACACATTAGTGGTTCCAGATTCATATTTTTGATGCTTTTTGTCAATTTATATGGAGTTTGGTGTTAATGACAGATCTTTGTGTTAAATCTAATACCAACTTGTCTAGACTCTACAAGATTAAGAGCCTTACCTAAGGACTTGACACTTGTTTATTGTGGAATACCATATCGTAGCTTCTAAATGTGTTTTGGCATTACCTATACTTTTTGTCTCGCCTTGACGGAGTCAAAAAGTGAGACATAGGTATGCTGTTTCCGGTTTCGGTGTCAGCAATGTATTAGTTTGTAATTGGGTCTAGTTTATGGTGAACCACTAGTGGTAGGTCAATGATATTTAGTATGCAGTTGTATTAGCATAAGCACATCTCATTACCATGGAGATTATTTGGCCCCGCCACCTCAGTCATGGTCTATTGACTTTGAAACTTTGCTTAGTTTACATGTATTAGTTTGTGATTAGGTCGGTTTAGGGGGAACCACTAGTGGTAGGTCAATGATAATTGGTATGCAGTTGTATAAGCATTACCACATCTTATTTCCATGGAGAATATTTGGCCCCACTCCCTCAGGCATGGTCTATTGACTTTTAAACTTTTGCTTAGTTTACATGTAGTATTAATTTGTGATTAGGTCAGTTTGAAATGAACCACTAATGTTAAGTCAATGATATTTAGTATGCAAATGTATTGGCATTTGTAAGTTTCATTTCCATGGAGATTATATAACCCTACCCCCTCATTATGGTTCATTGACTTTGAAACTTTTACATAGTTTACAAGTTAATGCTTGTGTTTAGGTTTGTTTAAAGGGAACGACTTATGAAAAGTCAATGGTATTTGGTATGCAGTTGTATTAGCATTGGCACATCTCATTTCTATGGAGATTGTTAAGTCCTGTACCTTCAGTCATGGTTCATTGACTTTGAATATTTGCATAACTTACATGTTAAAGTATTGCTATTTCAATTTCAACATTTGCATTATCAAAATAACAAAAAGGCGCGACATATCTCTGTGTTAACAGTTTATTATTTGTCATTATTTATTTCCGCTGATTAATATAATTAATATAACTTCAGATAACAAAAACCCCATTTGACCTACGTTTTTTTTTCAGTATTCTCTCTATTTCTCATCATAACTTTTAAATGTCACTTGAGGCTTTTTATCTTGCTGGTTTACTGTCATTGATTACCCCACATCTCCTTTAATTTATGAAATACGGTCAATGTGACTCAGGAAACTTAACTTGTTGACCTGCCATGACTCAGTTTCTTCTTATCAGGGTTGTTTTAATCCATAATATTCAGTATAAAACATGGTAGTTCTAATGGAAATTCAAACTGGTCTTTTCTCTTTTGTGAATATGGATATAATAACAATTTCCAGTAGAAATATGATTTTAGCACTAGCATCTGTTATTATCTATCTCTGACCTCCTATAAGTTTCCCATCCTGTAGATATTTTTGTGACCTAAGTAGCCTAGTTGTCAAAGCAGCTGATGCCTATAGTAAAAACACATCAGCTTTTAATCACTATAGTAGATGTAGACCTTAATTAAAAAAGTTCAAGTGTATCTGACCTGTGATATGTGATCATTCAATCGTCTGTGATATATGAGAGTTTGATGTAAAAATATGGAGATTTGGTTTGATTGCCAATGAGACAACAATCTGTAAAAGACCATATGACATGGATGTAAATAACTATAGGGCACTGTGCAGCCTTCAACAATAAGCAATATCATACCATATATATAGTAAGCTATCAGAGGTACAGGCATGACAAAATATGAAACAAATCAAAAGAGAACTATTACTGAATATCAACTGCCTGATTTGTCCATTTCTTACTGAAGGAGTAATACCACCATTGTTTTTCCCTTTTAGTCTTTGTAAAACTGCATTTTTCAAAAAATTGTGCAGAATTTATCTGTCTCATAGGCAATCATACCACATCTTCTTATTTTTATATGACTGTATTTTTATGATGTCAAGAAGTAAGTCTTTGTTCATGGATATTTTTATTCAATGACTATATATATAGATATATATATATATAGTACTAATGAGAAATGATGAGTATGATGATGGTTTTAATACTGCCCAACAATCTGATAAAAATATCATACACTGTACAAAATATCACAGAATTAGTATACTCAGCCAGATTTTTATATCAACATTTAATCATACAATAAATGTATTTCTAATTTATCATCATCAACAATTTATTTTATTTTCAAATCGTGCAAAGATAGTTTGTTTTTTTGACAATTTGTCTAAGGGAAGATAACTCCAAGAGTTGATCATAATTTACCATTATTGCTTTTAAGTTGGAGGAAATTGTTTCATATCTTTTTGAATTTAGAATTTCATTTTATAACTTAATATTCAGCAACATCTTTTGTTTATACATTGTTATTTTCTCAAATTCACTGTACAAAATATCCCTGCTCACTACAATTTTACTGGGCAAACTACTAGAACTAAAAAAAAACAATGAAAGTTACATAAATAATTTTCTCGGAAAGTTTTCTTTTTTATCAACAGTTTTACCAAAAGTCTGAACAAAATGCACACTTATATGTTACTGATTGACAGACATTCTGTTAAAAAAAAAGTTTCAGATTATCTGCCCAATTACGGAGTCAATATTAGCTGACATGTTTTAAATAACTTAGCTGTTGAAAATACATTTAAAGGGTAATGAAACATCATTAAATTACCTATACAATGAAATATACACCAATTAACAACATGAAATGACTTTTTACATGCAAAAATAAAACATTCTTCATAAAAAACCTTCTGTAAAACGACTGACTTAAAACATCAAAGTTCATAAAAAACACTCCAAAATGCAAACAGCATAGCTGTAATATAAATGACTAAATCTAAAATAATTTAAATTCATAAAACTATAATTTAACCCTTAACACAAAGATTTTCTTGTAATTCATAGCGAAATAAACGTCAGCTTTCATAAAATATAAAGATTAAAGAGTAATCACAATTTACATTGCCAAATTTTTGCATTTTAACATAAGAAAATTATAACACAACACAATTATTCTTTGAAACATATCTAATTTATCTATAAAAATAAAAGTATTTGATGTAAAATGAAATAACATTTTATGGGAAGGCAACTTCATAAAAAATTAAATGACTCATTTAAAATTTATCTTTGGCATTTCATCAAATAAAAGTTTTTTACATATATCTTTTCTTACTGCTTTTACTTTTTCCAAGAGATTAAAACTACAAATGTATCTTTGTAAAATACACATTCGCTGCATTGAAGACCTATTGGTGACCTTCTGTTGTTGTCTGTTCTGTGGTCGGGTTGTTGTCTCTTTGACACATTCCCCATTTCCATTCTCAATTTTATTTACAATTAAGCACCTTGTGAAAATGCAAAAAGAGAGCACTAATCGAGTACACCTTGGTTTCAAACCACAGAAATATAAATAAAACCGGATTCACAAAATGATGTAACTGAACTTTTCATTTTTAATTCATTTGAAACTGCAACCCTTGTATTTATAATTTAAAGCCAGCTGTGTATTATTTAACAAAAATATTCTATAAAAGAAATATTATAGAAATAAGTGTTTAGTTAACTTGCAATGTTAATAAAACCTCTCAAGCAAATCCCTGAATGCAATCTTACAATGGATCCTGGTAGTCTTTGAACAGGGATCCAGTCTAAAAGAAAAAAGGACAGGATAGGTAAGATACCTATCAGAAAGTTAAAAATTCTTCAATTACAATAATTTGGCCATAGGAAAATTAAAAAAAGTCAATTATTTTTTTTCTTTCAACTTGATCATGTTGATTTTCTAAATATGAAATTTTGCCAGAAAATGCACATTACCTGAATTATTGAGTTATGAAACATTCATAATCTATTGCAAATAATTCTACAGACAAAGACCTGAGTAAAAGTGTGGTAAACTTTGTATGAACCTGTGAGATATAAATTTTACAACAGAAATCAATGTTCTATCCTATCAGCAGTTTTCAAGATGAACACTTTCGAGTAAACATTGAGTTTTTTTCACAATTTGCACATTTCAATTAAAAGATAACATTATCTTATTTGCAACTTTACAAACATGTTTATGTATTTTGTTTGGTAAAAGATACTATATACAAAAATAATTTTACACAATGCTTAAACATTCTGGCTGTGTTATTTTCAAAGATCCCAAAAGCCCTCATCAACATTGTCCTAAATTGTAAATTGTTGAAATAATAGGTAAATGCAAAGTAGGTCTAAGAGTACAAAATTGTCACCTTAATCATGTTTTTAAATGATTCCCTTCAGATGAGCCTGATTCACAAGAAAATGTACTAAATAATCTAACTATTACAGAATAAATAAATAAACAAATTTTCCTGAACTTATTTGTATGTAATTGGTTATAAACTGGGTGAAAATGCCATGTAAAAATAAATTAAAACCCTGAGAAGCAACATTCTGACAAAACCTGCTGCTAATAAATTTAAATGTTGCTGAGACAAATAGCATAAATTATAATGGAGTAATGACACATAAAATTCAAATCTTGAAGCCATTACTAAATGTGACAGGTGTTTTAAATGCAATTTAAATGTGCCTCTGAGGTCAAATAAGAAACAGATGACCGTAATGTTGATTTACAATGAAGAATTGATATAAAATTAATAACATAAATTCAGGCAAAAATGTAAGAAATGTTGATGTTATTCTAATGCCACCTTTTCATCTTTTTTTAACCTTTTATACCTTTATACTCTATTGAAAGCGAAATGAGAATGAATATGAAACTTCAATAGAGTATTGATAGATAAAAGAATTTTCATAAAACCTAGAGTTATCTCCCTTACAAAAAATCTTTGAAATTTATTAAAATATTCTGCTCTCAATTACAGTGGGTGTTAGCCTTTGATAAAGGCCTCACTTTGACTTTTTCTAAATGACGACAAATGATATCAGAATTGTTCCCTTCTTTCCTCCTAAATTAGAAAGATGACAAATACAAAATTATTTTGTAGAACTTGAACAAGGAACAAATAACCACTATAAAAAATAACCGTAACTTTTTCAAAATATGTATTGTACAATGTGGTAAATTAAAAAATATTTATCGTGCAAATGTCAGGTAAAAAACAAAGAATTCTTAATTGTTTGTAGTTTATTCAATAATTTTACGACACTTTATATAATTATTCTAAGATTTAGATTCCTTCACAAATTACTTAATGACAGAAGGAAATATAAAACTAGCAATCGATCACCTAAATCGAAACAATGATTTTATATTGACAGTTAATAAAGATGACTTATCTTGTTGTGTAGGTTTTATTGTAGAGAGCATCTCAAAACTTATTGGAGAAAGAACCTGACATCAGTGGTTATCTCATGTCATATCTCAGTGTTTTTTGTTTTTGGGAGAATTTGGTATGATAGGGGAAGATCTTGGATGCTTTCTGTGTAGGAGAGTTGGCACTTGATGTATTTTATAGACACCTGTCTATTGCCAAAGACAGTGTTTGTTTATCTCTAAGTCTCTTTTGGTATTCTATATTGTTGGTTTGCTGTCTCATTGACATAAGCCCCACATCTCCTTCCTTTTATTCACAAGAATAAAATGTAGAATTTTTATGGAGATATCCAAGTTTATTTTACAAAATTGCAATGAAAGGTTTATTTGATGGTAAATGACATTTATAAGCCTTGCCTACTTAAGTTCTTTTCTTGTGCACCTCTTTTTCTCCAATAATGAGGAAATAAACTAGAGGCTCCAAGGAACCTGTGTCGCTCACCTGATATTTTTATTTACAATTGATGCATAAATCAATGCAACCGTTATACTTTTGCTTTAGTTTCAGAGATATAAGCCAAAAACTGCATTTTACCCCTATGTTCTATTTTTAGCCATGTCTGCCATGTTGGTTGGCAGGCAGGGTCATCGGACACATTTTTTAAACTAAATACCCTAATGACGATTGTGACAAAGTTTGGTTAAATGGTTAAGTGTCTCAGTTGTTTCAGAGGAGAAGATTTTTGTAAAGATTACAAAATTTACAAAAATTGTTAAAATTGACTTTAAAGGGCAATAACTCCTTAAGGGTCAACTGACCATTTTGGTCATGTTGACTTATTTGTAGATCTTACTTTGCTGAACATTATTGCTGTTTACAGTTTATCTCTATCTATAATAATATTCAAGATAATAACCAAAAACTGCAAAATTTCCTTAAAATTGCCAATTCAGGGGCAGCAACCCAACAACGGGTTGTCTGATTTGTCTGAAAATTTCAGAACAGATAGATCTTAACCTGATGAACATTTTTCAAATGTCAAATTTGCTCTTAATGCTTTAGTTTCAGAGATATAAGCCAAAAACTGCATTTTACCCCTATGTTCTATTTTTAGCCATGTTTGTTGGCAGGCGGGGTCATCGGACACATTTTTTAAACTAGATACCCTAATGATGACTGTGATCAAGTTTGGTTAAATTTGTTTTACTGGTTTCAGAGGAGAAGATTTTTGTAAAAGATAACAAAAATTTACAAAAAATTGTTAAAAATTGACTTTAAAGGGCAATAACTCCTTAAGGGGTCAATTGACCATTTTGGTCATGTCAACTTTTTTGTAGATCTTACTCTGCTGAACATTATTGCTGTTTACAGTTTATCTTTATCTATAATAATATTCAAGATAATAACCAAAAACGGCAAAATTTCCTTAAAATTACCAATGCAGGGGCAGCAACCCAGCAACGGGTTGTCCGATTCATCTGAAAATTTCAGGGTAGATAGATCTTGACCTGATAAACAATTCTACCCCTGTCAGATTTGCTCTAAATGCTTTGGTTTTAGAGATATAAGCCAAAATCTACATTTTACCCCTATGTTCTATTTTTAGCCATGGCGGCCATCTTGGTTGGTTGGCTTGGTCACCGGACACAATTTTAAACTAGATACCCCAATGATGATTGTGGCCAAGTTTGGTTAAATTTGGCCCAGTAGTTTCAGAGATTTTTTTTTTGATTTTGGTGTTTTAAAAGCACCGCTTAATTCGTGGCCCAGTTTTATTGGTGGAGGAAGCCAGAGTGCCCGGAGAAAACCACCGACCTTCGTTTCAGAGAAGATTTTTGTGAAAGTTAACCACGACGGACGACGCCGGACGCCAAGTGATGAGAAAAGCTCACTTGGCCCTTCGGGCCAGGTGAGCTAAAAATGATGGACATTCATTGCAGTATTTTCAATCCATAAAATGGGTTTTAGTTGACCAGGAAATCACTGTATAACCACTGCAACCAATATAATAATTTTAATTATTTTGAGAGTACATTTCCTTGGGAGCAATGTGTTAACACAGGTAACTTTCACAACTTTGTAATGGAATGTGTTTTGAGATGCTCCCTTTGATCCTTTACCACAAGTACAAATGACAAATCCCATCTTCATTAATGAAGTATAATTATAATAATTTTATGAAGAAATACCTTATTCATGTTATTCATGACAAAGAATGTCATTATTGCCAATTTCAGATACAGAATATTTAAGAATTTCAACCATTTTTTGAGAAGATATCATTACTTGATGACATTATCAAATTAAAATTATACATGACATATTTTTTCAATGATTGTTGATATGAAAGATGTCCATTGTGATAATTTTTTTTGCTCATTGACAGAATCTGGTATCCCAGAAACAATTTTTTATAAGCAGACACTGATACAAATTGACATTATCTTCGTCATCTAAAATGGCCAGGAATTCTTCTCTTATGCCCTAATTAAGATTAATATCTACGAAACTTCTCAGGTCAGTTCATATAAACAAATTACATACTAAAATCAGCATACCGCCATTAAAACTACAACTGTATATTTGAAAAACTTACCCTTAAAATTGTTTTATTAAAAAAAAAAATCGCTTTATTTTCCCTTTTTATGAATGAAAAACATTTCAGTTTCTCAAATTATTTAATTTTTTTCTTTAATTGGTGATTAAAAAGTTCTTTTGTAAAGTAGTAAAAATTAAATTAAAGTTAATTTGTAAATTAATTTCAATAAATTAATTTATAGCAACCTAATATACCTTACACACCAACACATTTTATATCTTAATAAATAAGGTCAGCTAATTAAAAAATATTTATATGCTCAGTACAACAACAAATGATTTCCAAAATACACATAAATATCATTATATACAAAATATTTAGCTACACCAATGTTGACAATTTAGTACCTGACTCTTCAAACAATGCAATAGTTTTAAATGGTTTATCTGGGAACACCTTATCCGATGAGGTATGACGAGGAAGTGTTGAAGACTTTATGACAGGTGGCACCACTGGTCCATGTTCTTCTACAAGTTGTCGCCTTGGCAACATTTCAGGTGTTTGATTCATTTGTTGTCTATTATGAATTAAAATATCCTGGTGAGTTTGTACTTTTGTTTTCATCTGATTGCCACTTTTGGATGATTTATCCGTTGATTTTGAATTTTCTCCACCTGTGGAAGATTTTCGCTTTTTACCAAACAAACTTCCAAATGGATTCCATGATTTATTTTTAGAAGCAACACTTGTTGATGATGACCTTGGACGAGGTTCATCCCTTTCACTGAAAATATCATTTGGATCACTCTTCCCTGATGCTACAGACACAGGCACTGCATGAAAACTGTGACGATATGATGCTGGTCTTTGAAGTTGCGTAGCTAAATTCTCCTTACTCTGAAAAAGATTATATATATCAGCAGAACTTGCGAAAACGGTCCTTTTTCCATTTTGATTGATATTGTCCACAGACACATATTTCGTCTTATATAAGTTTCCTGGCACTGAATGGCCAGAGTGTACACTGATGTTATCATTACTTGCATGAATAAAGTCCTGCGATGAAAAATGTCCCGAACTATTCGATACAAGCGATCGATATGAGGTATTCTGACTTTCATAGCCATTGGATAATCCATAGTTTTGAATTTGCCGTGGATCTTGTGAATATGCTCTCTGACATAATTCAGGCATATTTCTAGTATGAGATTGTGTTGGCAATGTCTGTGACCTAGAATAATCCACTGGATTCGAAGCACTTTGATAAGAACTAGGTTTGTAATAATTGTCCTCTCCATATTGTTGTTTGATCATTTTCTCTTGAAAATATAGCACTTTTGGACTATCCTTTTCATCACTTTGCATGTTATCAAATCCATAATAGTTACGGTAATTCAAATCCATGTCTGTTAATTTATCGTATAATTCACCTTCAAATTTCTTCAAGTCATTTTGAACAACCTCTTCCTGTTTTTCCTCCTCTTCTGACGGATGCCCTCTTTTAGGTATTCGGCTAATGTCTCTCGTTGATGTAGAATTAACAACACATTTCCAATGTGAATCATTGTCAGAAGAATAACCGAAACTGCCAGCATCAGAATTTCTCCGTAGTGTTCCTAATCTATCTTCCTGATTCTCATCATGAGTATTTTCTTCTTCAATTATGGCAAGTTGACGTAATTTTTCCTGCAATGAATTATCTTGTGATTCTGTCATTTTTGTCCTTCTCCTCACAGCCCATGTAGTATTAGACTGTCCATTTTGTGAGGTATTGTACACATAAGAATTTGCAATTCCATTTATACCATTTGGCATATTTTGTCCAGTTTTCTTTAAAATACCATGAAGTGGTTTTTGTTCTAGATCTCCATTAGCAAGCAATGACAAGGCAGAAGAAAAGTTTGTACTTGTACTAGAATTTGTACCATACCCATCATCTTCCTCAGAGCTTTTAGGTGATAAATCAATGTCCTTAGAATGTTTAAGATATTGTGTACCACCATTTTCCATTCCAATAGGATTTGCAGTCTCCCTGGTAGGAGTCTGTTCTTTAGTTGAACCACATTTTGTATTCTCGAAACTTTTCTGATTCTTTTGGATTTTTTCGTCATTCCTCTGTTCCTCTTCTGTTGTCATCATAATCATTGTATCAGCTGATGAATCACTTGCAGAGTCTAATGCATCAAGGGGATCATAATTATTCCACAATTCTTCGGTAGTTTCAGGGGTTATGTCCTGAAGAGGTGGTATAAGTGTTCCTGGTCCATGTTTAGGTTCGTCCCTTACCCAGATTTTGTCGTGTTGCGTAACATTGGTTCTTGTCAATGGATTGGCATCCCTTATTTGTTCTGATACTCTTTTATCCTGACTCAAATCAGTTTCTGAATGCAAGTTATAGCTATTTTCCTTTCGTTCAGAAGTCAAATATTTGTCTCTATTTGCTATCTGACTTGATCTCCTTTCAGTTCTTACTGGAAGAGCGCTTGGCTCATTTTCTTTACTTTTAAGATGATGATTTTGAGTCCTATAATTCTGATCAGGGACTGAATTTTTAGTTCTCTCTGATTTGTTTGTCGTCTGCTCTTGAACTCGAGGTGATGGCAGTGTTCTTCTTTCTGTTCTCACCGGTAAATTACTCTGTGTTCTTGTAGATGAAGGTTGACTTGGTAACCTTTTTCTTGGCGGTAACTTTGGTGGCGCTTCTGTATTTTCCTCTTCTTTTTCTTCTTTACGAGAGTCCTTCAAATAAGGTGAAGGTCGTGCAACAGAAGATACTGGTGTGATGATTCGTGACTTTGAATCTTTTGTATCCTTAAAATCCTGAGAATTTCTATCCACTATTTTTGACACAAAATTATTAGCATCTGGTGGAAACAATGGTTTGAATCCATGTGCTTGACTTTTACGCCCAGTGACAACTGATCCAGATCTTGATTTTTGAGCATCTTTACGACTATCCCTAGGCAAAGAGCTATGTGCAGACGAGGAAACAACTGGCAACATTCGTGAACGATAGATCTCAGATTGCCCCGAGCTTACTTTGCTAGCCATTGTGATCAACTTTTTATCAGATAACAATTTACAATATCAGTCTGGTGATCTTGATCTGAATTCATCCATTTTTTATCCAATTAAATCATGATGTCTGCAAATTATAAAACTGTTATGTCTGCTTATTACCTCCAACAAGGTATACTCAAATTAACAAAATATATTCCAAAGATATTTCCTCAATGAACTAAACACCAAATATGCCTCTCGTTATGTAAACATACGTACACATGAAGTAAACTTTAATTAAAATTCATTAAAATATGTTCCTGACATTAATTCTCTGCCATTTAATTGTAATTTCCTTTCATATCTATGTCAGCAGAAATTTTCTGTTAACTGTTTTGTTCTATGTATGGGTTATATATACTCAAGATACATTTAATGTACGGTACTTTAAAAATTTTAACATTCCTGTCAATAATTTATGAATAATATGTATCCAATATTTCAAAGCAAATAGGTCACAATTCACGCTGAATTAACCATAAATTGCAAAAAAATATTTATTTTTGTTGCAAATTGTTTCCAATCCAACAGTTTAGAAATCCACTCATGAATATATCAAAAATCACTTTGTAGCTCCGAAAATTGACCTTGTATAGGTTTTGATGTGTTATTTTTAGCCCTCCTTATAACCTGCTACCATCTTTTAAATTCTGAAAAGAGAAAAAAGGACAAATAAGCTTTATTTCAATACCAAATGGTGCAATGATAAATACAAAGTCTGTATAAGCGTAATATCTAATCAGCTTATATGAAAGTTCATGTGAAGACATCTACCGAATTGTGTATGCACTTTTACAAATTAATCTTATATCAGAGACTTGGTTTAGTTCATTTGCATATTATTTTAATTCCTGTCTCATGCATCTCCCAATGTTTAATATTGGAATGATTGTAAATGTCACATATTTACTTACTTTTATGGAAAATATATTTATTTAACAATAAGTAGGTCTGGTGAATATAAATTACACAAAGTCAGGTTCAATTTAACACTGAGTAATTTATTTCAACTGATTATAAAATTTCACTCAATACATCAACTCAAATATCCAATAAATATCCAACTGAAAATAATTTCAGGTCAGCACTAAAAAATGTCTGGTATCTAGAAATATTCTCATTTCAAACTGAAGAAACATGAACTTCAAAATATGTCAATCAAATTCATATTAAACAATGCTGTCAATCTGTAAAATCATATGATGCAAGAATTTTTCAAAGAATATTTACTAAATATAATTGATTTAAATTTACCTTCCATTAGTCTATTTGACCTCCAATCAAGAATCTGATATGAGGCTAACAGTTATTTTTACATGCACAAACAATTAAGAGGAACATCCTAATGACATATTACATGTATACTATAATGTACCTGCCCACAAACACCTTGTTCTTGACAATCTAGAACAATAAGCATGTTACCTGTTAATGACTTCCTTTGATGTTACACAGGTGAGAACAGGTATGCCCTGACACCTCTTACTTCATCCTAACACCCCAGGGAATTAAGGTACATCTTGTAAAACATTCCATGCTTCCTTTCAACCAAGACAATGTCATTATTCAGGGGGAGTGAGTGTGAGGTGATAGTATCATTGGGGCATTAACAATATTTAATTTTGACATTTTTTTTCACCTAGAGTACTTTCTCTGTAAAGGGGAAGTAACTCTTAAATATGAAAGAGACTACAAATTAAGTTAAAAGTAAAAGTAAATACTTCATAAAATAACTATTTTTAAAACTTCAGCACATAGATCATTTCTTCCTTTCATGTCGTGTAAACACTTAAAATAAATTGAAACCTTCAACCTTTCAGGAAAATAACGTAAGATGTTTTTTCTATTGCACGTTTAGGACATGGATTTACTTTGTGCAGTGAATTATCGTAACATTTCCAAAATCTAGTTAACACCTTTATTTTAATGAAGTATTAAAACTGCTACATCAGCCACATAAAACCATAGAAACATATAATTAACCATTAGACAAAATGTTTTAACAGAAAATACTAATTTATTCCACATCAAAACCCACTGACATTCCTTGGAACCAGTTAAATCTATATTAATATCTACCAAGACAGTTTTTCAAGGATATGATGATTTGTTATCAATTCTATCAACAGATAGTTGCATAACTTTTCACTTAAGGGAGATAACTTAACTATATCTTATGGAAATCTTTCTGATCAACCTACCAAAATGTCAATTTTGAATTTATAGATCTGCATTATGTAGGAATACTTCATTAAGCTATAACAATGATAGCTAAAGTATTCTATACTTAATTTCAATGGAATAAAACACTGTTTTTGTTGTTTTTAGCAATTCTAGAGTAGCTAAGACATGAACAGACATTTAAATATGCTTTATGAACTACTGCACAACCTGCTTAATGTTTAACTTAAACATGGATTGTTTTTGTTGTTTTAACATGGAGAACTTAGCAATATTTTGAAAAATTTCGTCTGTTCAATAATAATCTAACAAATAGCAAAAAATTGGACAACAAATGTCTTTGTCGACCATTTTCCTCATCCACGCACACAGAGCAGGAAGTTGATGCTTCAGCAGTTCCAATGTGTTACAATTTATAAATGTATTTATCATACAAAACAGACTATTGGTTATCATTGTCATGTATACAACATAACCACAATAAAATATAAATGTCAGTTGCCAAACTATTCATCAAACAATTGGTTCCATTTTATATCAACAATATATGTACCAAACAACCCGGCCCCGCCCCCTTATTTTGTCCTACTTGTTAAACTGTTTTTTATTCACCACTTTTTAAAAATTTTATTTCAGAAATATTAATTTGATTTCTTTGTTTACAAATATGATCTAATATAATTATAGAAAAGCTAAAAGCGTTAGATCAGTGACTAAAATCATCTAGCTATGGAACTGCCATATTGAGTTCTAAAACTTTTGAAAGATTTATCAAACAATATTAAATGAATCTTTCACATTAAGTCTAGTTTTCCTTCTAAAAAAATATAAATAGATACTTATGCAGCAAATGATTATAAGTTAAAATACATATGTTCCCTCAGGTTTCTGACATATAAAATATTAGAATCAGCTTTATTGAACCAGTAACTCCAGGCCTTATAAAAATTCATATTAAACAATGCTGTCAATCTGTAAAATCATATGATGCAAGAATTTTTCAAAGAATATTTACTAAATATAATTGATTTAAATTTACCTTCCATTAGTCTATTTGACCTCCAATCAAGAATCTGATATGAGGCTAACAGTTATTTTTACATGCACAAACAATTAAGAGGAACATCCTAATGACATATTACATGTATACTATAATGTACCTGCCCACAAACACCTTGTTCTTGACAATCTAGAACAATAAGCATGTTACCTGTTAATGACTTCCTTTGATGTTACACAGGTGAGAACAGGTATGCCCTGACACCTCTTACTTCATCCTAACACCCCAGGGAATTAAGGTACATCTTGTAAAACATTCCATGCTTCCTTTCAACCAAGACAATGTCATTATTCAGGGGGAGTGAGTGTGAGGTGATAGTATCATTGGGGCATTAACAATATTTAATTTTGACATTTTTTTTCACCTAGAGTACTTTCTCTGTAAAGGGGAAGTAACTCTTAAATATGAAAGAGACTACAAATTAAGTTAAAAGTAAAAGTAAATACTTCATAAAATAACTATTTTTAAAACTTCAGCACATAGATCATTTCTTCCTTTCATGTCGTGTAAACACTTAAAATAAATTGAAACCTTCAACCTTTCAGGAAAATAACGTAAGATGTTTTTTCTATTGCACGTTTAGGACATGGATTTACTTTGTGCAGTGAATTATCGTAACATTTCCAAAAATCTAGTTAACACCTTTATTTTAATGAAGTATTAAAAACTGCTACATCAGCCACATAAAACCATAGAAACATATAATTAACCATTAGACAAAATGTTTTAACAGAAAATACTAATTTATTCCACATCAAAAACCCACTGACATTCCTTGGAACCAGTTCAATCTATATTAATATCTACCAAGACAGTTTTTTCAAGGATATGATGATTTGTTATCAATTCTATCAACAGATAGTTGCATAACTTTTCACTTAAGGGGAGATAACTTAACTAATCTTATGGAAATCTTTCTGATCAACCTACCAAAATGTCAATTTTGAATTTATAGATCTGCATTATGTAGGAATACTTCATTAAGCTATAACAATGATAGCTAAAGTATTCTATACTTAATTTCAATGGAATAAAACACTGTTTTTGTTGTTTTTAGCAATTCTAGAGTAGCTAAGACATGAACAGACATTTAAATATGCTTTATGAACTACTGCACAACCTGCTTAATGTTTAACTTAAACATGGATTGTTTTTGTTGTTTTAACATGGAGAACTTAGCAATATTTTGAAAAATTTCGTCTGTTCAATAATAATCTAACAAATAGCAAAAATTGGACAACAAATGTCTTTGTCGACCATTTTCCTCATCCACGCACACAGAGCAGGAAGTTGATGCTTCAGCAGTTCAATGTGTTACAATTTATAAATGTATTTATCATACAAAACAGACTATTGGTTATCATTGTCATGTATACAACATAACCACAATAAAATATAAATGTCAGTTGCCAAACTATTCATCAAACAATTGGTTCCATTTATATCAACAATATATGTACCAAACAACCGGCCCCGCCTTATTTTGTCCTACTTGTTAAACTGTTTTTTATTCACCACTTTTTAAAAATTTTATTTCAGAAATATGAATTTGATTTCTTTGTTTACAAATATGATCTAATATAATTATAGAAAAGCTAAAAGCGTTAGATCAGTGACTAAAATCATCTAGCTATGGAACTGCCATATTGAGTTCTAAAACTTTTGAAAGATTTATCAAACAATATTAAATGAATCTTTCACATTAAGTCTAGTTTTCCTTCTAAAAATATAAATAGATACTTATGCAGCAAATGATTATAAGTTAAAATACATATGTTCCCTCAGGTTTCTGACATATAAAATATTAGAATCAGCTTTATTGAACCAGTAACTCCAGGCCTTATAATAACCTATAAACCTACTTAAAGAAAGTCCTTACATGTAACATGGTTAAAGGTGTCTATAAAATTATACTTGTAATATATTCTGTTTGTTTTTAGTGGAGAAGGATGTTCAATAAAAAGTTCTGACAGTTTAATGTTTTATCAACTTTTAATTAAATATTCATGTCACAAATAAATTGGTAAAATATGTTCCAAAACTCAGCTTTCATTTTAACTGTACAAATTTGTCAGACATTATATTGCAATCTTTGAATTTTTTTATTAGATTTTCAAATTTATTTTGACATCAAGGGTGTTATGTGTAAACTATTTCCCAGAATCAAGATAAACTGTTAAGGAGAATCATCCCTTTAAAACTCAATATTTGAAAACATATCCAAATGTATATATACTATTATTGAGTGGGTGGTTTTAAAAAAAGAAATGGTCTGTCCACACTTTACAAACTGGATTCCCCCTTATAGATGGGATTGTGTACCAAATAGCTTGCTAAACTGCACCTCTTCTTATTCCTGCTAAAATAAACAAGAAAACAATGCCCTATTATAGTTACCAGTGTGGTTTATTATTACTCCTGTTAAAGGAATTTAAGGTTTGTTGTTGTCAGCTTAATTCACTTTTGTATTACAATTACCTGACATAGATGTCCTAAGCCTGCATTTATATTCAAATGTCTGTTTATAGTCCAATTTATTGAAAAATTGGACCATAATATTGACTCTATAGAACCTATTGTTTTCATTTTATTTTTTGTTGATACATTATTGGGTCTTTGATCAATGTTGATAAGATAGATTGATTGATTCTTTTTTGCTAAAGGTTGATCACTTTTTAAGACATTACAATTACCAGAATAAATGTCTAATTGGCAATAAAACACATGTACATCCATGAAACAAATCCTTACACACTTGACAAAGCCTCAAGCAAAAGAACAGTTATTGTATTGCTGTTTTTTCATCTAAGGTCATATATACATAGTGAGGCATTCAACATACCGTAGGCTGAAAAACTCACACCTTATTAACTCCATGTTCAAGAACTGTTTGAGGAAATGTTTTTGCTACATGTGGATAATTTTACATCACAACAAAGATGCAGGATAAAATCAATGTATTACAAACTATAACAAACACAGAAATCTCATAACTAAAGTCCTTATTTTAACCACAATCTCATTGTAAAGTACAAACACAATAGAAATACTTGACAAACACTATTTTAGCAAATAAAATCTTAAAAATTCTCTTACAAAAATACTAAACTTACATATATTGAAAATCTGCAAATTAACAAAGAACATAAGGTCTAGTTGTCCATCCTCAGTTCCGTTAACTAAAATGTAACAATTGGCACTCACTCTGACAACTTCTTTCCTACATAGAACATCCCATAAATATATATGCACTATATGTAAACAAACCTGCACTATTTGTAAATAAACTCATTGCCAACTATGCAGAGCCAATTATAATAGAAATGTTGCAATATGTGTGATAAGTGTTACAAAGTACAAGCATTACATAAATGATAGCAACTGTAATCAACTTGATAATTGGCCAATTTTATAATCAAGCAAAAAATAGAAAGTCAATAAACTCTTAATGTCAACAAGAAATAAATCAGAATTTTTTTGCAAGTACCTCCATGCAAAACCACACGAAAACTATTTTGATCACCTGGGTTTTCTACATAATGACAAAATTATAACAATGGTAGCTTTTGTAGCTCAGATGTTGACTGCCAAAAATTTAAGCCCATTTATCAGTAAAATACAGATTTTTTCATATGTTATTTAGTGATCTGTCCATTAGTTTCATAACAGTCAATGAAGGTTTGTTTGACAAAGTAATTTATTTCTAAAATATTTTATCTTTTGGAATTTTTTTCACTGTTAGGGGATTCAAATGATTGCTAAAAACATACAGTGTTCATGCTAATTTATCCATTATTCAGTATTTATTTACAGCAAACAAATAGTTACACACTTGTAAGGTAAAGGTGCATCAGACAGAAAAAGAAATAATAATAATTATCTATCAGAATGATTAATCTTTGTACTTTAATGTGTTGAATTAAGTCTTCAATGGGTAGTCTAGATAAACTTTAAACATGTAAATCATTTATTTATTCAAAAGATGATTTTATTTATACTGCAATATAAAATGTTTGCATATGTAAATACACTCATTTCTTTTCTATTTATCTTCACTTTTCCTGCATGACCTTGCATAACAAACTGAAAATGTAAAGGCATGTATAAAAATCATCAAATATGTAAATAATTTATTTATTTTTGATACCTTACAGGTAAAAAAATTGTTTATCAATTAGTTTCACGTCACTGGCCCATCAATCAAAGGCCAGAAAATAATTTACAAATTTATTAAAGATGAATGGGATTACTGGTAGTCTACTGAAATGAACATGATTGAATAATCAGGTATTTCTGTAATTTATGAATGTTTTTGCAAGAATGATCACTCACTAAAAATCTGCCAACTTGTCAATTTCAGATCTCAAATCTTTATGAAATTATTAATACTGAATTTAAATAAATTTAAATATGAAATCATTTTACTGTCAGTTTGGTTATATATAAAAGCAAGCATTGCAAAAAAATCACTTTTATAATGAATTCTGGAACATGTAGTTAGCATTGACCTTTAACCTTAGGGGAGTTGAAGAAACATTTATTTCAAGATTATTTTATGGATGATATAGAAAATAAAGTGAAGAATAGTCACCTCTTTTTAGCTATAAATACATGCTGTGTATATGTTTATGTGTGATACAAATAGTATCAAATTTTGTTATGCAAAATAAGAAATTCTCTACACAAAGCCAGTTGAAATTTCCTTGAGTGATTTGTATGCAATGCAGATAAAAAAAACCTTCCAATTAGCAAATGCTTTTCCATAAAACAAGGGGGATAATATTTTCAATGAAGAACAAAACATGTATTATAATTTAGAAGCACTAAAACTTTAATCATGGGAGTATCTAATACTCACATCTGCAAGATGATAACTTGCCATTTACCAAAAAAATACTACGTAGCACCAAGATTTTGCTGATGCCAAATTGCAAAAACGGAAAGTAAGAAAATGAAAATAGTCAGTAAACACTTCTACAATATCAATGTTTCACTAATTTACTGAATCCACAATATCAATGTTCTATTGATTAACTGAATTCACAATGTCACTGTTATACTGACTGACTGAATCCACAATATTAATGTTTCACTGACTGACTGAATCCACAATGCCAATGTTTTACCTACTGACTGAAATCCACAATGTCAATGTTTCACTAACTGACTGAATCCACAATGTCAATGTTTTACTAACTGACTGAATCAACAATGTCACTGTTTTACTGACTCAGACTGAATCCACAATGTCAATGTTTAACTGCCTGACTGAATCCACAATGTCCATATTTTATTGACTGACTGAATCCACAATACCAATGTTTTATGGACTGACTGAAATCCACAATATCAGTGTTGTACTGACTGACTGAATCCACAATGTCTATCTTTTACTGACTCACTGAATCCACAATGTCAGTGTTTTATTGACTTATTGAAATCCACAATGTCAACGTCTAACTGACTTTCATAAATCCACAATGTCAAAGTTTTACTGACTGACTGAATTCAAAGTCATAACTTTGCCTAAATATAACACTGTCATTGAGAATAACACTTCAACATTATATAACAAAGTACTACTCAGAGATCACAAACAAGATGTAAAATTGTGTTCTAATTTAAACTTATGCACAGAGTTAATTAGTACTACTAGTACACAAAGTTGATTAGTACTGTATTAAAAAAAATCAATTTGGTTTTTAATATTATATAATGTCTTTTGTATAGTTTCATTGTCAAGTCCTGCAATGTTTGCTAGTAAATGAGCTGCATCACATAGAAATCAAATATCAATACATCTGTTAACCTATTTTGGGTTGAAAAAATCTCTTGTATGTTCCAAAATCAATCAAGATCTTATACATGTACATGTATAAATGCACTTGCATAAGGTCGATTTCTATCTGATGCAGCTCAAATGTTAATACTTACATGTAAGTTTATATGTTATATGTATAAATACATGTATAATGAAAAAAAAAATATAGATATCTGCTTACAGGTATCATCTTAACCAGCTGAGGAGGAAACAAATCAGAGCAGTATATACCACTACAGTTATGGACTGCTTGTCTTCCTTATTAATACAAAACTAAGGAGATGTGATAGGATTGCCAACAAAACAACTATCCATAAAGATCAAAGTACAAAGATGTGAACAGTTACAGGTCACAATATGGCTTCAACAATGAGCAAAACTCATTCTGTATAGAAAGCTATAAAAGGCCCTGGTATGAAACATGTGAAAAAATCATAAGAGAAAACCAACAGTCTGATTCATCCTACCATAATGAATAAAAACAAAGTCTCTACAATTTTCAAACAGCTTGCAGCAATTTTTCTGGATCTCTCACCTCAGTAAAAATATGAACAGTGCTGATTTGTATGTATTATTTCATTTTTGTAAGTGCATACCATTTCAAACATAAATATCAACAGATTTCAATTATCCCTTCATGTCATCATCATGAAGGAAAAATGTGGATTCCAAATCATATAAATTACCAGAATGAGACTTAAAAATCAAGTAGTATAAAGAATACAGAAATATCTAAAACTGATCTTCTCTCTAACATGTCTAATTTCATATTTATCTTATTCTAATATCACATGTTAAGTTTAATTTGGTCAGGTTTTCACAACTTATACTCTATTGAACCAAAAATATCTACACACAAAATCTCATACATAACCACTATCTTTCCATATTATCTCATTTAATTTACATTAAGAAGATGTGCTCTAGAAATCATCTACTTATGATACATTATAATAAAAAATTGCTTTTGGAGGTATGATTTTATTTCAATTTTCTTTATGCTTTTCATTGGCTATACATGGGGAGTTAAAATCACTTTTACGTGGACAAATCTCAACATTATTAGGGTCTAGAAAGGTATTAAAACAGCTAACTTCTAAGTGTCATTTGAACCATAGCAATTGATTTACAATTTTGGTGAATTGTTGGGTAATTGGACTGTACATAAAAAATATTTTGTTTGTTGGAGGAGATTGCGTCCTGTAATTTGGACAGAAATGGATTCAAATACTGTAAATTCTGAAATTTTTGCAAAGTTTTTATCTTTGTAATTATCCTTGCCTTTTTTGTCAAAAAAGGCAACATTGGCATCAATAAACGATGTAAAAATTTCCAATATATTTCTCCAATAAAATGAAATGGAGAGACATGCAAATGTTTTCTTCTGTCTGAGAAAATTAGAATGTCTTCCAATGTTTAATTTATAAAGAAAAAATATATAGTATTTTACATTACATCATCTTGATGTTTTTGATTTTCTAAATACAAACTTTTTACATTTTTTTGCTTATAAATAATAATTAAAAGCCCGTTTAGAAATAGCTGCAGTTGCTATTTATATAAATTCATTCTGACATAACCTAATTTCTGCGAAAAATAACACTTGTTATGTGTCAAAAATAGTATATATAAACAACAGCCATATGTTACTTACAGTTTACAAATTACATGCAGGCCAATCAATCTTCGAAAAATGCACCAAAAAAATTCTCACAAAAAATTCAGTCCCTAAATTCTCCGAAAATAAATACAGTCTGATAATTTGTCTAAAAGTCATCAATAATCTATGAGAATTGATCCAGTACTGATCACAAGCAGTGAAATCACCTTGCTCCAGGCCCTGTGTGTTATGACAATTTATTACCCTACCTTCACCTAGCCAAATTACTACATAGTTTAGTGATGAAATCACCTTGTGCTATTTTTACCTGTTGAGAAGCATTAAAAATGATCACTACCTTTTATTATTAGAGTTGGGTTGTTACCCCCATATTGTGCAGTTACGAATGGTCTTAGCTCCTTGGTTTACAAATAGCATTGTGCAGCGTGACAATAGCTATAGAGATTTACCTAAGGAATTTAAATTTTCTTTTTTTCTTCTTTTGAATTAATTGCAAGGTATTTTATTGCAAGCTAGTTCTTTAGCTGACCTTCAAAATTTTAACACATTTTAAAATCCTTTCAATAATGTGCAGTATTATCGCAGAAGTTTACATAAGATAAGATTACAGGACAATTGTTTGATATACTCCATTGTTTGGTTCTTTTCATTTTCTTGTTTGTGTTTTGTTGTTACTATAAAAGTATTTAAGTATATTAGATTTCTAAAAAAAAAAGAACACTGGCAAGCACCTGGTACATCTGCTCCAGTTGGGATATACCATTTTTAGACTACTATAATAGAAATTATACAAAATTAGTTAATGAAAAACTGTGCCACATCTTTTAAAAACATAGCACTTTTTTCAAACAGGTGAAATCATTTTTCTTACCGTCCAAATAGTAGGCATCAACTAAATATATATTCTTTATTCCAAAACTAAGTTGCTTTCTTCAAAAAGAAGAAATGCAATATGTGAACATGAAAGGCTTTTGAATATTATTCTAAAAATTAAGATAAACAAACTTGGCACTAAATTGTCCTATCTATTCCGATGGAACTGTGGGGAATACACACTTAAAAATTACTAAAACCTTTCATTATCTTTTTTTGCTTTCCTTTCAGTTTCTCGCAATTAATTTGATTATCTTGTCAAATTTATGAAGTTACCAGTATTTTGCATTTAATCAACAGTAAAACATTGGAGTTATATAAAAATATAACTGTTAGTCAGTACCCTAGGAAGAGAGATACATTTATAATTTAATCCATTTAAAATAAAGACTAAGGATTGTTCAATCGAATTAACTTTTTCAAAATATTTAACAAACTCCCAAAAACATACTTTTCTTTATCTTGAAATAAAAACGAAATAGCTATGAAAAAATGTAATTGTTCATTCTGACTTCCACATAAACAAGGATCTCAATCATGGTAATCATTCGTATAGAACAAATAAGACTGGTATCCTAGCTAACTGACAAAAGCAGATTGGCCATGAACCTAGGCTACTCCAAGAATGTATTAACGTTCTCAAAATATCATTATGCAGTGATAATAGAGGCAAAAACTGTTAAAATGAAAACTTCTTCATACAGAATCATCATTAGATAATGTATATATATATTCAACTCCAGCAAAGGTCCAATATGCACCCAACCAGTCACAAAAGTTCAACCAATTATAAAATGTTTTGACAGTAATGTATTAAGTCTGATCTTGCTTGGCTAATGCCCTTTCCGTCAGTTTATTCAAATACTTAACTATTTTACACAACTATATTTGTTATTAGAGAGAATTATTTTTAAACTAAAACCCATTTACACTAGACTACACGAAACTAATTTGACAACTCCATCAATTTACACATACAAAAACTCATTTTAGGTGTCATAATTTAATAGGATTACAAACTTCAGGTGGTAAATATTTCATCTCCATAATACTGCATCTAAATTAATTTGAAGGTACTTTAACATAAATTATTTTAACCTTCCGTTTATTTAACAAAATGATAAAATCAATTTAATTTGGTTATCAGTATTAAATTTAAAATCGTAATCATATAAATTTTATCGATAAACTATAACCTGTTCATTAAAATTTTAAAAATATTTTCCATATACAATTCAGTTGTTTTTGGGTTGTTGCCTCATTTGGTTAACTTCTATTTATAGCACTTCTCTATGACACGCTGGTTAACAATGAATGTTATGTCACTTTTGAACATGAGCCCATTTTAACAATTAATCAGCCTGGTTATGATCAACTACAAATGAGACTTTACAAATTAGACAGATGTGTACAATTTATCCTAAATGGACACAACATTTAATTACTTGAATTCATCAACATAACCAATCAGTGCCCATGAGGCAAATCATGAATCATTGCACAAGATGAAACTGACCAATGAATACATTAGCAGGGTAAAAAATAAAACATTTAGGAAGCCAGTAAAGTCCAGACTCACTCACCATTGAACTAAGAGTATAAAGTTGTTGTGTAGGACATAAAACACCCCAAACTGACCATATTTAATCCTTCCATCAGTTAGCAAGTCATTAAAAACCTATTACCAAGTGAGCAAATTAGTTATATACAGCTTCTGACTAAGACTACAACTCTTTCATCATTTCTTCAGGAATTTTTGTATAAACTTAAAAAGGTACTAAAAAGCATAAAACATGTTTGTTTAACTCAAAAGTTCGTAATTAAAGTTTAAGAATGCAAAAAACCTGATATAATTTGGTCAACAAATAATGGAGAATCAAAGAGCTGAAAGCTCTGAGGAAAAATGACGCCACTGTCTCTAATATTGGGATATTTTTATGAAAGTCTTGATTTTCACATACCGTAATTAGTTTAACATTGCAACATGTATCATAAGCATATAATTGATATTCGTATATGTGTGTGTGAAGTGAAGATGACAACTGGCTGTTTTTTTAGTACAAATGAATAGGTCAAGACTACCTGAATGATCTACAGTATCCATTGACTACTGGCTGTTTTTTGGACAAATAAATACCGTAGAAAGGCTTGTATAGTTCGCACTGGTACATAGTCCAAACCCCCTTCTCTCCACGAAATTTTAGGTAAAAACACTTTTTGTTACTGTTAGAAAAGGTTTAATACACCTTATCGCTATTTGTCTGCCATTACTGGATATCACACAGGTTCCGTAAAATTTTAACGTCATAAAACAAAATATCTGACGCCACAATGGAAAAGTGATTGTTGTATGCGTCAAAAGTTCAAGCGGTCGGGTCAGCCGGGATTAGCGATAAGGTGTATGAAACTCCGGTAATTTCAAATCCTGTGCGATCGTAAGCGGTATTTTCTTGGGAAAACCTGTTTTCCATCATCAAACGGAAGCTGAAACTGCTTGTAAATGATTCTAGAACGCTTCATGATTGTTAAAATAAGTTTAATTCACTTAAAAAACAATTTAGAAACTTGTGTATGTTTAAACAGGAAGTTTAACGGCACGTGTAAAAGAAGAAATTAACCGGTGAGAGTCGAAATCCGTACATGACAGATATCACTATAATACGACTTCAAAGTAAAACAGTTCCATCCTTTTGTAAAACAGTCTTTAATATACCTATCACATTAATGTTTGAAGGGTCTTAGCTAATACAAACCATATTAGTCTGTATGAAACACCAAAACGGAATGAACAATAACCGATTACGTTTTGTAGTTTACAAATTCTAAGCTGGTTTACGGTTGTCTTTTTTTACTATGTTTGTATCGGTTCAATCAAGCAGATACCAGTTTATTTCAACCAATGCATTGAAAAGAAACGAGAAATTTGTAATGAAAGGTTTAGTTTTTATATTTATCAGTATTTATTTGATATTGAATAGAAATAACTTATTAATATGGATGAGTTAAAATTATTAGTTTGAAAATGATGAGAGCGCCTCTACAATATCAATAACAAAGATGGCGGAACGTAAACAACCACCTCGCCGCGAAATTGAACTTGTTTTCTTATTTCTTGCTTATTGTACTCTATAATCCGCACCCCCTCTGGAAGGTCCAATTTTGGAGAATAAAACCGCGGACTATACAAGCCTTTCTATGGACAGGTCAAGATTTTTTGTTAATAAAATAAAGTGTAAACTGGTTCCCGTCCGACTACAACACTTTGTTCGAGTGTAGCGTAATACAAGCAGATTCCAGTTAGTATGTAAATAGTTCCGGAACGGAAACGATCACTGTACGGAGTTTGTGTAAAATAGTAAATATGAAACCGAGTGCGGTAGGCGGAAATATAATCGACTTCCGTAAGTTCTGGTCAATGGTATCGAAAACATGCCGCTGATAGCGTCATTTTCAAAAAGCATGTGAAATTTGAATATCTTTCCTGTGCAAAATCCAATTAACGCTTCTTCCAGAATCCTGCTAAAAGGAGAACTACTGAAAGTGACGAACCCGAGAAATCCTATACCACAACTAGTTCAGACTAATTCAAGAATGACATCAAAATCTGTTACACAATAAAAACTACTTCTCCGCTTTGCAGATCTTAAATTAAACCAAGAACAGAACAATTTCCTCATATATAGGCAAGGTAATATGTAAATAAAATGCTCCATGGACACAGCTTGATACGACCGCAGAGGTCGAACACTGAATAGTTGGGGCAAGTATGGACACAACATTCAAGCCTGATACAGCTCTGAATTTGGATTGTGATTAAATATTTGACACAGCATAGGTTTCTGACACAGAATGAATGTGGTCTAAGAACTTAAAATTTTAAATTGGACATTCACCTTTTATGGTCCAATATCCAAAATCTAAATACATGGTTAGATTCAGCATATCAAAGAACCCCAAGAGTTAATTTTGATGAAATCAAACAAAGTTTAATTTTGGACCCTTTTGACCTCAATGTGGACAAAGTTGATAACAGGGCCCAAAATCAAAATCTAAATACATGGCTAGATTCAGCATATCAAAGAACCCCATATATTCAATTTTTGTTGAAATCAAACAAAGTTTAATTTGGACCCGATTTGGACCAACTTGAAAACTGGGCCCATAATCAAAATTTAAATACATGTTTAGATTCAGCATATCAAAGAACCCTAAGAATTCAATTTTTGTTAAAATCAAACTAAGTTTAATTTTGGACCCTTTGGACCTTAATGTAGACCAATTTGAAAGCAGGACCAAAAATTAAGAATCTAAATACACGGTTACATTCGGCATATCAAAGAACCCTAATAATTCAATTTTGATGAAATCAAACAAAGTTTAATTTTGGACCCTTTGGACCTCAATGTGGACAAAGTTGATAACAGGGCCCAAAACCTTTGTGATATGGAACCTTGTAGTACAATTTCAGAAAGATCCATACACTTACACACAAGTTATTGTCATGAAACTAGAAAATGCTTGTTTTTGCCCTTTTGGCCCCTAATTCCTTAAATTTGGAGGCAATTACCCCAAAATTAATCCCAGCATTCCCTTTGTGATATGGAACCTTGTGGTACAATGTCAGAGAGATCCATACACTAACACACAAGTTATGTCTGGAAGTTACAAAATGCTTATTTTGGCCCCTTTTGGCCCCTAATTCCTTAACTGTTGGTACCATAACCCCAAAATCAATCCCAACCTTCCTTTTGTGATATTGAACCTTATGGTAAAATTTCATAGAGATCCATTCACTTAAACTAAAGTTAGAGTGCGAAAACCAATGCGTCTTCGACGACGACGCCGACGCCGGACGACGAGCGGCATTAGCGACAAACGCGCTACGTCATACGACCACAAAAATTTTTTGGGTCGTATAAAAATTACTAAAACCTTTCATTATCTTTTTGCTTTCCTTTCAGTTTCTCAATTAATTTGATTATCTTGTCAAATTTATGAAGTTACCAGTATTTTGCATTTAATCAACAGTAAAACATTGGAGTTATATAAAATATAACTGTTAGTCAATACCTAGGAAGAGAGATACATTTATAATTTAATCCATTTAAAAATAAAGACTAAGGATTGTTCAATCGAATTAACTTTTTTCAAAATATTTAACAAAACTCCCCAAAAAACATACTTTTTCTTTATCTTGAAATAAAAACGAAATAGCTATGAAAAAAATGTAATTGTTCATTCTGACTTCCACATAAACAAGGTCTCAATCATGGTAATCATTCGTATAGAACAAATAAGACTGGTATCCTAGCTAACTGACAAAAAGCAGATTGGCCATGAACCTAGGCTACTCCAAGAATGTATTAATGTTCTCAAAATATCATTATGCAGTGATAATAGAGGCAGAAACTGTTAAAAATGAAAAACTTCTTCATACAGAATCATCATTAGATAATGTATATATATATTCAACTCCAGCAAAGGTCCAATATGCACCCAACCAGTCACAAAAGTTCAACCAATTATAAAATGTTTTGACAGTAATGTATTAAGTCTGATCTTGCTTGGCTAATGCCCTTTCCCGTCAGTTTATTTAAATACTTAACTATTTTTACACAACTATATTTGTTATTAGAGAGAATTATTTTTTAAACTAAAAACCCATTTACACTAGACTACACGAAACTAATTTGACAACTCCATCAATTTACACATACAAAAAACTCATTTTAGGTGTCATAATTTAATAGGATTACAAACTTCAGGTGGTAAATATTTCATCTCCATAATACTGCATCTAAATTAATTTGAAGGTACTTTAACATAAATCATTTTAACCTTCCGTTTATTTAACAAAATGATAAAATCAATTTAATTTGGTTATCAGTATTAAATTTAAAATCGTAATCATATAAATTTTATCGAAAAACTATAACCTGTTCATTAAAATTTTAAAAATATTTTCCACATACAATTCAGTTGTTTTTGGGTTGTTGCCTCATTTGGTTAACTTCTATTTATAGCACTTCTCTATGACACGCTGGTTAACAATGAATGTTATGTCACTTTTGAACATGAGCCCATTTTAACAATTAATCAGCCTGGTTATGATCAACTACAAATGAGACTTTACAAATTAGACAGATGTGTACAATTTATCCTAAATGGACACAACATTTAATTACTTGAATTCATCAACATAACCAATCAGTGCCCATGAGGCAAAATCAAACTAAGTTTAATTTGGACCTCTTTGGACCTTAATGTAGACCAATTTGAAAACGGACCAAAAATTAAAATCTAAATACACGGTTACATCGACATATCAAAGAACCCCAATAATTCAATTTTGATGAAATCAAACAAAGTTTAATTTTGGACCCTTTGGACCTCAATGTGGACAAAGTTGATAACAGGGCCCAAAAATCAAAATCTAAATACATGGTTAGATTCAGCATATCAAAGAACCCCATATATTCAATTTTTGTTGAAATCAAACAAAGTTTAATTTTGGACCCGATTTGGACCAACTTGAAAACTGGGCCCATAATCAAAATCTAAATACATGTTTAGATTCAGCATATCAAAGAACCCTAAGAATTCAATTTTTGTTAAAATCAAACTAAGTTTAATTTTGGACCCTTTGGACCTTAATGTAGACCAATTTGAAACGGACCAAAATTAAGAATCTAAATACATGTTAGATTCGGGATATCAAAGAACCTCAATAATTCAATTTTGATGAAATCAAACAAAGTTTAATTTTGGACCCTTTGGACCTCAATGTGGACCAATTTAAAAACGGGGCCCAAAATCCAATAAACTGTTATCACAGAGATATGTCTCGCCTTCTTGTAATTTTGATAATGCAAATGTTGAAATTAAAACAGCAATACTTTAACATGTAAGTTATGCAAATATTCAAAGTCGATGAACCATGACTGAAGGTACATAGCTAAACAATCTCCATGGAATGAGATGTGCCAATGCTAATACAACTGCATACCAAATACCATTGACTTATTATAAGTCGTTCCCTTTAAACAAACCTAAACACAAACATTAACTTGTAAACTATGTAAAAGTTTCAAAGTCAATGAACCATGATCAGGGTGGGGCTATATAATCTCCATGGAAAGATACTTGCAAATGCCGATACATTTGCATACCAAATATCATTGACTTAACATTAGCAGTTCATCTTAAACTGATCTAATCACAAACTAATACATGTAAACTAAGCAAAAGTTTCAAAGTCAATAGACCATGACTGAGGCGCGGGCCAAATATTCTTCATGGAAATGAGATGTGCTAATGCTTATACAACTTAACACCAATTAACATTGGCCTACCACTAATGGTTCCCTTGAACTGACCTAATCACAAACTAATACATGTTAACTTAGCAAAATTTTCAAAGTCTATAGACCATGACTAAGGGGCGGAGCCAAATAATTTCCATGGAAATGAGATATGCCAATGCTTATACAACTGCATACCAAATATCATTGACCTACCACTAGTGGTTCCCATAAATTGACCTAATCACAAACTAATACATGTAAACTATGGAAAGTTTCAAAGTCAATAGACCTTGACTGAGGGGCGGCAAATAATCTCCATGGTAATGAGATGTCCCAATGCTAGTACAACTGCATACCAAATATCATTGACCTACCACTAGTGGTTCACCATGAACTAGACCTAATCACAAACTAATACATTGTTGACGCGCGCTGTCGCGTCGCCTCCGCCGCCGATGCCGGAAACAGCATACCTAAGTCTCGCTTTCTGACTTCGTCAAGGCGAGACAAAAACTTAATACATGGTTAGATTCAACATATTAAAGAACCCCAAGAGTTCAAGAACAAATTCCCATTGAAATTGGTCAAGAAATAAGCAATTTATACAAAGTATCTTCTTTTGCACAATACTGTGCAATTGAATATTTCTTGCAATTACCATAATACTGTGCAATTGAATATTTCTTGCTATTAGCAATACTGTACAATTGACAATTTCTTGCTATTGCAAAGAATATTGTGCTATTGATATTTCTTGCTATTGCACAATACTGTGCAATTGAAGATTTCTTGCTATTGCACAATACTGTGCAATTGAAAATTTCACTGCTATTGCACAATACTTATTATATAATAATTTACACATCCTGTTTGGTGTGTATCTGCTGCCATATCATTATTATTTGCTTTTAAATATAAATCAGAAATAACCAACTTAAAATGGAAAATTTTAAAGAATAAAAAGGAAAAATGGGAAAAAAAATCCCCTTGTAGTACAATTTCAGAAAGATCCATACACTTACACACGTTATTGTCGTGAAACTAGAAAAATGCTTGTTTTTGCCCCTTTTGCCCTAATTCCTAAAATTTTGAGGCAATTACCCAAAAATCAATCCCAGCATTCCTTTGTGATATGGAACCTTGTGGTACAAAGTCAGAGAGATCCATACACTAACACACAAGGTTCAAAGTCAGAGATCCATACACTAACACACAAGTTATGTCTGGAAGTTACAAAATGCTTATTTTTGGCCTTTTTGGCCCCTAATTCCTTAACTGTTGGTACCATAACCCCAAAATCAATCCCAACCTTCCTTTTGTGATATTGAACCTTATGGTAAAATTTGATAGAGATCCATTCACTTAAACTAAAGTTAGAATCGAAACCAATGCGTCTTCGACGACGGACGCGCTAACGTCATATTAAATATCGACCGCAAAATTTTTTTTTGCAGTCGTATAAAAGAGTTTTCAGTTCAGAAGTAGTTGAATGGATGGATGAATTGATGGACAAATGAAAAATTAATACTCATTGCAGAAAAAACATATTCCTCAATCAAAGCCAGATATACAATAGCTTAGTAAGAACATAAGCTTTATTAATTAATCGTTAACTGGTTGCTT
The DNA here is from genome assembly GCA_017311375.1 of Mytilus coruscus. Lineage (NCBI taxonomy): Eukaryota > Metazoa > Mollusca > Bivalvia > Mytilida > Mytilidae > Mytilus > Mytilus coruscus. Next base: position 42,461,825 of record CM029607.1, on the reverse strand, counting down.
AATGTCTAGTTGATACTATCTAATGTCTTTTTAAAACAAGTTTCCAAACCTTAGCTCTAATGGTTGTTGTTGATAATTTGCAGACCATAGATATCACAGCTAATTCAGACCAAACAAAACACATGCAGGACTTTGATTGTGGGGAGAATATAGATTTTTATCATAAACTGATGTTAACCTATAAAATTACCGGGCATGTTTTTTAAAAGTTGGTATTACAATAAGGATCTTTGAGATTACTATACATGTATTGATAAATTGTTTTTATGCTCACCTCTAACATTCAGAACAAGGCTTCTCACCTCAATCTTCAAAATGTTAAGATGATTTTAAGATCCATTTATGAATTTTGTCTTAAAACATGTAGAATCCATTGAATTTGCATATAACTTTCACAATGAGGACAAAGTTCTACGCCAATAAGTAATGCTTTCTATTTTTATAATCCACTTCCAGAAATTCCACTTTTTATATCAGACTTGAACCCCAACAAATTGTTCAATGTTGAAGTTCTGGAATTAAAAGCTATCTTCCCGAAAGGTTCTTCATGTCTGACATGGTATTAAGCCTAAGACACCATTTTGTTTGGACAAAATTACATGGTGAATTTGAACTGATAAAAGGTCAAAATGACATTTATTGTATTTAATAATCCTCTCTTCAATACATGTTATAATCTTTAGGTAAGAAAATTTTAAATATATTTTAAACCAATATGCTTCATTTAACAAAGATAAGTTAGCCTATTAAAACTTGTGAATTAGTTGTTATTTATAGAAGTCTGTTGGTATTCAGCTTTTAAAGTGGTAAAGGTACATGTTTGAGATAATTTATTTAAGCCGCTGTGACCTAATGTCCTTATAAGAATTAACCAGTTAAAATTGTTTCCTGATGGAAAATAGTAACTTGCAAAGGCCTACAAATAGGACAAGACTTAAAGAGTACAAAAGGAGTATTACAACCTATATGAAAACAAAATGTGGTATGATTGCAATGAAACAACTAGAGACCAAATGAGGTAGATGTAAGCGACTACAGGTTACTATAGCTATGTTTAAAATTGACTCCATATTCCATTTAAAAAAGTGACAAAACTAAATTTTTGTTTTTTTACAGATACATCTTCTGTTAAAAGAAAAGAGATAAAACACCACTGTATAAAAATACATGTGGTATGATAACAATTCTACAAATGATGAATTCTATGACAATTCCTTAGTGTACTTTGACATTTTTGCAAACAAGGGGAGCTAGGTTTTCACTATAGAAGTCAAAAGCTGAAGTTATTGGTAGAAGCTAGATGCTGTGCCAATATAATGTGACAAACAGAATTCCCACTCTTTGCAACAAACAATTCACGGCTGTTTTATTCAACACATTCATATATTTTTAGGAAGTAAAGACATGTAAACAACCAGTTCTTTTAACTAAAAGACATTTGGACAAGAATCATTGTACATAATTTAGTGTAGAGTAGCATGCAGACAGAAGCTTGATCTGCCATGGAATATTTTTCACAAATTTCAAAACTTTTAGACCTGGAAGACAGCCACAAAATTCCAGATTTTTTCTAGTTTTCAAGTTACAGTGGATGTTAAGACCATCTACCTATAGATTACTCAACAACCAGGCTCCAGGTTTCAAAAGGTTTTGATATGAAGACTTACATTTTCTTGCAAGGGGTCCTTAATATAATAATAATAATGTTGAATCCAAAATTGCTCTGGTTAAATTTAGGGAAGAAGCAAGTTGTTTCCCCTAAGCAGTAATAATTTCAAAACCAATTCGTACACTGAAGGTATTATACTTGCACTCTTTCTTATCTTTTATGCATTTCTCATTTTAACTTATTGAAGCTATTTGAGAAAATCAATTTTGAAAAAAATACAAGTACCTGTTCATCTTATGAGAATAAACTATTAAACATTCATATCTCTCAAATGATTTTGCAATTGACTTGATTTTAACATGCATCTTTGCACCTTTCATATATATTTGTGTATTTAATAATCTTTTGAATGCACATTCACCATTAAATAAGACTTTGACACCTACTTATGTCATTATAAGAAACAAAACTTCTGATAAAATTCCTCAATATAGGAAACATCATCAGGAAAAAAGCTTTCTTTAACATGAAAATTTGTAAATAAATGATAAAACACCTGGTGATATAAACATTATAGTGCAATCAATTTTTCCTACCTGGCAAAGATGTCTTTTTCCTTATCATTAAAAACAGTAAAATAAATAAATGTTTGTACTATATGTAGAATTGATGGCATGCTGTAAAATATAATGATGTCATTATCAAAGTTATTCTTATCTAGATAAAACAGAGATGAATATTATCATGTATATAATATAATACATAAAATTATATAATAAATAGGTTATAATAGTGTCAGAGATATAGAAGTTCGAGAAGGGTACAAAGTGCATTCCTTTTGCAAGTAACCAAACATGAAATTTGGTGAAATATTTTCCTCATCATAAGTTTGCAAACTGTAATGCAAGAGATTTATTTGAGGGTTTTATTTTCTATTAATTTTTTGGGGTAAAAGTTGATCTTTAGAGCATATCAGAATCAGGGACAAGAAAAACATGAAAATAAGAACTCTGAAGTAGTTTAGGACCTTTAATATAGAAAACATGAAGCTTAAACTCTGCAACAAATAAAAGTCCTTACAGAATATTATGCATTCAGATATGCATTCTTATGCAAGTGTTAAATCACTGCAATGTTTTCGTAATTTCTGGAAAGTCAAGTTTCATGCAAATTGAGATGATCATGCACCAATTAAATGTTAATAAAAAAGAAGTCAGTAAGTCAATGCTTTTCCTGTAGGTGGTCGATCAACTCTATCTACTAATTGCAATAGCATTTTAACAAGAATGGAGATGAGAGAGAGAGTGATTTTTTCACAAATCAATTCTCCTCTCATCAAATAATGAGCCATCATTAATTTATTGATGTATATGTAATTAAGTGAAAGTTCCAAAAGTAAAACTGAAATCATATTTCTTCAACCATGGAAAAAATTAAATTCAGCTTACGATGACAATGACGACATCACCATACTATTATACGGCCGCTAAAGTTTTGCAATCGTATAAATAGTTTAGTAACAGCACGACCAATAATATTGTAAACTAGATGTGAGCAAATTCTAATATATCTTACAGTTGGGAAGTTGATACGTACTCCTTTTCACATTTTTTTCTTTAGACCAATTGAAAATTCAACGTAGAATACTCTAACCAATGACAAAATAAAACATCCACAATTTCCACCATTCCCTCACTTTTTTACTACAAGTTTGGATGACCTAGTTTATCTTTGAAGGCATTAATTACCTATAGTAATGGTGTCCCCAGCAAATTATATGATATCTGAGGGAGATCAGGATAGTAATAATAAAGTCCATTCTCTCCAAGTCATGCTGGTTTGTTATTAGGAGACAATTTTTATCTCAATACATACAATTCAGTCGTATTATCCTGACACACAGCCTTCTAACAATTTAATCGCAGGGGGGAATTTAAAATCATTGTTCAAAATTGCATCGCGCAAAGAAAAAAAAATTAATTCTATTGTTATGTAAGTATTAGAGAGGGTTTTGATTAAATTAATGATTTTTGTGCCTTTTAATATCGTAAGATTAGTAACGTGATATTTTTTTATTTATTGTCGTCTTTACCACTTTAAATACAATATCTTTATTGGATAATATAAAAGATCAACACTTTGAAAAATTATGAGTATCTAATTCTCCATCTAAAAAATTCCAACCTAACTGCTTGCTTGTTAATGTCTCTTTTAAGAAAACTCAGGCGTGTAGCCAGGATGTCTCTCAGAAGGTTATATTGGGTCATGATGCTTTTATAGTCAAACTTCAATTTGAATCTCATAGTCTTTTATAGTATTTTTTGTTTTTCAGACAGGGGTTTGTCTGAACCCTTGGCTATAATTTAACCTGTGCTTTAGGGAAGTGTGATAGTTGCAGGAAAGACTGCAAATGAACAGTACAATATCCTGGGTGTAAATCAAGAAACAAGAATCGTTCGTTCATTGTTGAAGACCTTACATCAACTGTCAAGATGAAGAACAGGAATAAAAGCCCTGTTCATTGATAATTTTCTATGTTTTCTATGTATTGTGTGCGATTTTGTCCCATGTACATTTACTCCATATCCTTTCATTTTCTATTAGACATTCTAAAAATGTCTACAGACAGACAGACAAAGCATAAAATATAGCCCTGGCCTCATAAAAACATATCCAACAGAATTTTTGTAAGAATCAGTTATATTTACCATTTTAATTCTGTTTCACCAAATGCCTTTAACTTAAAACTTCATCGGTTCTAAGCAACCTGTAAAATCAATTAACATTTATACAAGATTATTTTAAGACATACTATGTAATCTGATGTTAGCTTAAATGTTAAAGTTTCATCATCTTAATCAACCTCAACTAATCATACCAGCAGAAGAAAACTAAACAGTATTCTAAGTACCCTAGATTTTGGGCTTAACTGGCCATCAAATGACATATAGTAGAATAACATGGCAGGAATCCAAGTACATGTGTCAACGTATATTTGTTCCGCCTAACAGAAGTTCCACTGGAAACTTTGTTATAAACAATGTCATAATATCTGTTCCTGTTGGAACAAATATTCTATACCATTTATTCCGTTAGGAACATTTTCTGTAATATTTATTCCAGTGGAAATAATATTCCAGAATATTGTTTCCATTTGGAACTTATATTATGAAGGAACTTCTATTCCGTGACACATGTACACTAAAATTGCTGCAATGTACAAAACAAAACAACAAAATTGACAATGATATCAATGTTCCATTGATACAAGATGTTCTTGAGTTCTAATTGATTTGGTTGTTTCTATACCAATCTGTTGCATACTACCATTTCATTTCTGTATCAATGGTTTAAGTCAGTGGTTTAATATCATTTAATATATACAGGTAGTGTGGATCACCATTGATATGAAAACCGGTATTTGATATTCATCTGTTGACCATGCAGATTAAATAAGTAGGAGCAAAGACTCCAAGGATGGAAGATAATCTTGCCATTTCTTACAGCTGTGCCATGAGGGCATGACACTGAGTCACCCCCCTTATCCAATTACTGTGGTTTTGTATGTCACAATTAATTTGCTGCTCTCAAGTTTTGGGGTTTTATATAGTTAATAGAGTACTGTAACTTAAAGAGGTTTATTTTTAATTTACTGACTGTAATGTAAAATCAGCAAGAATTAGTATACTATTTTTGTCAGGTTATGATGCTTAAATATTGACTATTTTTTTGGTGGTATAGTATAATTACATTTTTTGCAAAAACTTTACAACTTGTGGAAATATAGCTTGCCAACAAACAATCGTGTCCAAACCAAGATCTTTCAACAGATCTAAGATCCAAATCCCTTTGAAAGCTTGTCTCGTATTTGGGTCAATAGGGTCATCAATTATTGTCATACATTTTTACCTGTAAAATTGTTTAAATCAAAGTAAAAGTCCTAGGTACCTTTTTCAACTTATTTCAATTCTTAAAAATGTGACATTTTTATTGTAATGAATCATAATCTTAATGGCTTGTAAAAATTAACACATAGATATGATATTTACTCTAACATTTTCTTAAAACCTTAAAAAACAAATATATTTGTCTGTAAGGACACCATGCCCTGCTCGCACACATATGTCCATGTTCAGTAAACCTGTAATCTGAGTCAAAATTGTAATTTGTCATGTAATATTAAAAGTTCACCTCCAATGTACATCTGTACTAAGTTTCAAGTTGATGGGAACAAAACTTTATGATAAACTATCTAAACTGAAAACTTTAACCTGAGAATGTACTTATTTACTGCAATGGTAATAAGTTTTAAATTAATTTTTCATCTCACTCACAATGAACATCAGTTACTAAGTTGATGTGAACAAAACTTCATGGTAAACTATATATAGCTACCTTAACAAAAAACTTTAACCTATTTCCTGCTATCACATTCTTATATTCAGTGAACCATTAAATCTGGGTCACAACTGTAATTTGATTGAAAAGTTCACATCATAATGAACATATGCAAGTTTCAAGTTGATGTAATCTTCCCATAGTCTTTTGCAATATTTACTTAATCAACTAAAAGCCTATCTAATGGTCTAAACAAAATCTTTTGTCTAAAAAAAGTGTAGATTTCAACTGTTGATTTATTTGACCTACTTATAGGTGAAAAATCCTATATTAGTATTTTACTTTTAAAACAAACAACCGTTACCTAGTGCATCTAGGATCTAATCCAGAACCCTTGTAAACTAAGCCATATTATAGAAACTGAACCAAGAAAGCAAATCTTTGCTCCATAAACTAAGCTGAACAACCTTATAATAATAATAATAATAAATTCTTTATTCAAAGAGGGTAACTCAATTAGAAGTAGTCTAATTTTCACTGAGGCCTTTGCGATTTCGTACTTTCCTTGATTGCAAGGGTTGTGGGTTCTATCCTGGCTGATTCTCCAGCAAGGAGGTTGACTCAAAATAAGAATGGTTTTGATTAAATTAATGATTTTGTGCCTTTTAATATCGTAAGATTAGTAACGTGATATTTTTTATTTATTGTCGTCTTTACCACTTTAAATACAATATCTTTATTGGATAATATAAAAGATCAACACTTTGAAAAATTATGAGTATCTAATTCTCCATCTAAAAAATTCCAACCTAACTGCTTGCTTGTTAATGTCTCTTTTAAGAAAACTCAGGCGTGTAGCCAGGATGTCTCTCAGAAGGTTATATTGGGTCATGATGCTTTTATAGTCAAACTTCAATTTGAATCTCATAGTCTTTTATAGTATTTTTTGTTTTTCAGACAGGGGTTTGTCTGAACCCTTGGCTATAATTTAACCTGTGCTTTAGGGAAGTGTGATAGTTGCAGGAAAGACTGCAAATGAACAGTACAATATCCTGGGTGTAAATCAAGAAACAAGAATTGTTCGTTCATTGTTGAAGACCTTACATCAACTGTCAAGATGAAGAACAGGAATAAAAGCCCTGTTCATTGATAATTTTCTATGTTTTCTATGTATTGTGTGCGATTTTGTCCCATGTACATTTACTCCATATCCTTTCATTTTCTATTAGACATTCTAAAATGTCTACAGACAGACAGACAAAGCATAAAATATAGCCCTGGCCTCATAAAACATATCCAACAGAATTTTGTAAGAATCAGTTATATTTACCATTTTAATTCTGTTTCACCAAATGCCTTTAACTTAAAACTTCATCGGTTCTAAGCAACCTGTAAAATCAATTAACATTTATACAAGATTATTTTAAGACATACTATGTAATCTGATGTTAGCTTAAATGTTAAAGTTTCATCATCTTAATCAACCTCAACTAATCATACCAGCAGAAGAAAACTAAACAGTATTCTAAGTACCCTAGATTTTGGGCTTAACTGGCCATCAAATGACATATAGTAGAATAACATGGTAGGAATCCAAGTACATGTGTCAACGTATATTTGTTCCGCCTAACAGAAGTTCCACTGGAAACTTTGTTATAAACAATGTCATAATATCTGTTCCTGTTGGAACAAATATTCTATACCATTTATTCCGTTAGGAACATTTTCTGTAATATTTATTCCAGTGGAAATAATATTCCAGAATATTGTTTCCATTTGGAACTTATATTATGAAGGAACTTCTATTCCGTGACACATGTACACTAAAATTGCTGCAATGTACAAAACAAAACAACAACATTGACAATGATATCAATGTTCCATTGATACAAGATGTTCTTGAGTTCTAATTGATTTGGTTGTTTCTATACCAATCTGTTGCATACTACCATTTCATTTCTGTATCAATGATTTAAGTCAGTGGTTTAATATCATTTAATATATACAGGTAGTGTGGATCACCATTGATATGAAAACCGGTATTTGATATTCATCTGTTGACCATGCAGATTAAATAAGTAGGAGCAAAGACTCAAGGATGGAAGATAATCTTGCCATTTCTTACAGCTGTGCAATGAGGGCATGACACTGAGTCACCCCTTATCCAATTACTGTGGTTTTGTATGTCACAATTAATTTGCTGCTCTCAAGTTTTGGGGTTTTATATAGTTAATAGAGTACTGTAACTTAAAGAGGTTTATTTTTAATTTACTGACTGTAATGTAAAATCAGCAAGAATTAGTATACTATTTTTGTCAGGTTATGATGCTTAAATATTGACTATTTTTTGGTGGTATAGTATAATTACATTTTTGCAAAACTTTACAACTTGTGGAAATATAGCTTGCCAACAAACAATCGTGTCCAAACCAAGATCTTTCAACAGATCTAAGATCCAAATCCTTTGAAAGCTTGTCTCGTATTTGGGTCAATAGGGTCATCAATTATTGTCATACATTTTACCTGTAAAATTGTTTAAATCAAAGTAAAAGTCCTAGGTACCTTTTTCAACTTATTTCAATTCTTAAAATGTGACATTTTATTGTAATGAATCATAATCTTAATGGCTTGTAAAATTAACACATAGATATGATATTTACTCTAACATTTTCTTAAAACCTTAAAAAACAAATATATTTGTCTGTAAGGACACTATGCCCTGCTCGCACACATATGTCCATGTTCAGTAAACCTGTAATCTGAGTCAAAATTGTAATTTGTCCTGTAATATTAAAAGTTCACCTCAGTCCCAATGTACATCTGTACTAAGTTTCAAGTTGATGGGAACATAACTTTATGATAAACTACCTAAACTGAAAACTTTAACCTGAGAATGTACTTATTTCCTGCAATGGTAATAAGTTTTAAATTAATTTTTCATCTCACTCACAATGAACATCAGTTACTAAGTTGATGTGAACAAAACTTCATGGTAAACTATATATAGCTACCTTAACAAAAAACTTTAACCTATTTCCTGCTATCACATTCTTATATTCAGTGAACCATTAAATCTGGGTCACAACTGTAATTTGATTGAAAAAGTTCACATCATAATGAACATATGCACTAAGTTTCAAGTTGATGTAATCTTCCCATAGTCTTTTGCAATATTTACTTAATCAACTAAAAGCCTATCTAATGGTCTAAACAAAATCTTTTGTCTAAAAAAAGTGTAGATTTCAACTGTTGATTTATTTGACCTACTTATATAGGTGAAAAAATCCCTATATTAGTATTTTACTTTTTAAAACAAACAACCGTTACCTAGTGCATCTAGGATCTAATCCAGAACCCCTTGTAAACTAAGCCATATTATAGAAACTGAACCAAGAAAGCAAATCTTTGCTCCATAAACTAAGCTGAAGAACCTTATAATAATAATAATAATAAATTCTTTATTCAAAGAGGGTAACTCAATTAGAAGTAGTCTAATTTTCACTGAGGCCTTTGCTATTTCGTACTTTCCTTGATTGCAAGGGGTTGTGGGTTCTATCCTGGCTGATTCTCCAGCAAGGAGGTTGACTCAAAATAAGAATAATATGTCCAAATAAGGTGACATGTTTTCACCTTGTGTAAGCTAGCATAGTTAAAATCTGAATCACCTATTGGTTTAGCTCAAACAGCACATACTAGTATTCAATTATCATGTTATCACCAGGAATGCTCCAGCTATTCATTTTAGAAGCCTCTTTTGGGGCTACATATAAAATTGTATCCTGGTAACAAAAAACTGAAAAATATGCAGTGAAAGAATGAAAAGTGCAACAAAATGCATCTACCTGAATTATCTAAGCTTTTTGATGATAAAATTCATAATAAGATATCTTAGTTATAAAGATTAGCAGTATAAAACAGTAATTGAAATTCCGAGACATAATTCTGAGCAATGGTAATTTGACTGATTGAGCTAATTGAAGAAACTTTCCCTACTTTTTATGATCTCAAAGAAACCTTTCTTACCTAAATTCAGTTTGGATTAAAGGTAATTGATAGTGAGGAGTGTTTAAATTAATGGAAAAGTAATGAAATCAGAATAAACTTTAGGGTGGGTTCAAATTATCAATTATGATTTCTTTAAATATTGTGTGAGAAAAAAATTGATGGAGATTTTTAGGCAATATATGGGGTTATTTAAAAATATTTAATTAAGTTCCAAGTTTTATTTCTAAATTCAAATTAAAAATTTCAAATATCCATTTACATAAAATCCTACAATGAGAGTAACTTTTTTCCCATATAAACATAAACAGGCAAATTTATTTACATTTCATAGAATTATAATTGTGTAAATTTTTCCAAGGTAAAGAATGTCTTCTAAGGAATATTTTGAAGACAAAATTGCTGCAGAACCTTTTTAACATTTATATGCATGTAGTTATTAGCGGAAAAAATAAAAACATCTGCCTTCCATATGAATGCCTTCCTCTCCCCCCCCTTTCCAAACCCTAAAACCAATTCTTCTAATATAAAATTGTTTTTAAAACTATTTTTTGTCATGTATAGTTTTCCAAACATTGTATGTTAAGAAATTCCAATGTAACAATAAATAAATAAAATGGAATGTGTCCATGGGACACAGATGTTGCCCCACTTGCATATAACATTATAAAGGGACATAACTCAAGAACCGTAAAAGTGACGCTACCCAAATACGTACTTAATCTGAGTTTTGTGGTAATAAGCATTGTGAATAAGTTTCATAACATTTGGCTGAGGCAAACTTAAGTTAGAGAATGGAAATGAAAAATTCAGCAATTTTTCCATTTGTAAAGGGCATAACTCTAGAAAGGTAAAGTGACGCCACCCAAATTCAAACTTGATCTGTGTTTTGTGGTTATAAGCATTTGGTTGAGGCAAACTAAAGTTAGAGAACAGAAACCAATTTCGGGACATACGGAAGGACGTATGGACATACAGATGGACAAGGGTAAAACTTAATGCCCCTCCACTACTGCTGGGGTATAAAAAATTAAATTGTTCCCTATAATATCAGCAATTTGTATGATTCAAGGTATATGCTTATTGCACTTTTAAAAAATACAGTACTTAAGATAGAATTACAGGTAATTCATAAATGTCTTTTTAAAGTTACTTGTTTCTTCGATTCCCCCAACAAATGGTTACAAGGGACTTCCCCAAAATAATGTGGAATTCTGATTCAGAATAGTATGCAGTTGATACTGAAAATTCAGAAATTATTGTATGCATTTAATTTTTATTGCAATTTTGAAGAACGGACAAAAATGTGAGATTAAATATTGTGATTTCAGGAATAACTGCATACAAGATATATATATCGTATGTCAGAATGTGAGTTTTAATTATTGCGATACTCTCCCAGTCACATTTTAAAAGTCACATTAATAAAAACCTTGCAATAATTTCTGAATTTACAGTACATAGAAATATTGCACTTTAAATGTTTATTGACAAGCATGGCTCAAAACTTTGTATTCTTGTTTGTGGATATCAGAGGTCCAACTGTTTAAAAAGATTTGTCAAAATTTCTGTAGCACAGACATGAATATGATTGCTATGTTTTGTAGTAATGAACTGAGTGGATAGAACTTTTGGGTATATTGGTGCATTAATACCTTTCCAACATTTAAGGTTTTACTATCTTCACTGAAGAAATATTCACTCATACACTAACCCTTCAAATAAAGGACCTTTTATTCTTTCAAAATCTTCCCACATTCAAATCGATTATCTCCAAGACTTACAACTAAAGCCTTTCAAATTTCAATCTGCATATGATGCGGTTTTGTTATACATAAATTTGATAAGTTATAAGTCATGAAAACATCAACTTAAGTATTAAATTCAAACTAATCATTTTATACTTTTACAACAAAAGAAATGTAACTTTTTCTTGTGAGAAAGTGTTTAAAGACATCAGATTACAATCTGAGGTCATAAGTACCTATTTCTATGTAATTTTGTGGTTTGGGGTTAACTTCAAAGTAACATTTGTGTATTCGATTTGTATGTAGATATAAATGTGTTTAGATTGTTTTTCTTTTTAAAAATCTGCTGATAGCCAAAAGGTATCGTTATTCATTATAAGACCACACTCCTAAATCATAGTATTTCATTAGTAAATATACTGATATAAACATTGTCCGCCATAGGTAAAATATTGCATATTGATCTTTGAATTAAACCTAGTCCAAAGTCCATTCCTCAAATCCTTTTTCCAATCCTCTTATTATATTATTCAAACAGTCTTCATTCTTCATAATAAATAGTTACCATTACCGCCCCATTATGCAAGTCAAATAGAAAATTGAAAGAGCATGTGTTGCATATATAAAAGACCTTTTACATTTTATTGAAAGAGATGCTTGTCAAAGATAATCATAAATATCAATGGAATAGACAAAAGGATAGGGACACTAGTTAAAAGTTAATTATTTCTGTATTTGTACAAATTAACAACAAATAGAAAACAAGTGATTTTTATAAATATGGACCATCCAAAACAGTTTTTGGATTTACTTTTTTCAGGTAGACCTTTAATAGACCAAACATTTGAAAGCTAGGGAAGTATAAATACTTCAGGAGCAATACGACAAAAGGGACCTAAACAGTATAGTCAAACACATCTGAAGTAAACTTCAGGCCGTTAGTTCTCGATTGAATTGTTTTACATTTGTCCTTTAATAGCTGACTATAAGGTATGGGTTCTACTCATTGTTTGAGGCCATACCGTGATCTATAGTTTTTAATTTCTGTGTCATTTGGTCTTGTGGACAGTTGTCTCATTAGCAATCATACCACATCTTCTTATTTTTATAATTAGCCTACATTAGTATCAGATAAATTATTGCATCCAAATGTAAATTTTAGGTCTATAATAGCTTTTAGTTTGAATAAACTTTACCTTTAACATCTATGGTATGATTATGTAATGATAGTTAAAACAAAAATGTCAGTAGGTAGTAATGCACCAATTATATATATAGTGCCAGTTGTGTGAAAATTGTAAAAGAATATCAAGACAAGCTTTAATATTTTTTTTTGTGGTGAGCATTTTGCATGTCCTTTAAAAAAAAATTACACTCACCTTATGTTTTCAGCTAAAAATCTTAATGAAGATATTATTCGCATTAAATGAATACAATCAAGTCTAAATTCCTACTCAAACTTGGCAACAAGTACAGAGTTCCACAAAAAAAATGTCACCAAACATTTGTCAACTGATAATGACAGTCTGAGATATAATAAATACAACATATATGGGAAAAAGAGTTGTGATTGTTTGTAAAATATATCAACAAGTACTACAAATAGTATAGTCTCCAAAGAGGATGTTATCTATTGTAACCAAAAATATCAAATTGTTTTTCTGAGTGACAACTTAAAGCATTTTCACAGTAAAACATTTATAAAAGAGGCTTATAAACTTCCTTTTCACCTAGTCGGAAAATTGTGAAACTCTTACCTTATATGCAATATAAACATGTTTTAACTGCACAAGTTTCCGTCTTAAACAAATCCCTGCTAACTAAATATGGTACATATAATATGGTCTTTTCTTTAAAATTTCAATTGATTTTTAAATATTGACAGTAAGGTCTTTTTAGAAAAGAAATATGACTCATCTATAAAATGAAAACTAGGGAACAAGTGATATGGTAATCTGTCGAAAAAATCTCGTTACCTGAGGGGTTAAATTCAAAACTTGGCTACGGATGAGGAATTTGCAAGATCCCGGAGAAATACTACGAGAAATGTTTATTATATAAACAAGTGTCAACAACCTAAATAAGGATTAGTTACACAAAACTAGTTCAACTTGCACTAGAAATAAGGAAATCTTTAAACAACTTATTAAACCACCAAAAGACAGCTTTTCTTTATAAATGTTTAAGATAAAACTTATCATAGCAAGTTCAACTTGCAATTGAAATAAGGACATTTTTAAACAACTAATTAAACCACTAAAAGATAGCTGTTCTTTATAAATATAAGATAAAACTAATCAAAGTTTATTTAATTTTCAACTTGCGAGAGAAAGTCTCTTGTATATCTAAATATGTTCCTTTCCATGCTGTCTCTAGACATGTTTTTTACTTGCATTTTAAATTATTCTTCTTAATATCACTTATTGTGCATCTGAAAATCAAAAATTAAGCTTTAATGATGCTTTACCCTAATTTACTTTTTCTCATGACTTGGCATCTGAAGTTTGAATCTTTGAAAGATAGAGATAAACTGTTTTCTATCTTCTTAACCTTTTGATCTATTTGCAGATCTTGAAAAACCTTTCTTTAATTTTTAACTTGACACAGAGCCTAGTAATGACTGGACCACAGCAAGTTACTGGGCTGTTGTCATTGTCAAAAAGACTTGGTGTGAAATTTTAGTTTATTTTTTGTTAATTTGTTTGTTCATGGGACTTTTTCCGTTTTCTGTTGCACCTCTAAAATTCCTTCAACCATACAGGTGTTTTAGCACTTATGTGCAAACATTTGATACAGGTAAAAGTTTACCGTCTTTCTTAATCATATTAATAACCAGAAGTGAGTTTCTGGAATGAAGAAGTAGCACAGGCACTTTTCTGATTTTTTTTACGTATATACCTAATAAAAAAAATATCAGAGACAAGTTCCTATGAGGAGTATGTGTGTTTTTAGGCATAACTGAACGTAAAATGAAATATTACATAATCATTTAAATTATTGCGAGGTTTTTATTATTGAGAATAATGGGACTGGGTGAGTATCATAATAATAAAAACTCGCATTCTGATATCTGATACAATATATCTGTATGCAGATTTTCCTGAAATCGCAATAATTAATCTGGCATTTTGGTCTATTCTTCAAAATCGCAATAATAAATGCATGCAATAATTTCTGAATTTACAGTATCATATAATACTGAAATGTTTTTTTTTACAAAAAGTACAGGGTGTAATATAGATCACCAGTGTAAAAATGCAAGTGGATTTAATAAAAAAGTCAAATTCAAACATGTACCAAAGTTGCACACTGAAATTAAAAATTCTTCACTTTCATTAAAGCTAGGTTACATACCAATGTAATATGTTAAACCCTTTACTACTTGAACTTTTTTCATTCCATATTTCAACGTTTGGTAATTGTCAAAAACACATTGTTAAATTATCATGTACATTTTTCATTCTGAACTTTAACATTCTGTAATTGTCAAAAATATATTGCTAAAATTTATAACATGCCAATTTTGTCCATAGTAAAATACCTGAAGCAACTAGGGGGTAACTGTATTTTTAAAAGCCGTCAATCACAAATTACAATAGCCTAATTTTTCATTCATTCCATTGTAAAGTTGCCTACATAAGGGCAGCGTAAGATCATTCTACAGGGGTCTATAAAAACTGTTT
Organism: Mytilus coruscus; assembly: GCA_017311375.1. NCBI lineage: Eukaryota > Metazoa > Mollusca > Bivalvia > Mytilida > Mytilidae > Mytilus > Mytilus coruscus. The sequence continues at coordinate 42,446,445 of CM029607.1, read as the reverse complement.
AAATAAACGGAAGAGACTTAATCAATTTTATAAAATGTTAAAGAGCTTATATGAAGTATTTAAATTTTTAAATGACAATTCAAAATCAATTTGACCTTGCGACAAACATCAATAGATATATATTACCACCTAAAATCAATGTTACACCTACCCATTTCAAAATAATTTGTTTTACCAACAAGTCTCCATCAATACTCTCCGATACTTGATTACGTAATTAATACACGTCTTTTGATAAAGCCACCCACTAAAAGACCTAATAAAATGCTACACCTCAAATGTCTCGAAGTGTTTGTGGCTTGTCAAAAATGTGTGGGTTTTGATAAACAAATATGTACCCTTAATACATCAGATACTACTTCACACATATTTGACAGATCACTGATAAATAGTTTGTGTATAAAAGGTGGAAATATTTCTCGATACTGTAAATTTCTCAGTAAAAATTCTTTAAATAAGAAAGATCTTTGGGACGCACCTTTTATTGCATTTAATCAATTGGCCATGCCCCAATGTCAAGGAGTGTGTATATAAAAGTATGATCCTTTTTTTGTATAGTGTTAATTTACCATCTGTTTTTGGTGCAGTTTGCGATGCTTTTTGGTTTTCTGTGCATTGTTATGAGTGCTGTTCTTTTTGCCATGGGTGCTGTCTGTCCTTCCATGACATGATTTTTGATTGCTCTCTTCATTCTCTTGGTATCTTCTTACTTTTTAAAAATGGTTTTTCATTTTTCATTTACCAGATTGGTGCATGCCTTGAGTTCAATGCAGATAAATTTCTCCATTTAGTTGCCAAAACAGAAAATCCTTCAACAACTAACTCCAGACATGATATCAATATAGTGTATTCTTTGCAATCATTGTCAATTTTCAAAATCAACAAATTTCTATCCAATTTAGAAGATGTGGGAGGGATCTGACAATAGTTTTGACTTCCAATTGCATTACACATTGATAAGGGTGTGGATGGGTGTTTACAGAATAGAGAATACTGAGCAAAAAATATAAAGAATAGAGAAAAATGGGCGAAAAAATAAATGGAGAATGTGTCTATGGGACACAGATGATGCCCTGCTTGCATATAATGTTATAAAGGGACATAACTTAAGAACGGTAAAAGTGACACTACCCAAATTTGTACTTGATCTGAGTTTTGTTGTAATAAGCATTGTGTATAAGTTTCATAACATTTGCTTGAGGCAAACTTGTTAGAAAACAAAAATGAAAAATTCTGCAATTTGTAAAGGGCATAACTCAATAATAGTAAAATTGAGGCCACCAAAATTCAAATTTGATCTGTGTTTTGTGGTAATAAACATTGCACATAAGTTTCATAACATTTGTTTGAGGCAAACTAAAGTTAGAGAACGGAAACTAAAAATTAAACAATTTTTCAATTTGTAAAGGGGCATAACTCTAGAATGGTAAAAGTGATGCTACCCAAATTCAAACTTGATCTGTGTTTTGTTGTAATATGCATTGTGTATAAGTTTCATAACATTGGTTTAAGCAAACTAAAGTTAGAGAACGGAAAAGAAATTTCAGCAATTTTTCCATTTGAAAAGGGGCATAACTCTAGAACAGTAAAAGTGACGCCACCAAAATTCAAACTTGATCTGTGTTATGTGGTAATAAGCATTGTGTATAAGTTTCATAACATTTGGTTGAGGCAAACTAAAGATAGAGAACGAAAATCAATTTTAAGACGTACATGGACGGATGGAGAGACGTACAGACGGACAAGGGTAAAACTCAATGCCCCATCCACTACGGCGGGGGCATAAAAATAAAGAATAGAGAATAAGGAAGTGCTAAAATATAAAGAATAGAGAATAATGAGGTGCTAAAATATAAAGAATAGAGAATAATGAGGCATAAAATATAAAGAATAGAGAACAATAGGCAAAAAGTATAAAGAAAAGAGAAAAAAATGGCCTAACAAATTAAAGAATACAGAAATGAAGGACCCTCCCATCCAGACCCTCGTTGATGGTAAAAATGAGAATTACAGAGCAGGTGATTCTGCAAAGAAAATTCACAGCAGCTGTAGGTACATCAAAACATCTCGCTCCAAAAGATTTGCATAAGCAGGAATGCAGTTTGTTCTACTAAGGAGTTGTTTCCCCTGGCAAATTCTTAGCTGGTATTTGAACTTTTGGGTGATAAAAATGTCAATTACATTTGCTTCCCATTTCTTCTGTTTCTCTGGTCCAGTCAGAATATTCATTTATACATTTACTATGTTGCTACTTTAAACTTAGGACAAAGTGGAATCAATGGCATCAAAAAAACCTATTTGATTGGAGCAGTCACGGAAATATCCTGTATATATGAAACCATGGGACCCAAGGGGAATTCAATTGTATATATAAAAAGGAAAATTGTTGAAGCACACATTAAAATAAACTACAGGAAGTTAAGCCATTAGAATTTAGGAAATATCATAACAACAGCCATTTCCGACACAATTAATATTCTTACAAATGTAACCTCACATACCAAAGAGCTCCAATGTCAGCCACAAACTCCTGTATGGATGGTTTCCACAAAAGGAAGGTTCATTTTAAGAAATTAAATATGGGACATAAAACATAGTTAACATACCTGTGTATCTATTATTTGTCAACTTCTTGTCACCAATTGTCATTCAGGACTGAACTCGCGGTTCTCTGATTTACACAATTTAAACTTCTTTCTGAAATAAAATAGGATTTATAGTTTTTTTCTTAAATTGGTAAAATACATCATAAAATTTGCTTATTTATAGTTAAAAACTGTTTCAACAAATAATATCATTGTTTTCTTCTGTTTGTTTTTTTTGGTTAAAGGTCCAGTATCCTTTCTTACCAAATGTCATTTTTTTCATAATTATTCCAGCAAGGTGAATGTTTCAAAAGACTCTTCAGATGCTTGATGTATTAAAATGAAGGGCCATTTGAGCAGAGATAACAGCCTTACACAATTTTGAATATTTGGATGATTTTAAACATAAAAATAAGGAGATGAGGTATGATTGCAAATGAGACAACTGTCCACCTGAGTCCAAATGATGTAAGCAACTATAGGTCAGCATGCAGCCTGACAAAACAAAAACTAAACGAAAAATAGCCAGATTGTTTAGGGTTGTAAATCAAGAGTATTGACATTTCTGATTTTGTGCAAAATTTTTTAGACGGAATGCTCAGTCCAAAATAAATCCTTTACAAAGTCCTGAATATCAGATTTCAGGAATGTTCAATTAAGATTATCCATATAAAAATAAGATGATGTGGTATGATCGCTTATGAGACAACTCTCCACCAGAGACCATTAATGATGAAGGACTATAGGTCACCTTACAGCCTTCAATAATGAGCAAAACCCATACCACATAGCAAGCTAAAAAGGCCACGATATGACAAATGTAAAACAATTCAAATGAGAAAACTAACAAAAAACCTCTTTCAATATTTCAAATACCCTTTTCTAGTTACTATTTCTGGTATTTCCCATTGAAAAACAATTGCAATGAAATCTCATTATTTTCTGTTTTGATACTGTCTTAAAACACACAGCATGCAGGAATTAAAGTGTAAATAAATATTTTGCAATTCTTAGGATTTTCCTTAATTCTAATGCATATGAAAAATATCACATTCAAGAAAATACTGTTTTTTAAAAATTAATCATGCAGGACATCCTTCTGAATAGCATCTAACTTTTGACAACTACACTAACAAATTTATACAATGCATTTGATGTATCATTCCTTGTAACCACAAAATCTACCCCATTATTTAATCCCATGACGGTCAAGTATCTCCTTAAAGGATAAAACCCTATTCTCTTTCTATTTATCTCTCTTGAAAAACTACTTGTAAATACCTTAATCTGTCAAGTTGTAATCTCAATTACACTGTCATCAGCCCTTTGTAAATACTGTGAAGAGGGCAATAAAATACTCTAATGTTGAACAATTTTAATTATCGCCCTCTCTAGATAATGAGATATATATGAAGGTCTTATGTGAGTACTGTGTCGTTGTACTTCATTGTACTTCGGTCAATTTTAAGTTCATTTAAAGGTCTTAAAATGCAACAATGTATTTATTCTGTAGTCTTCTTAATTTTGAGACCTAAGTATCATTGTAGAAAAGTAGAAAAATGATCTTATTGTTTCTTTTCTTTACTTTATAGTTGAAGTGCAAACTCAAGAATTTCTGTGAGAATGTGACATTTTACCCATAATGATTTGAACCTTGGCCTCTGTATAATTAACAAAACAAGGAAAAATAAAATAACAGAATTTATCTATTGAAGTTCAAATATTTAAGGGTAGCACTACCTGTATAGACATATCTTTTTAAACTCTGTTGCAAGTTGAGCAATCTCACCTAAAAATGTCCCCTTTTCATGATTTTTCCACATTTATGAATCACTATGAAGTTTAACAAATAATCAGCAAAACCAAAAACTTATAAAATTGCAAGACTAGAGGTTCTTAAAGTCAAGCACTATATCAGAAACCAGTACCATAATTGTTTTTTAAGATTTTATAATAAGCATATTAACCATCTAAATAGATTTGCATTAATTTCAATTTAATTCATTAGAAAACAGCAACTTCAATTCAACTCTTAAATACCACTTTTAACAGAACGTTTTAACACAATGTGCTTTCATTTATTTGGAATAACTTCCCTTTTAAAGTCAATGCTACTAAATCTAAATGATGAACCAGATCTTAGACAACCAATTCATTATCCATTTAAACTGAAAATGCCAGAATCCAATCTTAAAGAATGCAAATTAAAATCTAATTCATTTTGTAGAAATCAATCTTAGCATGAGATAAAGATGATGAATTTGTATTCAATGTAGATTATAGATTGATGTGTCTATGAGAATCCCTGAGGGAATCATAACAGAAGTAAATATCAGATTAAGTCTTATTTCATAGGATCAGCACAGTCAGGAAACAGTAAAACATATCCCTTTCCTCAACTTGAGGTTATATATCATTAGCACATTTTTTTATGGAACAAATCAAAGCAAAAGCCTTTTTGTGATGACAATTAACAGAATGAATTCAGATATGCAGTGGACATAATGGATGGATAAAATATATTTGGCCAAACCTTTCGGGATTTTGGGTCATCAGTACTCTTCAACTTCGTACTTTATTTGGCCTTTTTTTATTTATCTTTTTTGATTCGAGCGTCACTGATGAGTCTTTTGTAGATGAAAGGCGCGTCTGGCATACAAAATTTTAATCTTCAGGTATCTTGTAATGATGAGTTTATATATCATTTTAATACCTATAAGTATTTTTTTTCGTACAGTCAAAATGAGAATTATAATTCATGTAGATATATAAGATAATTTGAAGGAAACTCTTTCACTTGCAAAAGGTCCAAAATCAGTTAAAATCACTGTCAATGAATTTGAATCATTAGGTTAATTTCCGTGGACTTACTCTGGTTAGCAAATCAAATTTCATTATGTGAACAATATTCTTTAATTGTATTCAACTGGTATTAAACTTTTCTTGTCATTTAGTATACTTGATTCCATTTATAAGTATCAGCCTCTGAAAATCCTGTCTATTATTCATGATTGATTGATTGATTGATTGTTGGTGTTTAAAGCCAGTTTCAGCACTGTTGACTATATTGTGTCAGTCAGTTTTTATTGGTGGAAGAAGCTGGATTGCCCAGAGAGAACCACTGACCTTCAGCAGGAAAACTGACAAATCCTAGTCAATTAAAGTTTGAGTCGAACACGCCTTCCATGTGCAGGGTTTGAAATTATAACCTCAGTGTTGACAGGCTAGTGATACAGTAGTTCCGACTACTTAGACCACTCCGCCATCGAGACCCCTATATATAATTTATGGTAATTAACTGCCTAACTAGGAAGTTCTTCAAACTTTTCTACTCAAAAATACAAAATATGAGCAAGTATCAGAACAACTCATAGCAAATAAAAGACAAATTCAAACTTTATCAACACAAAAAATGAAATATAAGACATGAGTATAGAATATAAAAACTTTACATGAGAACAAACATTGAGTATAGTACTAGTCCTTTAATACAGTAAATATATTAAAAGATTTAAATGAAAACAAATATGAATATAAGTCCTTTAACTTGAAGATGACAAGTCCTATCTTCTGAGTAAATTCTAACAATAAAATCCAAATATCTTCAAAACAAACAAATCTACAGTCCAAAGTGAATTAAAATCCAATCAATCAGTCCCATATCTGTGTAAACAGATAGCAGAGCAGGTTTATCAAAGTACTGTCAATACTATGTGAACTGATTATACCAATATTGTGGTAACTTAATGATGTTTGTATAACGGACTTGTTGTATAAAATAAATACTCAGTTTGTTTGTTTTACAAGTGACAGACGGAAGACTGGGAAATTCCTTAACATAAAAATTATGAAAGTTACATTTACTATAGATGTATAAAGCTTTATATATTTCCTGTATAAGATCAGAGAGAATGGTCCAAAACTAGTTCATGGTCGTTTTGATTTCAACCTATTTTTATGAATTATGATGGATCTTGACTATAAAATACCAGAATGCTAATCAATTTTTGAAGAAAGGGAACAAGTTGTTTTGTAATTTATCGGTATAATACACATTCAAATTTACATATATTTCACTTGTAACATAATTTAAAGTTGAACCTGGCAAATATTGTACGTATTGCATCAATCGGTGTATTCATCCTGACATAAGCTCTGAAATAAAAGTGTTAAATAGTCATGGGAAAAACAGATTTTATAAGTCCACAATCTTAACTGCAGGATTAACATTTAATACTTTTAGGTTGAAGGTGGCTTGCATATATGTCAGAAGAAAAATTGAATAGCTGTACTTAGTGTCTTATTTGTTGTTGGGATGTATAAGTACCCTGCCATGTCCGGTCTGTGTTTTTGTTAGATGTATTTCTGCTTTGTATCGATCTGATGAGTTAAGCCATTTTCCAATTTTTTTTTTATAGTTTGTTCTTATGTTGTACTGTCACACCAGTGTCCCAGGTTAGGGGAGGGTTGGTGCCTTCAAACTAGTTCAACCACACCACATACTGTATGTGCCTGTCCCAAGTCAGGAGCCTGTAATTCAGTGGTTGTCTTTTGCTGCTGTATATCATATTTGTTTTTCATTCATTATTTTGTACATAAATCAGGCTGTTAATTTTCTCGTTTGAATTGTTTTACATTTGTCAATTCGGGGCCTTTCAAAGCTGACTATGCAGTATGGGTTTTGCTCATTGTTGAAGGCCTTACGGTGACATATAGTTATTAACTTTGATGTCATTTGGTCTCTGGTGGAGAGTTGTCTCATTGGCAATTATACCACATCTTCTTATTCTTATATAAGACATACAGAATATAAGGTTACAGTTAATACAATCTAATTAATGAAAATAACTCTTCATAAATTTTGTTTGTCCAAAGTGCTTCTCTGAATTTAACTTCATCACTTAACGTCATCATCAAACCAAAAATTTGAAAGCCAAGGGTGTATTAATACCTGAAAAAGTGAGGAGCTATATGACTAAGTTAACCTTTGCCTAAGAGATAGGATATTTAGTTACCTTAATCATTTCCAAATGTATGAAAAGTAAAATCACAAAAATACTGAACTCCGAGGAAAATTCAAAAAGGAAAGTCCCTAATCAAATGGCAAAATCAAAAGCTCAAACACATCAAACGAATGGATAACAACTGTCATATTCCTGACTTGGTACAGGCATTTTCTTATGAAGAAAATGGTGGATTGAACCTGGTTTTATAGCTAGCTAACCCTCTCACTTAATTATGACAAAACAAACAGACATAATAGGTAAAATGTCAAAATAGGGTACAGCAGTCAACATTGTGTTATCATCTTAATCACTATAAAAACAAACAAATGTAACAAAGTAGCACAAAAAGGCATACATCAAATTAAACATCCATATCCATTATAAATGGAGAATCTAAGAAAGGCATGTTATAAATCATGTCAGTATTAAAGCACTGACTAATGAGCTGATAATTTATATAAAGCTTCAAACAACAACAAATTTATTGAAAATATCAAGTTAAAAAAAAGCAAAATTTCACAACATACCCAATATACTTAAGTCTTCTACATTATATAACTAAATACAGAGTTTTATAATGTATGATCCTTTAATTATCCCATGTAAACATTAGTCCTAATCATCATAATTAATATTAATGAAGTCTATATAGATTAACAAGGGCTCAAGTCTATTGAAAGATTGATAGATTCTAATAGCACTATTGCAGATGTAAAAAAATACTTCTTTTGAATCCCTCCTCTATTGATGGAATAGGTAATAGGTAACATAAAAGGGGTTCAAAGAACAAATGAAGAAAAGCCTTGATCTAATGTCCAGTGGCCAATATTAAATTTTAAGTCCCCAGGTGTGGATCCAGAATTTTAAGCTAGAGTTTCATGTTGAAAAATTATGGTTTACAGCCAAATTTTCATTGCATTTTTATATGATTCATCCTTTTTGAAGAATGAGGGTGTTCCAGGAACCACCTCTTGATCTATCAGATCCATCAAGCACTTAGTTTTGCTGTATCAGTACCGTCACACTTCCAAAGCCAATACACATCCTGCTTTAGTTATTCTCTTTTCTGTATCAATCTACAACAAGTATTTCTTTAACGGTTTATAAATATTACTTTTATTTGTACAGCATACCCAGATCATAAGATGGTCCGCAATCCAAATCTAGATATCTATACCCATAGATCTATAACCTTTCTATCCTATACCATAGAACACATACTACCCTTTCATTAAGTTATAATTTCCCTGCTTTGTTTTTTTTCATATCTTTTTCATGTCTAGTTTACAGAAGAAAGATACATCTATGCACACTTAGACATTACAAAATTAATGTAAAAATTTTTTAATTTGAGCACAAATTCCTGTTGAAAGTATGACTACTTTATTAGACTATATTATACCTTGTACTTTAGTAGTTACTGACCTGCTACCAATAAAGCAAAATTATCCTAGCAAAACTCAGCACATTTAATTAACAACAGGTAATTTAAGTCCACATAGGAGTTTAAAGCAGAACTGTAATTGCAAGGGGAATTCCTTGAAATAGATATTTTACAATCCCTATACATATCAATGGAACCTTACTATAGACAGCAATGCACTCTTGACCTTAGACAGATAAGATACAACAAAGAATTATTGATTGTTATCTCAGGCTAATTACCATAAAATATCTAAATACCAACACCAATGTCAGCACAGCAGAACACTCCAACAGATGTATTATGTTAACTCTGACATGGTCAATATAGTGCACCATACAGTTCGCTTTCTCATCATTTCAACCTTGAAACAATCAGTAAACACTTCATACAAATATAACCACCAAACAGTGCTAACTTCAAGGTTCAAGCAAAAATCATTTCCGTCTTAAACATTTTTTTCCTACTAGACATATATATATAGACAATTAGCATTGTCCCTTGGTGCCTCTTGCAGTTGTGTCACTTTAAATAGTACTGACTCCTCTGCACCAGGCACGAGGATGACATACCAGTTATGTGCAACTTCTTACAATATCTTACCATATCATTAATCATGTTAATGTCCCGATACACATTTTAATATGCACCCACCATGCCATATAGCACCGTCCCTTGGTGCCTCCTGCAGTTAAGCTAGAAATATTTAGCCTACTAACAGAATTCTTTTTTTTTTTTTTGTTACTTTCTAGAGGTGTGCCTGAGACGAAGGTTTTATATATACTATATATATACGAATATGTGAAAACTGTTGTTTCTTATTTGTGTTTGTAACTATGTATACTGTATTGTTTATTATATTTGTAAAATAATATTATAATGATATTATATTATGCTCCTTGTGAGCCCATTTGATGGAAATAAAGCATCTTCTTCTTCTTCTATAGACATCTAAATGTATTAGCCCTTCTTTAGACAGTTCAAATTTCATGTTTCAAAAGTATCAAAAGAATTTATAATGCCGACCTGCAGAGCTGTCTAAAAAATATAACAGGTAATTCTTACATTCAGCTTTAACTGTACATTGTAAAAGACATAGACTAACCACCATGCAATTTAAAAGGAACTACTTTTAAGATCTATGAATCTGAAGTTGTATATACATATATAATGTAAATCAAATCAAATCATTTATTGGTGTAAAATCCAAATAATGGATTGTTACCAAGACATACATGACATACAAATGACAATATTTACAAACATACAAAATTCAGAGGTAACAATCATTCATAGTATATTATATTTAGATATTTCAAGGAGGTGTTTCTTTTTTTTAACTATATGAATTCTGCATTAGTTTTATTTTTTAACCTTTATTTGTATAGTGTAATTTTTACTAGTTGAACAAAGTAAATGTTAAAAGCAATTGCTCTGACTTTACTAGTTCATTATATGCTTGGTTTATGACTAGAATAGTCTTTTTTACAGGTTGAGAATGTGAAGACTGAGCATGCCTGTTGGAATAAATGTTCCTAAAACTAAAGAGGTTAAGTGTAGCGATACAAAGTAAACTATTAACAATAACCTTAATGGCCATTACTGGTTATAAATGTGAGGTTATACACAAATTGCACATTTAGGCCTAGAATATATATTTCCAGTTGACAAAATAACATTCAAAGAAAAACAAACATTTTCTGATTACTGTATTAGTAGTGTTTAAATCTTTTTCTTATAATTTGTAGCTATATGTTAAACGATAAATACTTTATTTGTTGTTAATTTTGCAGGTTGTAAAATTTGTTAGATTCTATCATCATACATCATTCAAATCTGAAAACCTTATTGGTTGAAAGATGACAATGTTTTGACTTTCACACTTAATTTCTAATTTCACAGTTCCACTCTCTTAAACTCAGGCATCTGTCATTTCCAACGGCTAACTAATTAATTTCTGCCTTTCATATCAGCATGCTTTAAGCTTCATCATATTTCCTATTGTTAAAAATTACAGCATAGTATTGATTCTTATTGAAATTAATATCATATACTTTTCAAAAATCAATTTTGACACAACTGCAACAATTATTGCTAACGAGACATGGAAATCAACATCCCTGCTTGTCCTAATTAAAACTTGTCAATAATTTATTAATAATTTGTATCCAAAACTTACATCCTTTTCAAGCAAAAGAAGTGCAGCAAATCCAAACATTGATTTTTCTCTGTTCTGTAACTTTTCACTTATAAATGTCAAAGTGAAAAAGTGAACGAAAATAGGGTTAAAATAGAGTACAAAGTATTATGGAAATATATCTTTTTCAGATTTTTAAAAAGTTTTAAGTTCTAAAAGAATCTAATTCAGCAAATTGATATTCTTTTAACAGCAGTATAGAAATTTAATCACATGAAAGTCATTGGTACAGTGTGTGGTCCAGTCTTAGTATATCCATGGCTTATATCTATTGTATATCTATTGTATATTTCTGATATATTTTATTTCATTCTGTTGATAATTTTGATAGTTATGAAAGAAATAATATCAATTGTTGAAAACCATATGCTAACCTCTAGTTACCTAAGGTTTGTTGTTTTATTGAGTTACTGTCTAATTAACACATATCCCACATCTCCTTTTATCTATATGGTTCCAGTTTGAATAACAGAAAGACTTTTAACCTGTAAATATCTTCTTGTCTAAGGAAACTAGAAGTCTAATTGGCAATGATAGCACATCTACTTATGTCATATTTGATCAAACATAGGGGACGGCAAGTATAGAACTTTAACTTAACCACGTGTCAGTTCTCAGCCCTAACAACACTTACCTCACTTTAACCATTTTCATTTGTATTTGCTAACACCCCTTATTTGTAATATTTTGAGTTTCAATTTGGGCTGCACCTTATATGATTTAAGGTCTAATGCTGTAGTCATAACTTCAAGTTTTCAAAACAGACTCAAATTTTCTACTCTAGTCTGTAGAAAGTTCTGTAAAAATTTTGAAAAATATTTAACCCGAATAATTCAGTCCCTCCCCGTGATCGACTCTCCCACTAGGACTGAACTCTATCGATAAAACGTGGATTTTGATTGGTGCTCTCTGTAAAAGAGCCAACTAGCTAATAGCTAAATGTTATCGATAGGTAAATCAAGCTAATTCTGATTTTTGACAATTTTTCATTGACTAGGCCTTCAGGCGTTAATGTAGCCATCGTCAGTGGAATATAACGACTGAATTATTTGGGTTAAAAATATCACGTCTTTACAACAGAGTGTCTCATACAACCAGTAATTACTGTTTATGAATGACATTACCCCCTTAATACAGCATACAGTAATAACATGCTTAGGATGTAACAATAATCATTTATCACACTGTTTTTGTTGTTTACCAATTATCACCCTTGTATCTAGTCATTATCACAGGGAGATATCTATTTGTGATAAAATTCTCCCAGGAGAGGAGGCTAAGAAAAATATGAGAAATTACTATAGACAGAAATTATCTTAATAGAAATAAACTACTAACCAGAAGTATATCCGAAAGGCCCAAATTCTGATCACTATTTTCATGCTTCAAAAAACTATGGAAAAATACCTCAATCCATTATTTGAGGTTAAACAATGCATGCTTAAATGTATTCAAGAGGGAGATCATCATGAAAACTATGGGTTCCAGAGGAAAGCTTTTGGACATTAAAAAATGTTTATGTGGATAAAAGCTAGAGAAAAGGGCCACAAACTAAGTAACGTAAATACAAAAAAGTTATGATTACTAGTTTGGTCTTCTTTCAAGTGAGTGACTGCAAAAAGACTTCATTTTTTAAAGTTCTTACTATTTTTTAACAATCAAATAGTCAACTTTTTTAACACAAAAATCTCACCATACATTTTGTACACATTCTTTTAAAGTTGATTCCAAAAAGGAAAAAAATAATCAGAGAAATGTTTACCTTTACTATCCTATGCTTACTTTATAAATCAATTTGGTGCGGGGTAACTGATGAATAAGATACCGGAATACATTGGTACTATTGTTATCAGACGTGTTTTTAGTAAACATTGTCCTATTTCTTGTCTACAAACACCAACATGTGATTGGTCCAAAAATATCTATCTATTATTAAAAAGACTATTTATTAAAATTGAGTACTAAAGAGGCATTAAAAACCAACAAAATATATATCTTATTTCACCCCAGGTGTCAAAGTGTCACAAAAAATAAAATAAAAGTTAAATTATGTCAACGTGGAACAAATTGAAGGCTGGGACATCAATTCAACAATTATAAAAATTCACACATACTAATTTTCATCAAACATACATAATTTTCCCCACCAAAGTATATACTTATATTCAAATTAATGTCACAAACATGATATTAAAGGGTATACTTATGTGTAATTCTAGTCAGGTTTACACGTAACAATACAATGGGTCATAGGAAAAAAGTTGAATTATTACGCTTTGAAAATTTTATACCATTGCCCTTAGATTTAACCTATATGGTTTGTATTGTATGTTACATGTATTAATGTGTGAAAGAAGATCTCAGTATCATCAGATTCCGTGAACCTACAATTACTTAATATGATGAGAATGTTTGTAAACAACTAAATTAAAGGTAAAAATTCATCTTACAGATGTCTATGCAAATGTGCAGACTTTTGTTATGTGACACAAACATGTATTTCATAAAGCGCATATGAAAAATATAAATCTTAAACATCCAAAGAATGATCTAAAGCTTTAAAACACTGGTTAAATAAGTGAAAGAGAGAGAATAAAAATATGTTTGACTGTAAAAGTGATAGGAGCTGGACTTGCTAAAGGACTGTTAAGGTCGTAGGAGCATGATTGGCTAAACTGACTGTGTTATTTATCAATACTATGTATACAGAGGCTTATCATCAGTATGATAGGGGTTTGAAACTTATTAATGTCACTTGCAAAAATAAATGCAAAAGTGCACTGGTATTCATATTTCAAATATGGACTGGAATTTCATATCTAATTTTGTTGTAGACATTGTTTGAAATTCATATGTCTTTATCTTCACTGATGAAAAACAGATGTGTCTTTTCTTTTATACTTTATATGAAGACTTACTTCACCTCAAGTTTATCTGATAACTGCATTTTTCTGCATACAAATGATTAAAGTGCAAAATATTCCAAATATGCCCCAAAAATTATTAAAACAGAGATGTTATTTTGGTTAATAAAAGTTCTGTGGATCTCAGCTAGTACATGGTCATTTATTCTGTTAACTTTTCAATAATTCTATTATTATTAAGTGAGATTCCTTAATCAAATTTATATGCTGGTAAAGGGAAAATAATATATGTGAAAGTAAAGGCTAAAGATTGCTAATGTTTTGTCAATATAAAAATAAATTGATATTGAGACACATATCACTGGAGTCAAAAAGCAACTATTGGTCACTGCAGGGCCTTCAAAAATGAGCAAAACTCCTACTGAAGTCTTTTGCTAAAACTTTGCTTAAAATAAAGCATATAATCAAAATCTCTCAAATTTATAGATATATATCATATTTCAAATTTTGTTAGTTCAGCCTCTCTGATCTATATGAGTAGGTACAACCTAGTACATACCAAGCAATGTCCAGGTAGTATAATTTTAGATAATGAAAATCATTTCTTTTTACTTTGTAAACATCTCTATAATACCAGTGAGGACCAAGAAAATATCCAAAAAATGTAAAACTCTATCAGTCATGGTTTTCATCAAGCAGTTAAAGAACTGAGAAAACAAGTCCTCAATCAAACATATTAGATCGGTTTCTGTAGATATATATTTTTGTATTGCATAAAGTATAGTGTATATTTATATTGTATCTTTCATCTGTTTATTTTTATTCGGTACTATATGTGTCAGTGCTTTACTTGTTTGCATTAATAAAGTTATAATTTTGTTGGCATTTAGACTTGTTCACAGCTCAATGGTTAACATAAGATTTTAATTCAATTTAGATCATCTAGATTTGAATATATTCCATTTGACCATTTAAAGGAAGGTTCGCCATATATTAGCATCAAAGCTTAAGACATCTGTATTAAAGGGTCAAAGTATTATAGAGGAAAATACTACAAGTTATCGATTTATTATCTGTCATGAATGTATAATGACATACCATATCTTTTCTTTAATTTCCATTCTATCTTATTTTACAAACACACAATTTTCTTTTTTTAACACTTTATTTCAAATAAAGCCCAAAACACTATATTTCTAGTGGGCTGCCTATATGGATTCTACCCCATCTTTCTCCCTTGGCAAAAACTTTGAAATTTTACTGCTAATTGGTTAACAACCATTTAAATGATAATTTAGGTAGCGGATGTTTTTCAGCCATTCCCATAAGCTGGCCTTAAGGGCTGTAAAAAAATATCATGACCTAACTGCATATGCACTTCGGCACCAAAACTAACTTTTTCTGTGCTTACAAATTTTATTACCAGCAGGATGAAATAAGAAAATCAGCACCACCAAATTTCAAGATCAATATTTAAAACTTACCTGCATGACAATATTCCCCTATAAGATATAGTGCTCCATCATACAATTCAAATCTGTTTACTTAGGGCCAACAGAATACACTTGTAGGTCAACTAACAAACAAATATCATAAATCCATTGTTGTGTTATATTGTCCACCTGTGATGGTTACCTGAAATAAATGACAGGTAGTGTTTAAAGCCTCCAGGTAAATAAACTATAATTCACATCAATGTTAAATTCAAATGTATGGTTCTGTTTTATTCAAGTGATTATAATAAAATTCTTGCCACTCCCAATAAACTTTAATGTATTGATGCTAATAAACAAAAGTATAAGGGATGTTTGTTTTTGTAGTGAATTTTAAAAGTGACCTTAAAAGAATCATTGTATTCTCATTTTCTTCAGTGTTTTAAACATAATATGTCATTTTGTCTATTTATTTTTATGGGATTAGAAATTTCTTATTCTTATGTCAATATACTGATCAAATTCCACACAGGATAAAATATTTAATCCCATCA
This sequence comes from Mytilus coruscus, assembly GCA_017311375.1. Classification (NCBI taxonomy): domain Eukaryota; kingdom Metazoa; phylum Mollusca; class Bivalvia; order Mytilida; family Mytilidae; genus Mytilus; species Mytilus coruscus. Next base: position 42,430,383 of record CM029607.1, on the reverse strand, counting down.
ATGGAAATATGATTTATAGCTTTAAGCAGCTTATAAGAAAATTCAAATAAGGGAGACAACTTTTGTTATGCAATGTTGCTCATTTGAATTATCTCCCATTCAAATTTCATGTAGTCAGTCAAAAATTAAAAAAGCTTATTTGACAATCGAAACCTTAAAAAAAAAGGGAAAGCAAACCTGAAAACAAGGTATTAGTCAAAATAGAAACTGAATTATCTCCCACTTAAACTACTTTTAGTTAATATTGTTTCAATATTTGTCTACACTTTCATAACAATTCCTTTGATATCATGTTTCTTTTTTTTAACAATATTTTTCTTTCAACATACTTGCCATCTATGTGCTTGCACATCTGTGTAATTTCTGTGGAGCAATAAAAACATTACAGTAAGTTATCAGTGAAATCTTTGCTAATTGCATCAATACACAGTATATCACCTAATCATCTAACAAAGATAAACACTTCTGTACATCATGGTAGTCTGGTTGTCTGGAATATTATAAGACACAATGCTGATTGATCTCTTCCCATCTTTTTTTTAAAATATATTTAAAGTTACTTTCAAATTGATAAATTGTGTGCACAGGTCTGTAGATTCATTTGATTGAATGACTTGATGTTATTGCTTAATATATCCTTTTGATATATAACTATAATAACTGCAAGCTAATGTAAATATTGATATTTTAATGAGACGGATGGCTATTTAACGTCCAGTGGCAAATTAAATGCGTATTCAGGACAAGAACATCATGATGTGATCTGAATATAGAACCTGCTTTGTACTAGACAGGCAGCTAGGATGAGCTAGTGCTAGGTTACTGTCTGCACAAAGACATGTCACAATACCCATACACCTTATTCTGACTTCAACCAACCAGTCTTTGCTCTTATTTCTATATGCTGTTTCACTCAGCAGCTTAGTGGAAAAGAAGCAAATACAAATTTTCAAGTTTGCCAGATCAAAGCCATGACCTCCTGCACAGGAGGCGAGCATGCTACCAAGACTTTACCAAGATGGTTTTTATGTTATTCTTAGTTTCAAAAAATGAATTTAATTATACATTTTATAATACTTAATTAATATGTCGTTCGTCTTCATTGGTCAAAGGTCAATTGTGATGTCAAATTATCTTGCTGTCCTCTGATTTCTCTATCATGAAATCACAAAAAAGGGCAACAATGCCCATAAATGACTCGTAGTCAAAACAAGATCTTTATGCAGATCATTGAAAAAGAAAGGAAAGGTTTGCCTATACACATGCATATTGTCTAAAATCATTAGAAAAACATATTCCTTTACCAATCTTGTGTGCATTACTCTCGACAGATAAAATCAAATATTTTTAAAAATGCTCGATAAGCCTCATCTTTTAAATTTGAAAATTTAACTGTGTTGACTTGAAAGGAGAAATATCATATTACACTCCATGCAGTGGTAGAATATTCATTGACACATAACCTGTATGTTATGCTTGGGGTCTTCATATTACATACAGTTAATAATAACTTTATTGCATACTTTTGCAATTGTATAACAACCATTTTTTGAATACCTGTAGAATTATCTTGTTTAAATATAAGAGAAAGTAATAGAAACATCATTGAAAGCTGTATGTTGCACCTATAATTGCTTAAATCCACCTCATATTGACTCCATTGGATAGTTGTCTCATTTGGCAATCATACCGCATCCTTAATTTATATGGACCTTTGGCTGATCTTGATACAGCATATGATATTAAATTTGTCATGTTTCAGTTCTTTATATGCTATGCAGACAAGCTCGTATGGTCATATCTGTCAATGTGCTGAAAATAAATGTCATACATGTATTTAATACTACTGTCACAGAGTACATATGCTAATTGCATTGCACTGCAACTATACTTAACAAAATATCCAGACACTCAGTAAAAAACTACTGTAGAAGAACTATCTTTTGGTCCATAAAATTTGTAAAAGTAACAACTATATCACAACTAAAACTTTCTGCTGATAGTATTTACTGACACTATGCCAAAATCAAAATAATTTGAAAATTTTATGAGTACATGGAGTACATGTATAACATTTTCATGTCCCAAAGGGCAACTGGATCACAATCTGTTTCCATTTTCCCTTTTATTAAAAGAACTTTGTTTAACTTTCCTATGTCTGATTCATGCTTCACAATCCATTGCTGTTTTATTTATATTCAAGGTTCAAAGGGACTTCTATTTGCATTTAAGAAAATATTCAATGAAACATAATTTGTTGCTACTGTTTAATAGTATACTGCACAGAATTTCAAAGAAACATTTGCACTTAAGAAATATTTGCATGAAACATACAGCTATTTTAAATCTTACCTTAATTGATTACTATATATCTGTATTATCCGTAGTTTCTTTCATTCAAACTCTTTTCTGATGTAGATTTCATCTTTGTAATAGATTTCACAGCCTGCCGTGATGCTGATTTCTCCTATCTGTTTAAGATGAGTTTCAGCTGTTCTGTAAATTTACAAGTTATCTTTTAATTTAATTAACAACTATTCTTCAATTTTCATATGATATTAATTAGAGACTCCTTACACAGTAAAGTAAATATATGTATAAATTGACAACCATTACTTCTTTTTAATTACAAGTGAATTAGTTTACACAGGAAGAAAACAATAACACTCTTATGTCTGCAGATGAAATTACCTACCAGCTAAAATATTTGTATTTCATTCCCAGGTTAATTTCATGCTAGAAATTGATGAACATTGAATAAACAAAAGGAGAATGACTCAATCCAGGTGTTTTTAGAAACAGCCAAAGAAAGATGTATACATACACTGTATATGCAATTCTTATAAGAGAAATTTTGATATCTCACATTTGTAATGATATATACATTAGAAATCTAATTCAAGCAAATCATTTCTATCATTTTTTATAAGAAGAAAGACCACTCTGATTTCTCTCATCAAAAATTCATAACCTTTATAACTTATCAAAAATAATATAAAGTTTTATAATATTGATCTAAGTGTAATATTGCTGATGTAATTTCAGCTTTGATTGATTGATTGATTGTTGGTTGCTTAACATACAGTGTCAATTATACATGCATCATAAAAATTCAACAAGTGAAACTATTAATAATCAATTCAACTGGTAGGGTGGGAGATTTTTGCTGTTAAGACTTTTGATTAAGTGAGTTGTCTCCCATTACACAAGTAAGTATAAAAGTTAAGGAGTTCCTCAACTAAATGAGAATCCTGTTAAGTTTGATATTTAATTGGTCAATTTTGAAAAACCTATAAGGTCAAAAGAAATTTTTCCAGTATGAACAATTGATATTCTTGCTATTTTACACTAAGTATTTTAAGATAACTTATTTTTTTCTATTGATTCATTAATAATAAGAAAAAAATATTAATTTAAATATTGCCACAAAAACATGACCACTTTACAACCAACGTAGCTTAAAGATTTCCTGCATATTAGTTTTATGCATCCTACGTTGATACACAAGATTTTGGTGTTCCTTAAGTTGTTACTTTTTCTTTGATCTTTTTATACAATTGAGAGATGTGTAAAGAAAAAAAAGTCTCATACGAATAGCTATGAATTTTTATGCACAACTTTCGACTTAAGTCAAAACTCAGCTGCAGATATATATTGCATTGTGTCCTTGCATTGAAACAAAGCTTTTCATGTTACATTGTCTGTTGGCAAAAGTGCAGTTCATGCACTAAAAGATCTTTTTGAATGAGCTAGTTGAAGGCAAAATACTCATTTCAGAGCATGCCACCTAAGCATTTGGAATTACAGTACCTCCATCAGGTTTAATAAAGACCAAAAGTGTAAAGAAGTCAAAACCAAAAAACTGTTGAGACCAGAATAGCCAAATACATAAAATTTTGAGGAGCATAAAAACTAAAAAAAAACTTTCTTAACACAATTTGTATCATTGTGCAGAACAGCCTACAAAGCAACATGTAATTGGACAAATGATAGATAACAGGACATATTTTAAAAAGAAAGTAAAGCATACCATTTTGAATGCACAAAAATTATCTTATTAACTTCCGGGGCCTTGGTGGCCGAGTGGTTTAAGCAGTTCGTCTACTGTGCTGTTTATTTGCACATGGCAGGTGTGTTCGACTACAATCTTAATTGACTAGGATTGCCAGTTTTCCTGCCAAAGGTTGTGGTTCTCTCAGGACACTGTGGCTTCTTTCACTAATAAAAACTGGTCGCAATGATATAGCCAAGAGTGATAAAAGTAGCCTAAAACACCAACAATCAATCAATCATTAATTTCCAGTATATGATTCTGTCTAGAATTTTATGTACAAATTCATGTTAATACACGAATGTAAGTGTAAACTGTCTGAAACAGATTTCTTTAGTTTCTGTACAGAAAGAATAACATACCTATTTTGGGATTGTTCTTTCTCTAACAAAAGACAGCCCATTAGTCCAACAGCTCATTAGTCCGACAGCCCATTGTTCCGACAGCCCATTGGTCCAACAACCCATTAGTCCGAGAACCCAATAATCCGACAGCCCAATAATCTGACAACCCATTGCTCCAACAGCCCAATAATCCGACAACCTATTAGTCAGTTAGTCCGACACTTAGAAATAATTATATTGCGCGGTATCAGGGTAAAAAAAATGATGTCTGTATTATAACGTATACGTTATTCCATATGTACAGAAAAATTCCATATATATTATATAGGTAGTTCGAATACTTTTATATACTTAATTCGAAATCTGTATTTATGTAATTAAAATTTGTTTATATTATCCAATTATGTATTTTTGCACCTTTTCGTATATACAGATATCGTTTATGTATTTACAGAATTAAAAAAATGGATATACAGAACTATTTCCGTACGGATAGACTTCGAATAACGTATATACGGAATTATGATGTAACAATTCTTTGCAAACGCAAATACAGACTATACAGAATTTTAATTATGTATATATATATATGAGAATTTCGAATTACCTTATACAGAGAATTATTTATACAGATTCTCATCAAACTATTTTCAACAAATTATGCGGGGTCAGAATATGATTTGCTTTATAAAATACAGAATCTATATTCTGTGTATTGGATATTGTGTGGCTCCAATATGGCCAAATCAGACCGCCACCTTAAGGATTAGGTGGGCCACTCTGTGTCTCATTTAAAACAACCTACGACTTTTAAAAAAATTCTTAAATTTGCTTAAAAGTGAGGCAAACTCATGCATTTTTTTAAAGTGACCTAAGAGTGGTATTCTACTGGAGCCCAGTATTGTGATGCATTAACATACACTGTACATTTTACAAGATACTTTTAATAATAGTAGTATCTGTTTTCTTAATATTCGCATTTTCCTATACCACATCGCCTTATTTTTATACAACACAAGAACAAACAATAGAAACTTAAAACTAGTTCAACCAACATATATATATTGACCTCCATTGGATTTTGTTTTGTTATGATAGTTTTTTACCAAAAAAAAAAAAAGAAAAAGAACCCCATTATGATACATACAGCCATGCATTAAGAATAATGATCCGTGATTTTTCTGACCTTAGTGGTTGTGGAGGCTCCGTTTACATGTTTTCAATAAAAGAATATACACCAAGTTTACAACAAATTACCCTGTTTCTCCTATTTTCTTGTCTTTCATGAAAAAATATAACATTTTTGCTACGGATCCCAGGACAATTTCTGCTTAAAACTATATTGATGTTGTTGGAAAGCTTTGGATACAACTGTTTGTTGGCATGATTGGGTCCTGGCATGACAGCCAATCAAATTCAATAAAGAAATAGTCCCAGTTTGCAATGGTCCAAGTTTGTTATGGTCCAAGATGTCCCTAGCTCGAAACAACCTGCACATAGAATATCTTATATCTCCGTTTTCTGCTGCCAAGGCATCGACCATTCATCTTTTGTTGGGGGGGCATAGTTTTTATCTAGAGTCTATTTTTTCCAATAAAAATACAAAATAAAAAAAGGTTTTAAATAGTTAGCAGAAGCAAATTTTTTTCAAATTATTTCAAGAAAATAAATTTTTTTTAGAAACAGTATTTATTCAACGTGTGCACAGCGTTCAAATTAAACACTTTATGGGGCTTTATTTATGAATCAAATATTTTTCTTTCAAATCAAACAATTGTCTGCGCCCCCTCACAAAAGATAAATGGTTGGCGCTTTGAAGTATATACATTTTCAGGTAATTGAAATCTACAACTCAAAAAGGCCCTAATTGATACCAAAATGCTCACAGTCAAAGTTGTATTATTTCCCATTTTCGGGGATGCACAACCTAGATTTCTCTCTTAAATTTAATCGAGAGTTAAACTGAGTAATAACACATATTGAGAAAAAAAGACTAATTTAATTTTATTGTAGTTATGACGAAAACACCCGTTTTTTGGGTTCGTCAATGACATCTGTACATACTATAAATGAATGTTTCGTTAGTGTAGACTGATGGGACTAAGCTATCTGCATGTCTCAAATAAGTGAATGATATACACTGTAACGGTTGCCCATTTTACTGAAAATTTGTTCTAAGTGGGGCTCAACATACAGGACGCCAGCATCTCCAATGCAGTTTATCAAGTCTGGTTTTGTTTTTCTAGTACTTAAAACCATTGTAGATAAGAATTTGTCCACCTCGGCTTCCGTGAGTTACATATGACATCCTTCACAGTCGGGATAACTGGAAGGAAATGCAACGAGAAAGACTATTTCGGACGATTATAATGATTTAAGCTGATTGGGTGATCTCGGTTAAGATGCTGTACAACGTACCATTGACTTCTATTTTTAGAAATCACATGTAGTCCACCAAAGAACATTTCTAAGATTTCTATCAATTTCTAAGATTTCGATCAATTGGTCATTGCCGTAAAATTTGCACAATCAGGGGATCCCTGCAAAAAATCTATTTTAGGAAAAATGAAGGGGCTCTGGATCTTTATAATAGATCTACAGCCCTTAAATTTCCAGAGGAAGTAGAAACTACATTCGAGTCATGAATATTGTTTGAAACGTTCACAAAGATGGTGAAGGGCCTATAGATTAATAGACAAATATCCCGCATGAGAAGAATAATCAGAATCTAAACGGACGACCACAAATATTATCGATCAAAGAGCTGATAGCTCTGAGGTGGAAGAAGGTGAATAAATTAAAAGTTAACTTGAATAACCATAAAAGCAGCCCCACTAACCCAGCCTGCTTTGTTCCATTATCGCTATGATGTATTTTTTTCTCAAACAAGAATGTGTCATAAGTACATGGATTTCAATCTATACAATCATTTTCTATGTTCAGTGGACCGTGAAAATTAGGTAAAATCTTTAATTTGGCAGTAAAATTAGAAAGATCATATCATAAGGAACACATGTGTACTAAGTTTCAAATTGATTGGATTTCAACTTCATTAAAAACTACCACGACCATAAACTTTAACCTGAAGCAGGACGGACGGACAGACCAGTAAACATAATGCCCATAAATGGGGCATAAAATAGTAAGACTTGTTACATACCTGCCAACTTTTGAAATTTCCCATGGGGTTTTAGTGTGCGACAACAATTTTAAAGGTTACAATTTTAGCGAAGTATTTTGCATGATCTGGATTGTCTTGAAAAGTGTCATATTTGTATGATGAGCTTACATGCCTTTTTCTTAAGTCTGTTTGCATGATTTAAGTTTTAAATCAGTAGAAAAGATGAACATGTAGCTAGCAGACCAGGGTTTATTTTCTTGTGTAAGAATATTAGATGCTTGTTGAAATTTCCAATTTTGAATTATGCAAAGATGTGTCACCCTCATTAGAAGAACACTACAACCCACTGTAAAAATGAGCACCTCTATATTCATATTATTTGATGAAACTTTTCCCAAGAACTATGCATCTATCAAGCATTAAAGTGTCAAAACATGTCAAAAGAATTTTGTGATGTTTCTAAACTTATATCTTCTTTATTAATTTGACCCTCATTTAGAAAAGTTATTCCAAATATAATGAATTTTCCCACTTTTGAGTTAAAATCTTAAAAATTTTCTTTCTTTTTTTTCAACAGTAAAATGACCCTTTTTAGGGACAGTCCTCATTTAAGGGACACCACTCATAATGGGTGGGGTGGGGGTCCCAACCTGTTTGTTTGTCTTTGTGAAAAAAGAATAGTACATTGGGCTTTAAATGATTTAATTGAATACAAAAATAACATATGTTACAAAAAGTATAATGTCAATAAATTAGTGAAAAAAATACTATTTATTATCTTTATGGTAGTACTGCATCATTGAATTTGGTCAATCAGTCATGCTTTTATCCTTAAGCTGTGTAAGAACCTCCTTGCAGATGAAAATTCACATGCCATGTTCACGATTTTACAACTTCTTCTTCGTATTTCCTTCCAATTAGGAACACCAAGTAGAAACGGAGTTGTTTTCACTTGTATTATTTAAAAGTATTTTTTTAAAGTACTAGATGAAAACAACACAAGTTCAAAATCTAGCATGTTAGAATAATCTTCAGAGAAAACATTTTTGATTGGCTTATTAATTTGATCATGAGAAACACAGAATTTGATTGGCTGAACACTATTGTCTTACCTTGGGAACAAAATAAGGAACAGATGATTTTCACTAAATCGTGTTTTAGAGCTTTTTTAACGATACCCTTAATATCAATATTTTTTAATAAATGCAAGGACGTATTATAAAACGTTGTGTAAGATAAGAGTGAAGAGAATGAACACAGGGTGAACGTACTATACGGGCGAAAGAACTCAGGACGAAAAGACCAAGGGCGAACATGTAAACAGGGCGAGTTGTCCCGATACCAAATTCACGCATGGGTACTACAAATATCTACATTAAAACATCCGGTTACAAGTAAACAAATAACGTTCATGTAGATGAGATGAAATCTAATAAATTACATAAATAAAAGGGTAAATATTAACGATAGTGATTGTTTTTCAATCCTAATTTACAAATTAAATGATTCAGATGCTTAATCATGTGTAAAAATCGGTGTCAAGAATCGGAAGTTGTTATGAAATTGTAATACACAGAAACGGATGCGGCATACGGAGGTGGTTCAATGATTTTAAAGTCGGCACCATAGGCCTTCAGAAGACTTGAAGTCTTCTTCCACCAAAAACGGAGTTAGTCTTTTGGAGAAAAATTTACCTATATACTTATGATAGATGCTTTACGAATAATGGGCTGTTGGAGTAATGGGTTGTCAGAATACTGGGATGTCATGGTTGTCGGACTAATGGGATGTCACCGTTTTCATTTAAGTGTTGGTGCTAAAGATGTATTAAACAAGCATACAAAATAGATAAACTGACAACTTTTTTCTAAAATTCTCCTGCAGCTAGTGAGAAGTTAGAAACAAAGTGGTCTGTCTGAAATATGATACAAGGGGAGTAACTCTATTTTATCATGTAAATAATTTTTGTTGGATTTACTGTACAATTGTTTTTTTCATAGGTGACAATATTATTGTTTTGCAAGATACAGACTTTAGCATAATAGCATGTCACTTAGTTTTCTTCATCTTTTACGTCAATATTGATAGTGTGTTCAATTACGGGAACAGCAGACATTTCCCTACACCTAGAGCGCTTCAATCCAAAAGAATTGCTGTCTTTGTCCTATCATAATAGAAATAATTCATAGGGCTTATATTTATATTGATTTTACCACAGGTTAGCCTTTAATTTTATGCTGATATTTTACCCTCGCTATATCTCGAGATAAAATATTTAGCATACAGGGCCAACCTGTGGTAAAATCACAACAAAGTCAAGCCCCATGATTGCATGAATTATTTCTTAACTTGAATGATAATATACTCACCAAAACTTTCAGTCCATTCCTTTTTGCCACGTGTATCAGGAACTGCCTTCCTTCCAGAGCAACTGAGTCCACCCCAGGTTTTGGTGAGATTTGTGTTGTTCAGTCTATAATTTTCTATGGAGTGTTTTGTGGATTTGTTTGTCTTTTTGCTTTTTTAATTTTTTGCCATGGTGTTGTCAGTTTCTGTTCGGCTTATGAGCTTTGAATGTCCCCTGGTATCTCCCATCTCTTTGTAAGTTGTAAAGTTTATAAGAGTCTTAAAATGCATGACAAAAATATAACCATAAAAAAAAACTTTAGAACACATCTGCGACCAAAGACCATATTCTATGTTAACCTACAACTCAAAATAATTTAATATTTGTTTCAATTATCCTTTGTAAATTGATGATCTTTTCATGGTTGTACTTTTAATGGACTTTGGTGTTGATAACCAGAAACGTGTACTTTAAAACTGAGATTACTATATATGTACAGTGTTACAGTAATACCAGAAAAATATAGAAAATACAGGAACGTGACTCAAGATTTATTTATGGGGATTACTGTAGCACATATTAACAGCTTTTACATTTTTAACTAAATCAAAATTACCAAGTTTAAAATTCAGAAGAATTAGAATGATAGCAATAGAGGTATATAAAATTGTTAATAAACAATGTCCACTGAGGGGCGGTATGAGGGGGTGTTATCCCGAATTCCTGAAAAAATAAAGTATTATTTCTGGGATCCCGTAAAATTAATCATTAATTTCATAGTTCCGATAGGTTTTAATCCCGAATTCCTGCGAAAATAAAGGCCAATCACGAATTCCTGCAATAAATAAAGGTCAGATTCAAACGTCCTGAAAAAGGTCCTTTCACCTCTCCACTGTATTTACATGATCTCATTTAAATTAAAAACTGTGGTTACTCTTTACATGAAGTGCTTTCTGTTTATCTGGGACTATTATACTAAGTTAGTATAATAGTCCCAGGTTTTATGTTTTGCGCCTAATGTGTTTATCATATGTATGTTAGTTAAAAGCTCTACAGAGCTTATGTAATATTGTTAAATGTATACACAACTATTAATCTTTTATGCTTTTGTGCTTTATGCACACATTTTTAAAAACCATTACAGTTGAAATTTGTACAAGGGTACTTGGAGGGTTAGAATTAATGCATGGTAATGATTTACATAAAAAAACTTCATAATAGGTATATATGATTTTTTTCAGAGACAAGTGCCTGTAACTGGGGATCTAAAATTACACCTAAGAAACCAAATCTTAACTGACTAAACAGTACTGCATATTAATGATCAATACTTAGACCCGCTCACACTAGCTTTTATAAATCGATCTAAATCTGAATCGATCTAAATAAAACCAGTTAGCTTTCACATTATCTTTAATCCTAACGATCTCTACCGGTCTAATCTGAACCACTGCGTTCACACTACATGTACAAATGCAATCAATCTGACCTTATTGTCCGTGAAATTGTAAACACTGTGTATAAATATAGATTCTACCACTGCATCGAGTGTGATACGATATTTATCTATTGAGACAGTTAAATTTTAAATTTAAACGAGAGGCTCGCCGAGCGTTTAAATATTTAAAATTTAACTGTCGAGAGTGGATAAATATTGTATTACACGAGATTTGGTGGTGGAATCTGTTTCTCTAATGATTTTCAATCAATACGCAGGCAAATTTATTCCTTCGAATGATCTGCAAAAGATGTGTTCTTTCTATGTGACGCCATCGGGCATGGTCGCCTTTTTCATGCCGTCACAATGGGAAATTCAGAGGAAAGCAACAACATTCAACGTCATAATCGGATTTTAACCAATGAAGAACTGAGATCAAACGAACCACATGTTGATTAAATTTTTTTTATACAATGGGTGCAGAAAGGGATAAATTGACGAAGAATTAGAGAAATAGAAATATCTAATCAAATTAATGTGTTGATACACACGCTTGCAAAAAAATAATGGACGAAGTCATTGTTTCACTTGAATTACAAGGTCAAATGTTGATTTAGTCTTTTGGAGAAAAATTTACCTATATACTTATGATAGATGCTTTACGAATAATGGGCTGTTGGAGTAATGGGTTGTCAGAATACTGGGATGTCAGAATAATGGTTGTCGGACTAATGGGATGTCACCGTTTTCATTTAAGTGTTGGTGCTAAAGATGTATTAAACAAGCATACAAAATAGATAAACTGACAACTTTTTTCTACAATTCTCCTGCAGCTAGTGAGAGGTTAGAAACAAAGTGGTCTGTCTGAAATATGATACAAGGGGAGTAACTCTATTTTATCATGTAAATAATTTTTGTTGGATTTACTGTACAATTGTTTTTTTCATAGGTGACAATATTATTGTTTTGCAAGATACAGACTTTAGCATCATAGCATGTCACTTATTTAGTTTTCTTCATCTTTTACGTCAATATTGATAGTGTGTTCAATTACGGGAAAGCAGACATTTCCCTACACCTAGAGCGCTTCAATCCAAAAGAATTGCTGTCTTTGTCCTATCATAATAGAAATAATTCATAGGGCTTATATTTATATTGATTTTACCACAGGTTAGCCTTTAATTTTATGCTGATATTTTACCCCTCGCTATATCTCGAGATAAAATATTTAGCATACAGGGCCAACCCGTGGTAAAATCACAATAAAGTCAAGCCCCATGATTGCATGAATTATTTCTTAACTTGAATGATAATATACTCACCAAAACTTTCAGTCCATTCCTTTTTTGCCACGTGTATCAGGAACTGCCTTCCCTTCCAGAGCAACTGAGTCCACCCCAGGTTTTTGGTGAGATTTGTGTTGTTCAGTCTATAATTTTCTATGGAGTGTTTTGTGGATTTGTTTGTCTTTTTGCTTTTTTAATTTTTTGCCATGGTGTTGTCAGTTTCTGTTCGGCTTATGAGCTTTGAATGTCCCCTGGTATCTCCCATCTCTTTGTAAGTTGTAAAGTTTATAAGTCTTAAAATGCATGACAAAATATAACCATAAAAAAACTTTAGAACACATCTGCGACCAAAGACCATATTCTATGTTAACCTACAACTCAAAATAATTTAATATTTGTTTCAATTATCCTTTGTAAATTGATGATCTTTTCATGGTTGTACTTTTAATGGACTTTGGTGTTGATAACCAGAAACGTGTACTTTAAAACTGAGATTACTATATATGTACAGTGTTACAGTAATACCAGAAAATATAGAAAATACAGGAACGTGACTCAAGATTTATTTATGGGGATTACTGTAGCACATATTAACAGCTTTTACATTTTAACTAAATCAAAATTACCAAGTTTAAAATTCAGAAGAATTAGAATGATAGCAATAGAGGTATATAAAATTGTTAATAAACAATGTCCACTGAGGGCGGTATGAGGGGGTGTTATCCCGAATTCCTGAAAAAATAACGTATTATTTCTGGGATCCCGTAAAATTAATCATTAATTTCATAGTCCCGATAGGTGTTAATCCCGAATTCCTGCGAAAATAAAGGCCAATCACGAATTCCTGCAATAAATAAAGGTCAGATTCAAACGTCCTGAAAAAGGTCCTTTCACCTCTCCACTGTATTTACATGATCTCATTTAAATTAAAAACTGTGGTTACTCTTTTACATGAAGTGCTTTCTGTTTTATCTGGGACTATTATACTAAGTTAGTATAATAGTCCCAGGTTTTATGTTTTGCGTCTAATGTGTTTATCATATGTATGTTAGTTAAAAGCTCTACAGAGCTTATGTAATATTGTTAAATGTATACACAACTATTAATCTTTTATGCTTTTGTGCTTTATGCACACATTTTTAAAAACCATTACAGTTGAAATTTGTACAAGGGTACTTGGAGGGTTAGAATTAATGCATGGTAATGATTTACATAAAAAAACTTCATAATAGGTATATATGATTTTTTTCAGAGACAAGTGCCTGTAACTGGGGATCTAAAATTACACCTAAGAAACCAAATCTTAACTGACTAAACAGTACTGCATATTAATGATCAATACTTAGACCCCGTTCACACTAGCTTTTTATAAATCGATCTAAATCTGAATCGATCTAAATAAAACCAGTTAGCTTTCACATTATCTTTAATCCTAACGATCTCTACCGGTCTAATCTGAACCACTGCGTTCACACTACATGTACAAATGCAATCAATCTGACCTTATTGTCCGTGAAATTGTAAACACTGTGTATAAATATAGATTCTACCACTGCATCGAGTGTGATACGATATTTATCTACTCGAGACAGTTAAATTTTTAAATTTAAAACGAGAGGCTCGCTGAGCGTTTTAAATATTTAAAATTTAACTGTCGAGAGTGGATAAATATTGTATTACACGAGATTTGGTGGTGGAATCTGTTTCTCTAATGATTTTCAATCAATACGCAGGCAAATTTATTCCTTCGAATGATCTGCAAAAAGATGTGTTCTTTCTATGTGACGTCATCGGGCATGGTCGCCTTTTTTCATGCCGTCACAATGGGAAATTCAGAGGAAAGCAACAACATTCAACGTCATAATCGGATTTTAACCAATGAAGAACTGAGATCAAACGAACCACATGTTGATTAAATTTTTTTTATACAATGGGTGCAGAAAGGGATAAATTGACGAAGAATTAGAGAAATAGAAATATCTAATCAAATTAATGTGTTGATACACACGCTTGCAAAAAATAATGGACGAAGTCATTGTTTCAAATTACAAGGTCAAATGTTGATACTGCTGTTAATAGTTTTCATTGTTTCACTTGAATTACAAGGTCAAATGTTGGCGTGTTTTCATAAAATTTACTGAATAGACAAACTGGTTCTAGGAAAGTTTTATAGTTTTAAAAGTTATATGAAGTCGTTTCAATTTTCATTTTGCCCTTTTATGTTGGTCATCCATTTTGTAATAAATTCACAACGTGTAACTTTTTCCCAACTTAGCACCTTCTGCCATACATCATGTACATGCATTTAAAATTTATATATCTAGTTCCTGCCACAAATTATTTTCGATTTAATCGTATTAGTTTAGATCGATCTAAGCGTTAACATTTAAATTTAGATCGGTTTACTTTAGATCGATTCAAACTAAACTACCTCTTTTGGTGTTTTAGTTTAGACCGATTCAAGATCAATTCAAAGCGTTCACATTGGACTTACATGATGATAACATCGATCTAAAGTGAACCGATCTAGAAATGTCCAAGTGTGAACGGGGTCTTAGTCAAGGCAATTTCGTAATGTTTAGCTTTACTTCAAACACAGTCAAACATGTGGCCTATCAAAATTAAAGTTGGTCCTAGTCCTTTGCATTTCAATGATGTGAGGATCTGACGATGTATAATGTAGATGAGAACTTTCAAGAAAGGGGACAGGTATGAGCATTTAGAGTGTAGCGACTGAAAGTGTAATCGAGTGGTTCTCATGAAATGTTATTCTATTAAATAGCTGTACATAAACCATCCTCAAAATAAGATCACTACAGACAGATTTAGTCAGCGTTGGTTTTTCCACACTACACTGAATCACCATGTTGATAGTAACCTTTATTTTCAATGACTCATGTATGAACTTCATACATGTACTACTTATTATACCAACACAAAACACAAAATCATGGACTCACCAACAACTGGTCCAACAAATACTAAATATTAAACTACACCTAGTCCTAATAATGAGGACGTCTTGCAAGGCTATTTTAATTTTTGTCGTAGGAAGGCGCCGCAGAAAAAAATTAAAATAGCCTTGCAAGACGTCATAATTACTTGGACTAAACTACACCCAGCCGGTAGAAGACCAATTTGCCTCCTATCTGTAACACCAAAAGTAAATATTTGCTCCAAATATTGATAACTTTGAGTGGAGACATAGAATTAAATCCTGGACCGCCAACAAAAAAAAAGAAACAGAGTGTGGACTATGCGAGTATTCACCCAGCAGGCACTCAACGTTGAATAAACGTTGAAATGAGGTTGAAATGGTGATCAACGTGTATTCAACGTTGAAACAACATTACATTTTCAACGTTGGATAATAAACAAATATTCAACGTTGAATTAACGTTGATCAGTTCAACGTTGAAATTGGAACGATGATTCAACATTGAATAAACGTTATCTTTTAATAAGTATTTACTCACGGTAGTCCTATCATGAGACCTATATAAGAATTTTTTTTTAATTAACTGATGTTTTATACCTTTTGTCAACAATGATTACATTAAACACAGTGACTGCATTTCATTTTTACATTGAAAAGGTTCTATCGTACCAACTATTTATCTCAAGTTGTGTGTATGGAAAGAGGGGTTAAATCGTTTGATACTGAATTTCTAGGGAAAAGAAATAGAATGCGTTTATTTAACATAATATTATTGAAATGTTGAACATTAAGATAACATGTAAAGAAATTTGAAATAGTTGATTATTAACAAAACTCGCGATTTTTTTTAATTCATATTTTCGCGGGATTTGAACAGGAAGTTAGATTGCCCATGCGCATTATTTAAAACGGCACCTTTCCTGTTTTTAAAAAGATAGAACAACAAAGAACGAAGTCGAGGAGAAACTTTCCGTTAATCAAGTATCATTATGGTATGTAGATGTTTCTATGTGGCTATCACGGTATTTCATATGTATGAATTGTATTTAGAAACTCTGAATTGTTATCAATATTGCACAATTAGAGAAAATACAACGTCAACATTGTATCCCAGAGAACAGATCAGAACACACTGGGAAGGGCCATAGTAAACAATATATCATCACATATTCCTCCAATTATACTATTTTTGAGAGCACTTAATGTGGAAAGCAGATTTATTTTCATATTAAAGTTGAGATAAAAATTGAGACATTAATATTCTAAACTAAAGTTTCAAACTGGGACTATTATACTAACGGGACTGGAAACTGATCGATCTGTTGAGATTTCATTGTCCCGATAGCGGATTATTGATTTTTTGTTTTGATTGACAGCTTATCGTGCCACGTGGTTAATTAGCCTTCGGTACATGTAAACAATTGATTTCGGCGAACAAGTCAGCTTATAGAATACCGTTAAAATTGGTGGACTTGAAATTGAAAACAAAAATAATTAAATGCAAAAAAAAAAAAAAATAAAAATATATGAATATCAAAACTATTTTAACATATAAAATATATTTACTTGTAATAAATGTTTTCACACAGGAATAAACTAATGCCGGTTAAAACTGGACAAGTTCTTGGAAAAAAGTAGTTTTGAAAGATAAATACTTTTCTTATTGTTAACGAAAAATTATTAATAAGTAGTCAATATATTAGTGTTGAAAATAAAACAAATAAAGTCGAAATGCCGGCGCTTTACTTGACCGCTAAGAAAACAATGTGTCGCGAAAGTTAACAGATCATAATTAATCCTAATAAAACAATAAATGTGCAATAAAAACAATGTTGGCAATTTCAGTTCATAATTAATCCCTATAACAAAAGTTACCCGTGGTCTAATAAAAACATAGCCACATTGTTTTGAACTTTTCTAAATTTCGTGTTTACACCTAAATTTCAATATGGCAGAAATAGCAGTGAAAGGGCCTACTTTTGTAGTTCTGATTGTGGAACTGATTGAACATATTTTCACGAGTCATATGCTTATGCCACCAAGACCATTACTAAGCAAAAACACCCGATTTTAATACAAATATTGCACATATAAAAAGGAGTAAGCAATTTTATAGGAACAGTATAATTTATTTGAACCCTGCATGTGGTTTCCGTTTGTAATGAGAATGAGATTTATATTCCACTTTTCACTTTAAAAAGTGACAATAAAAAATAGGCCAATCCAACCTATAACCTATAAATATGATTTTACAACAAACCGAACTCGCGTATCTCTTTTCAATCAATAGTTTTAAGAAATTTTATGAATCATACTTGTTTTCCCTGCGTCCCGACGCTATTATCATCCTGAAAAAATTCAACCTTTAGATGTCGTTTTTTACACTTAAGCCGGGATTTGGTGATTAATAACAACTGTCAAAGATCGAGATATCTTTTATCATTAAAGTAATCGTGTCAACATTAAGGATTATCATTTCAATAACTATTAAAATAAAAACAAATTACAAAGATTATACGATCAAGACACGCTGTCACTGTCAAAACAATATGGCGATCGATAAATCTCGCGAGGTAAAGTCTCGTTCTAACGACCGTGATGTTGAGTATGATTACACTGATTGGTGTAAGAGTTTCCAGTCCCGTTAGTATAATAGTCCCAGTTTCAAATAAGAAAAAAAGGGGAGGGGTCGTGGCGTTTACATTACTGTGATCGGGTAAATTTCCGAAATGTATAATATATATATATATATATGTATCTTCGCTTATTTTAACTTTAAGGCTTGGTAAACTACATCATTTTGACCATTATAAACAATTAATTTTAACTGGACAACAATGTATTGAACGATCATGTGATGGCTGAAGGAAAATAATACTGTTTTACAATAAACATTATATAATTCAACAAAATATTAATATTTTACCTATCAGAGGATAACTATAGAATGTTCATTGATAACTGTTTACCTAATTAACCTTTCAACAAAAGTCATTCTATTTTTTAAAACAAGTCAGTCTGACCCTTATCTGATCTTCATGTGAGTGATCTCTGACTCTGTGTACTACCAGAAATGAAGTGAGCATTGCATCTCCATGTGCGCACACTCAATTATGACTACTTTAAAATCAACATGACCATACAACTTAATAGAAATATTAAAAACAAAAATATGACACAACTTAAGGAAAATAATAGCATTATCACATGCTGGGCAAACACAAATTAAACAATAATTGAATATGTGTTTATTCGACAAAGACAATTATTTATGTGAAGGGTATACTAATGCACAATACATGTATAACACAATAAAAAGAATAAGCTATATTTAGTATTAACAAAATAGCCTAGATTGCACTTAGTCTGATTGAGAACATACATGTACAAAATGTACACAGTAAATACTATCATTCAAAATTCATATACTTCCTTTTCATAAAACATTATCATGTACTGGTCCTTAATGTGTATTTAACAATGTGCTGAATGTTAGGTGTCCTTTATCTCAAGATGTATTTTTTATTTTACAGAAGCTTGTCAGACAAATCAATGGCTGAAATGTATCATGAATCAGACGTGGAGCAAAACAAAAATTCAGTTTTGGAAATTCCAGTCTATAAATCATCAAGGTAGTTTTTTGTCTGTATATATCGTTTGTGTTAAGTTTAATCTGTTCTTTATTTTATTTTTGATAATTTACATACCATATTATGTTTGTCTTATCTAAAGTATTCTAGTAAAGAAAGCACTTTATTTAATGTTAATGGGCTTGTGCAGTCATCAATAAAAAACTGTCATAGGTAAAATGTTTTCATGGTTATCAATTACATAGTCAAACCTGCAATCTTGCAAATCTCGGATAGAAGCTTCTTCATTAACAAAACTACTAATAGTACACATTAATGTATATAATTTTGTTATTAATGATTACATTTGTACCTTATTATATATGTGCTTTGTCGTTATGGTTTTATTTTTCATTGCTTCTAGAAACAAATTGAAAGTGGCTCAAATTTAGGATATTTTGTCAGGACATATATAATTTATATTTATTATAATCTTATCTTTTCCAGAGTTTAAATATACTGCAAAAGTATAAAGATGTCACTGAGAAACACATATCTGATAAAGACTCCTCCTGCTTGAAATTGAGGTCAGCTGCAGAAATATCGCAAGTGGTGGAAGAAAGTTGAATTGCAAAAGGACAAGAAGAGACATAGATAACAAATGAATTGATAAAATAAATCTTTTATCAAAAGAAATATCATTGTATTACTAAATTTGATATTGTTCCTCAATAAATTTGTATATGTTTTAATGGTTTATACCATAATAGGTGTGAGGGTAATCCAGGACATTTGGTTTTTTGTGGAGAGTTGTCTGGTTAACAGTCATGCAGCATCTTCTTATTTTCATAAGTATTGTGATCATCCTGATAATGTCTTTAATCTGCGTGGGATATACTACTTTTAAGAAGGGCTTAACATTTGTCAGTCGTTTCATTAGGACTACTTTGAACTTGTGAGAATTGTTGAGAAGTATTCAACATCTTCTTTCTGTTTGGTGATGCTTTCTGTGGTGGGAATAAAGTGTATGTCATAATTTTATGCAAACTATGTAATCAAATTCATTGAATGATTTGTATTTTTATAGCGATTCACAACAAGAAAACTACAAGTAAGAATATATCAAAATGGTAGGTGTCCACTTGTATATCAATATACATTTAGATAATTATGTATTATAGTTAACTTTAAATACAAGTCGACACACACAATCATTTCAGCTATTCCTTCTTGTAGTTTTTCTTGTTCTTAATAGCTAAATACACGTTTAAATAAATTTAACATTTGAGAATTAGAGACACAGAAGCCAACAGGATCTTATGATATGACATTTATGGTCTAGATTATTGACTTTGTACACATACGGAATGTTGTATCAGTAGCAGTTGATGTATTTATTTAGATGTCTCCCATTTAGGTTATCTATTTGGTTCATATGTGTCTTTGGGAGAGAAAAAAAACATTAAAAAACCTGTACAGTCTCCTGTCTACTATGTATATGGAACAACAGCACAAATTTGGAAAGCCGGTAAAATGTATGTAGCTTTATAATAAATCTTATTAATATACTTTCAACTACTATTCAACCTTGAATCAACATTGTATGGATGTTGAAACTTCAACGTTGAAATTTCAACGTTGATTCCAATTTTCAAAATCAAACATAAATTTGACATTGTTTCAACGTTGAGAAACAACCTTGTTTCAACGTTGAATAAACGTTGAGTGCCTGCTGGGCAGTCACATTGAACTGTGGAGGAGTATGCTTCGATGGATGTAACATCTGGCCCCACAACTATTGCATAAAGCTTTAAAGGACAATGAACTTCTGGAAAAATCCAATGAACAGTGGATCTGCTGCAAATGTGAAAGCATAAACCTAAGTTCAATCACCTTCAGAAGTTATGAACTAGAAACATTAAATATTTTCGAAAAAATAACAGGATTGGACAACACCATGAACTCGATACCATCAGATTTCAGCCTGCTGAAGTCAAGCAGCCCAAAGAGTGGAAACATATCATCACATATAAAAACCCGATCATCAATAAACCCAAGGCAATCGCACCTTAGTAGCAAACCATACTAGATACCAGCAAAAACAGACCTCCGTATTATGACAATAAACTGTCGGAGCATAAAATATAAACGACAGGAGTTTGAAACAGCACCCCACTTCCTAAAACCAGACATAGTATGCGCCACATAATCATATCTTAAAGGAGTAAAACCAGTATCAAATCCCACAAAAGACGCTATAATGTCAAGCGAAATATTTCCATCAAACTACAACATAAGGGACCCTTGGAGGAGGCGTATTCGTGCTCGTGGAGAAATCAATTACATCGGTTGAACAACCATCATTAATCACCGATGGAGAAATTGAATGGGTAAAGATAAAAGTTAAAAACAATAAAGACTTGCTAGTTGGATCTTTTTATATGCCACACAGAGATCAAAAACACCTTAACGAATTGCAAAATTCACTAGAGAAGGCTAGGGCCAATGGAAACACCAATGTCATACTAGCAGGAGATTTCAATTGCCCTGACATTATATGGGACACAGCAACAGCTCTTGGACCAGACAGAGAAATCCAATAGGGACTAGTTGACATTTTAGTCTCAGAGGCATGATTTTTTTTCTTATTTATTATTTGCTTTGAACTAGCTAGCTGTCAGTAAATGCGAGTACTCTCAGATCTGTACTTCGTGTCTTTTTGTTGTGGGGACGTATAAGTACCCTGCCACGTCCACTCTGTTTTTGTTAGATGTATTTCTATTTGTATCCATCTGATGAGTTAAGCCTTTTTCAACTGATTTTTATAGTTTTTTCTTATGTTGTACGTACTGTTACACCACTGTCCCAGGTTAGGGGGAGGGTTGGCGGCTTCAAACTAGTTTAACTGCGCCACATTCTGTATGTGCCTGTCCCAAAACAGGAGCCTGTAATTCAGAGGTTGTCGTTTGTTGCTATGTGTCATATTTGTTTTTCGTTCATTATTTTGTACATAAATTAGGCCGTTAGTTTTCTCGTTTGAATTGTTTTGCATTTGTCATTTCGTGGCCTTTTATAGCTGACTATGCAGTATGGGTTTTGCTCATTGTTGAAGACCGTACGGTGACCTATAGTTGTTAATTCTGTGTCATGTGGTCTCTTGTGGAGAGTTGTCTCATTGGCAATCATACCACACATCTTATTATATTTAACATACACATTTTAACATAATATATCCTATTTTTTATGAAGATAACGAATACAAACACAAATGAGAAAGTAAGAAGAAACCCCAGACTAACACAAAGACTATGTACATCTTGTAGCCTAACATCGACTCGTTATCAAATTATAGCTACCATTTGTCAGAAAGGATTTAAAATTCATTAAATATGGTTTAAGAGAGGTAACGCTAATTTCTTTAGAATAACATATTTTTGTTTAAATGTTTAAAGAAATTGTAAAAAATAAGGTAAACACTTCTACAGCTTAAACTTAAACAATGCACCATTAATATATTAGAATCACTAGTATCGAGAATGTTTTCTTTTTCATAAACAATACAATTTGTAAGTAGAAATATTTTTTTTTTCAAATATGGTTAAAGGGAGATAACTCAAATTCCTTTTTCATAGCATATTTATGCATGCTTTAAAAAAAATAAGGTACATATTTTCATAAGTAAAGCTAAAGCAAAACACCATCAATATATTAGAAGCACTAAATGTAGATTTCTTGTTTTTCAAAAAGTGTAATATTGTATTACAACACTACTTTCAATAGAAAAAAATATAACTTTCCAAGTACTGTTTACATGATATATTGAAACCAAAAGTAACCACACTATTTTAGCACTAGGGGAAATGGTTGGACATTGTGCGCACTAATAAAGCATCATTAAAGTATTAATGTAAAAACAAAAAAAAGTTTAATTTGTTCAACATGTCCCCTTCTAGAAGGGGGTAATCACAATAAATGTACAGTTAAAAAACAAAACATCATAAAAGTATTTATGTAAAACAATATAAAACATATGTTCAACATGTCCCTTTCTAGAAGGGTGGAATAACTATATATTTATACAGTGAACAAAAAAAAAAAAAACTGAAAAACAATACATTAAAATGAAATCAAGGAAACATAAAATAATCTCCTTTGAAGAAATAAAAATAATGTTAATTTAGAAAAAAAAATCATAATAAAAAATGTGTTGATTAGTGCAAATGAGGACTTAATTATTTTGACCAAAAATATGATAACTTATTAGAAAGTTTAAAGACAAAAATCAGAAGAAAGTACTCGTGTGATTAAAAGTCATCCAAGAACAAGTTTAAACATCATCAAAATAAAACTTCAGTTCTATTTGTTTGTGTTCATCATTAACATGGAACCCAAATCTTTATAAATAATCAACTCTTTCAAATTACGTTATAATTTCTGAAGAAATGAACGATCTTATTTCTCAAAACCATATACATAGTGACAGAGAAAATAATATTACAATTCTAACAAATATTGAATATAGCATGTGTGAAATACAAATGACTATTAAATAATATATATAATATATATTTGGACAAAGGATAAATAGATATAGAATTGTTTTTAACCAGGAGGATAGACTTTCACAGAAATAGATTTAATAATTTCATTGTGTGTTAATTTACGTTTTTTGATTGAGTTAAGCCTTCCAATTGATATTTTATAGTGTGTCTTTCTATGTTGTGATGTTATACTATTGTTTCAGAAAAGGGAGAAGGTTTGGTACCATTAAAACGTTTAATCCCGCTGCAAATGTTTGCACCTGTCCTAAGTCAGGAATCAGATGTACAGTAGTTGTCGTCTGTTTATGTAGTTCATACGTGTTTCTCGTTTCTCGTTTTTATATAGATTAGACCGTTGGTTTTCCCGTTTGAATGGTTTTACACTAGTAATTTTTGGGGCCCTTTATAGCTTGCTGTTCGGTGTGAGCCAATGCTCCATGTTGAAGGCCGTACCTTGACCTATAATTGTTTACTTTTATAAATTGTTACTTGGTTGGAGAGTTGTCTCATTTGCACTCATACCACATCTTCCTATATCTAATTAATAAATCTACAAAGTTTCTTAAGTTCAATTTCGGGTTGATTATACTTGTTTGAATTTGATAACATTCACACTATCATTAAACAATTGTCGTAAGTATTTGTTTTTTTCATCTTTGAAAAAAATACATGACATGATATAATGTTATTTGTCACTGATGTCAGCTGACTCCCAAAGGTGACACAATCTATCACATCTTGGTATGTTGTTCCACCGTCCCGTCTCAATTAGCAAACGGTTATTCCCACATCGAAATTTACATAAGGTTATTAATAAATTACATGGTAGGACTGATAAAAGGGTTCAAACTTAAAAAAAATCATTTTTATACAATCAACAACACAGCCCATTTGGCTCTTGTTGACCATTCTTGAATGAACTGGTCTCTTAATCTTTGCTGAACACTTGATACAACCCAATGTTTTTGAAATACGTTGTGACTTGGACATATATTTGAAATTCCAGAGTCATCAAAAATGTCTTTATATAGGATAACCATTTACTGTTATAACCATAGTTGCTGAGATTTACATATAACAACTTATATAATAAACATGACTTTTTGCCCTCTTTTTCTTCTTGAAAGCGACACCAGAAATTAATCATACGTAACTTGACGGCAACTGAAAAAGGGTATCTTCCCACTTCCCCATGAATAACAAAATTCGGGGTTAAATTTATTAAACGTAATATATGTTTTATCAAGCATATATTAAACGTAATATATGCTTGATAAAACGCAAAAGAACTCTTAAGAATAACTAAAGTTTCGAATCCTATATTTCACACCCATATGTTAGTATAAAAACAATAGCCTTATCAAACATATCTAGTTGGCTCTGGATCGACACATTATTTAATCTAGATTGTTTTTATTACAACATACATTACTTTCATCGCCTGGTCACGTAGATATTTCCTGGTGGAAAGCAATAAGCCACTTCTAAAAAATATAATACAAAGATATTTTTACTGACTACCTCAATTTCATTCCCATCAATACTAAATATCAAGTTTCGAGGTATTCTACCTCTTAAAAATACCATAATTTTCGTTTTATTAATATTAAATATCAATTTCCATTGTTTATAATACTCTGAAAAATTATCAAACATACATTGCAAATCATGGCTAGATTCAGTAGAAAGTAGCATTGTATCATCTGCATACAATCTTCTTTCTGAATAAAAGAAAAATATTAAAATACTAGTATACAACATAGTAAACACAAAGTTCTTTTTCAATATCGAGTGTGACAGACTGAATTCCATATATATTAGATTTTTCTAAACTTTCTTGCAGATCATTTAGATACAGGGAAAAAGATATGGATCTACAACTCACAGTTTATTTATTTTTAAACATCATCGTCAACAGAAAATGATCAATGTTCTACAGGAACATTTACAGGAATGCAAAAGGGAAATACGAGAGCTGAAAAAAGTTTTTCAGTGGACAAATGCAAGCCACTGAGTGTAAAAAAAAGAATGCCCAAAAGGAAATTTCGACAAGTAAGTTTAATTGATTACTTAATTTTATCTCGATGATATGTTCACTGTTCTGGTTGATTTGTTGTTCTTGTTCTATTGTTTTGGTTAAAAAAAGAGTATGCAAATGATGAAAACTGTTCATAGTATTTTTAAAATTTCCTCGAAATAATTAAATGGGGCTCAAACTTTGAGGGCTCATATCTTTGAAGAAAATGCTCAAAATGATCTGAAATTATTCGTATTCCTGTTTTAAAGGATGTTGAATTGATTAAAGAAGAAAACTGAAAAGTTATGATAAAAATTTGGGGGTTTAAAAATGTCCCTCCCCATTTTCCCCCATTTTTTGCAAGGGGAATGTTAGATACTCTTCATATGTAATCAATTATGCCATCAGATTCACCATAGCGTTAATTGTGTGCGTTGTATGCTTTGTTTGAACTAGAATATGTGCTTGAATGAAATTGGGTAAATATTGAAAAAATAGAAAAAGAAAAATCCTGCATTCACATTTTGTAATGATAAAACAAGTACAGAGTATTATAGGTTTGTCTAAAATGTTTTTTTTTTTTTTCTTTTGATAGTATTTCATCATATACAACTGTTTCTGGGAGACAACAAGGAACTAACTGTGACTTGACAGTCAGTCTTGTCCGACGTTCATCGCGCATATGAATACCAACAACTTGTCGGACAACGCCTCAAACAAACAAGTTGGTGGTGAGCAGGGACAAGACGCTGGTTGTCTCACAAAAGATTTCTTGCTGCCTTTTGGGATGCTGATTTCAAGACTTATTTTGGTGTATCTATTCTACCAAACAACGATAGTTTCCGACATTTGATACTTAACAGGGCACGCTAGGAAATTACAATCAAACCATTGTTCCTCTGTAAACAGATTTGTCAAGGTATTTCGGTTATACACATGGACACATTCTGTAGTCTATTATCAAAAGGTGACCTGTACCAGAACTTGAATCCAACACCACAGAAAGTAGTAGACAAGTTCACCTTCAACAATGAAGACCTCATACCAGCAGAAGCCTATACACTATTACTTTAAGGACTTTGTCTCTATTCTTTGAGCAGCGACGACCTTATCCTTTTCCTTCTATTAGCTACTGGATCGGATGTTTAACCAAGAGACGACTTCATTGTAACGTTCAACACTCGTACTGGAATGTTGTGTGTACCAGTTGCACATGCATGTGAAACACCCATACGATGTCAACTACGTACGAGAGTTTTTTTTAAATCTGTCTCTTGGTTGTAATTTCTGTGACAAAAATGATTGGTTGGAAAACTTTTGAATCTCCTTTTCCATTTTTTAAACTTCTTTGTTTGCCGATCTTTTCAAAGTTGTTTTTGTTTTGCAAATCTGTTAAAAAGATAGGTTTGTTTGAAAAACTTTTTGAAAGTTGCTAATTTACAAATCTTCTGAAAGATATGTTTGTTAGCAAAACTAATCAATTTGAGTTTTAGAAAATCTTTGAAACGTCTGTTTATTTGAAAGTTTTTAAAGCAAATTTAGCAGCACTTCTGTTTGCAAAATATATGTTATGAATATATATATATATTGTTGATGCATACTGATATATATCCTGAATTTATTCAAGCCCTGTTAATGCATAGAAGTGGTAAACGAAATAAATTTATTAAATGTTTTTCTACTTTTTTTTATAGAGAATTTATCCACTGAAAATGACTAACACATACAATTAATATATCCCAAGTATGATTTGTTCATTATTCTAGGTCCATCAATTGTCTTTGGGATAAATATTCTACAAATAATTAGTAAATAAATGTCCAGACACATTTATAACCACCTTTTGAAAGATGTAAAAACGAAGATCTGAATTATTCGAAATCTAGCATTAATTTAGGCAGAAAGATATTTCAAAGCAACATACGTCTCCAAAACTTTACCAATACAAATAGAACGTTCTTGTCCTACATTGTCTTTTGTTTTTCACACAGCAGATTTTGCTGATCAAGATCTGCAGTAGAATCTCCAAATGTTATGCAGTTTTTTTCTCATTTTTTCAACAAAGGTTTCAGTTGGAGCTGTCAGACTGGGTCCATGGTTGCTCAAAATACAACGTATCTTTAGCTGTTATGATGGTCTCTGTAGACTAGTATACATCCGATTAGCATTTCAATCATTTCTGAACTGGATACCCGTGATGTAAAGCCCTGACATGAAAATTTGTGTCTGGATCCAATGAAATTGATAGGTCATCTTCAACTAAATAAAACCCATTGTAAAACAACGGCGGTACTTCTAGTTGAAGATCCCTTAAGCTCCCCACTCCATGCGTTAGTTGTGTACATATCGGCAAATTAAATTGTATGTGGAGTAATTTTCTTTCAATGATGTTCACGAAGAAAGCTACATCGGAACTCCCCAGTTTATGATCTGAACAAATATAAAAAATAAGGAGATGTGGTATGATTGCCAATGAGACAACTATCCAACAAAGTTCAAATGAAGTAGATATACAATTGCAGTCCGTGAAGGCTACAAGTCCGTACACATGTCTTAAAGTCCTAAAGACAGTGTAACTGGTGCTACATACCATAAATCCTATGAACCAGCTTCAGTCGTCAACACCGTTATGCATAGAAAAATCAAACGTGGCTATAACACAGTTGCTGAAAATCTTAATAACAATTGGAACAGAATCGTCCAATATGACAACATCAAACGTCATCATACATTCAAAAAGAGGCTGGACTTTATAAATAAAAGACAAAAGTGGTCTTTACAGATGTTCCTAACTATTAAGTAGAGCCATTATGAAATATGCCAAACGTAATAAAATTCTACACTGCAAAACTATTTGTTCACATAGAAAACTTGAACAAGATAAAATTTAGATCAGAGACTAACTGCTGTTCTGTTTCTGGTATTTAGGAGTTGAGACTGTCAAAACAGTCGGGCAAAAAGGGCATATACAAATTTTGCTCAATTGAATTTCACCTCAAATGAACTTATACATTTCACGTGAATTGAGATCTACTTGAATCTCACGTGAAATGTACCCCAAAAAATTATAATTTTCATGGTTTAAATCGAACTTGAAAATTTAGATGAATTTCACGTGAGATTCTTGTGAATTTCAATTCACGTGAGCAAAATTTCGCTGTGTAAAGTTTGATTCCGTGGAACATCTACTTTTTTTTAAAACATGATAAAACATTTATAGTAGTAACACTAATACCGAAATTTAAGGCAAATTCAAAAAGGGGAAGTCCATTAAACCTGATAAATTCAAACGATCACATACATCAACAAACGGCACGAAAGGAAAACAAGTCATATTCCTGACTTGGTACAGGCATTTTCCGAAGAAAATGACGGGTTAAATCTGATTTTATAGCTAGCTAAACATCCAAATGGACGATTAAACAGCATATAGTATGTAGATAAACATAGAAATAAATGGGGGTTCATGTGTTTATTTAGAGAAGTGTGTAAAGAAAACCTTTTAACATTTCATAATTTTACAATTTTGTTTCAGATCCTTAAGTTGTAGATCGGATAAGATTGTAAACAGACAATGTGTCCTGGTGGGTAGGTCTTTTCAGAGAATTTTGTATGTGTCTAATTGTAACCCAATGGAAAGGACATTAAGGATAAGCTGTTCAATTGAGTGCATTTCTTTCAAAGTTTATTTTGTTTTATTCAATGACTCTTTATGTCTTGGTATACATTAGGAGTGGCGGCACATGGTTGAAGGCTTTTTTGTAATTTTCGGAGGTACATTTAACCAAAAGACAATTGATGGTCGAAGAATAATGAACATATGCATATGTTCTAAGTCAGGAACCTGTTGTTCAGTGGTTGTCGTTTGTTGGTGTAGTTCATAGGTGTTTCTCGTTTCTCGTTTTCTATATAGATTAGACCGTTGGTTTTCCTGTTTGAATTGTTTTACACTAGTCATTTTGGGGCCCTTTATAGTAGGCCGTACTTTGACCTATAATTGTTAACTTTTTATACATTGTGACTTGGATGGAGAGTTGTCTCATTGGCACTCATACCACATCTTCTTATTTATATTGTTGCCTAGGATATATAAATGTTGTGTGTTAATGTAGTATAAAGGTTATAATGTACGATAAACGGGCATAAAATCACGGGACAAAAAGTCACAATCAATAAATCTACAATTGTTTGAAAAGGGAAACAATAGATCAATTTTTTTAGTTAAATTTATTTAAGAGTAAATGAAATGATGCAATAACATATATTTAAAGATTTGCCAAATTATAATTATACAAAGAATATATTCCTTCGGACCATGAAGCAGTCAACTAAGGAGCCAGTCCGACAAAATACCTTTTCAGCAGTTTTTTTGGTTATCATTAAATATTGACATTACATTTTGTTTACAAATTTTAATTTAAAATAATTAAAATATTTTTTATTTCGATTAGTCAATTGAATTGAGAGTTTATGTCCGTGACTTTCTATCCTAATTCCCTCTGTACTGCTCATATATGAAACAAAAGTAAAACCAGTGCTTTTTGACAGAAAATTAACTAAAATTAGTTACAGCTCTTGCTTTTCTATGATCTAAATAATGGTAGCTATTTTGTTTAATAAAAACGGTGTGGTATAATTGCCAATGAGATAAATATCCACCAGAGCCCAAATGACGTAGATACAAGCACCTATAGGTCACCATACTACCTTCAACAATGATCAAAACCCATACCGTATAGTTATAAAAGAACCGACATGACAAAATATTAAACAATTTAAACGATCAACGAGCTGATGTATATACAAAACAATAAACGCAAAACAAATATGTAAGGCAGCGACCTACAACAAGCACTGAATTTCATGCTACTGACTTGGACAGTCACATACACAATATGGCGGGGTTAAACATTTTTACAAGCGCTAATTAATTAAAATCAAATTATTTAAACTGTATACGTCCGAAGCGCTTTTCTAGATTTACCTTTATCGGAAATGCTCAAATACAAACATTTGAAAGCCAATGATGTATAAGTACCGACAAACGTAAAGAGCTTTATAACCAAAAGGGGCATATAAAAATTAGCCAAATCCATCTAACGTCAATTTTGTCTCAGGGAGGTTGAACCTTATTTTCATAATAATTTCTTAATTTATCGAAGGAGATTTTACGAAAGTTATCTTATATATCATGTAAGTACAAAAGTACTGAGCTAATGATACGCTCGGGGACTAAAAAGTAAAATAACAAAAATACCGAACTCCGAGGAAGATTCAAAACGGAAAGTCCCTAATCAAATGGCAAAATCAAAAGTTCAAACACATCAAACGAATGGATAACAACTGTCATATTCCTGACTTGGTACAGGCATTTTCTTATGTAGAAAGAGTCAACAATCTCCAAACCTGGGACAGTGGTGTAACAACCCAACATGAGAACAAATTGAAAAAATCAGTTGAAAGGCTTCTTGAATCATCAGACTGTCACAAAGCACTGTAAGTTCAATCAATCTTTGTTGGTAAGGTTATGTCTAAAGACTAGAAAATTTATCAAATTAACCCTGTCTTTGCTTTTTAATGTCATTTTAATATTTTCGCTACTATTCAAATTGTTATTATATCATTCTTATTTAATGATAACTTTTGCAAAAATTACATTTTGTTCAACTTGAGTCTTTATATTAACAACAAATTTAGCTCCGTCTCCCTAGTTTTGTTGAACTTCATTTTGATGAACCTTGGCTGACAAATAATGGATTTTGATTTTCAAAATGATGCAGCAAAACTCAAAATAGTTTTTATTTGTATAAACTAATAGCCAAAATCCTCCTTCCATTTTCAAGTTCATGATTGTTTTTTCTCTTGCAAACATGTTTGTTGAAAAAGATTGAATAGGGGACAGATACTTAAAATATGGCAACATTTGATGTGAAATCAATATCATGATAAGTGATACTGAAGCCATTCATTTTCATGAACATCTGAATATTTCCGAAATCATGATCATGTTGAATTTTTTTTATGTCACAAAAAAGCAATCATATAAAACAGTAAAATTAACATCTATTTATTAAGTAAAACAAAATTGAGAAAGCAGGGAGTTTGACGATATACTGTGCTATATATTTTTGGGAATAACCACAGGCTATTTTAAAATTATTGACCTGTATACAGAATATAAACCATTGTATTTGTACCGAAATGACTATTGCCCTTTACATAGTTTCGTCTGCTTTCCGTTATAAGGCTTCGAGGGATCCATGGTACAGCTGCATGTAAACCTTGATAACCCATCTTATGGAGATTACAAATGAACTGATTAAACATGACACGTCGTTGAAAAATTTATTCCCTTTCTGATATTTAACAATCGATTATTCGTATGACAAAATAAATAATTAACACAATAAAAATGATTATCCCTATATTGAAAATTCGTATAGTTATTTTTTAGGTATATGAGATGTAAAATTTGTCAGGAATCATGTTTTGTATTATAGGATTAAACGCATTTTGTGTAGAAGTTATTAGTGTGAAAACTAGGCCGTTTAACTCACAAACTGTATAAAAGTCTTTCAAAGTGTAAGGTAATGGTATTAATTATTGGAGACTAATCACATTCAAGTATATGTAAATATGCAAGACATATAAGACTAATTGAAATATAAATGTAGATACTGAAGTACTTCACTCACTCTTGCAATTATGAACTCATTCCTGATTTTGATACATTCAGACTGTTCGTTATGGATTTATACAACATCCCCCATTATTTAGACAATAGAAAAGGAAAAACTGCACAAATCCAAACGGAAAGTCCCTTAACAAATGGCAAAATCAAAAGCTCAAACATATCAAACGAATGGAAAACAACTGTCATATTCCTGAATTGGTACAGGCATTTCCTTATGTAGAAAATGGTGGATTAAACCTGGTTTTATAGCTAGCTAAACCTCTCACGTGTATGAAAGTTCAATTCAATTGTGAGATCTTTTCAGTCAAGAATGACTACTAAATCTTTGTTTCATATATGAACAGTGCAGAAGAAAATATAGAACAGAAAGTCAAGGACACAAATTTTCAATTCAATTGTGAGATATTTTTTCTTTTCGTAAGGACAGACTTATTAAAAGCTAAAATATTTATTCATTTATCTTTCTTTTAATATTTTATACTAAACTTTGTATAAAAAATGCAATGTCAAATATAAATAAACAGTGTGTTCAAAGCATGCTGTCGAATTGTTTTCTTAGTTGACTGCTTCATGATCTGAAAAAATTATTCTGTGGGAGATAAAAATATTTATTCTTGGCATAATTAAAATCTATCTGATAAAAAATCTTTTAACAATGCTATTGAACAATTTCCTTAACTGTAAAATAAATTAATCTTACAAAATAGAAAAAAAAGTCTAGACATTTCTCTTTTAAAACAAAATTGTAAACTAATTAGTTGTGGCTTTGTGTCCCTTTTTGGCAGTGTATCGTTCACTGTGACTTTTATAACATATATCTACAACTTAGAAACCATAGTTAATAGGTACATTCGTATTTTCAAGTTAGTTTTGAAAATTATGTAGTTACAGTCGCAATGCGCATTTGGTCTGTAATATCATTCAATATGTTTTCACAGCCAGCTTGTAATTTGCTAATCCACAAAACGTGTGCAGGTTAAATGGTATTGTTTGTTTAACTGATTCAGTGTATATAAAGTGCGAATCCAGTTAGTTCTTTTTCACTGTTGTATGCGAGTATGTCTATTGTAGAATAAAGGATGATGGGCAAAACTGCGTTTGTTTACTTTTTGAAAATACAAAATAATAGATTTGAATGTATGTTTTAACAGAATTTCATTAGAATATAACTTTTTAATGTATAATAACAGGATTAAAGTCCAAAAAAGTGTTATCTAAGCAGCAGAATCCATAATATTGATTACTGAATGCGATTCATTTTAACTATAGATGCGATGAATTATCACTGTAAGTGCAATCATTTCTGATGTGGAATTTTGGAAGTTTTATATGATTATTCGACATACAACAACTGAAAATAGTTTTAAATGACTTTAATATTGATGCTATTTACAATTTGAAATGCAACCTTGTCGTAGATGCTTACTTGAATATACACGGGTATAACCACGTTCATATCATGAATATTCAAATATTGTTGGTGAGTTTGCTATTAGCTTGTCATGGATCCGAAAATTTACTGGAGCAGAACATCCATGAATATAACGTTTTTCTACGACGAATTTTCTTTGAAAAGTTTTATAACTCGCTTAAAAAAGCTTTGAACATTTGTCACGCCGTGTCATACATATTTCTACCGTATTGATAGGCTTTTTGCACAACGAACAGTACAAGAATGTACAACGAACGGTACTAAAGAAAGAAAACAAACTACAAAGAGAATGAATCGTACAGTGTCAAAATTCTGAGGTCAGTTTTTCAAGTAAATGTATTCAAATAAAATTGAAACAACGGGTTTCTCATTCGTATTATGTATTTTAACAACAACAATGCACAAAATACACGGTCGTATTTAGTGAAAGAGCCAACCAACTATGCTCTATTTGTAGTTTAATCAAGTTTGAGTTACACATAGTGTTTGTTTCGCGATGTTTACAAGTAATTCACAGACCTGTCTATTTAAAATAGTCACATGGTGTTCATGTAATATAAATGATATACAAGCTGCCAGGAGCAGTAAACTTTGTTTTCATAAACATTGAATACTTAACTGAACAGTTAGTCAGTTAGTCGTTGGTGTAAATATAAGAACGGTATGTCTACCAACATTGCTTCGCGATGTAGCGATTAACGTCCGGAATCAACTGTACGGCGGTTATACCCCGTGATATAGAACCATTTAAACATGTAACAATAAACTGTTTTCAATATTTCTTTGTATTCTCACAATTGCGTATTGGCTTATTTGTAACACCGACTTATAAGAAATTCAAACATATTTAAGGTGACTCGACTGTTGCTCGAACTTTCTTTACTGTATAAGATTTATACACAATGGCGCGATAAATATCAATTGTCCAGTCATTCAAGCGTCAATTATTGGTGCAAGATGAAAACGTTTCCACTCATCATTCAATCGTGAAATGAAGATCGTTTTGTGAATGCTCTTTGTTATCTCAAATGCATCCATTAGAGCTATTTTCCTAACGCTTGTAGTTTAAAGGTTTGGTTGGCTTGCTTGCTTTGTTTGTATAAACGTTTGTTCAATCTTAATTACAATGCTTAGGCAACATTTACACAATCAAGACCAACCACACATTTTAACTACAAGCATTAGGAAATTAGCTCTAATGACGTTTAATTTATTACTATGTGATGTAGATTTAGACAGAAACAGATACTTTGCTTTTCCGGTGACGTGGATTGGCTGAACTGTCCAAGATATATGTATTTAATGATGACGTGTCATAGGAAAGAATAAATTTTATTCTACATATAGATCAGGACAAATTATTTGAGAAAATAGAATTGACTATATTAGCAATAAATACCATGTTTAAGGAATTTATTGATATATTACCTCAGACTTTCACTCACTAAGTATGCATATATAATCAATCCTTCTGACTTCATGAATTTTGTTAAAGAGTCGGCTGAATTAAGACTTTATATAATGAAAATTAATTAATTTCCTTCTGTGAAAATGCATCGCATATACAATAGAAATGAATCGCCCTACAGTGAAAATGAAAATCTAGTATCATTATTCGACAGTAAACATGAATCGCATAACGAAAACAGCATATTGGAATTTGATTCAATATCAACAAGCTGAATAACAAAACCTGTTTTAAGTTAAACCACATTAATAATTATGTTAAAAGGTACATTTTTCTGCAAATGAAACTTAACTGCTACTTTTAAATCTCTTGCACGCTCTGTTCGTGAACTATTCTTAATATTTATCTATTTGTGTATCAATTTTGCACCTGGATGGCTGTAAGCGCGATGAAAACCCGTCCGCATCTCATACCTATATCATGAATTTATAAAAACAGTACACATTTTATATTATATCTTATTTTATTCAAAAATCTTGAATTTGTCGTCTGTTTATTTATCATTCTACATCAGAAATTCATCACGGATACAGTAAAAATGACATTTTAGGATTCGCACATTACATACACTGTGATTGTCAACGAAATAAGTGTTAAAAATATTTAAGACCAGCATTGTTCTACAGGCTTTTATCATATAAGCTGAACATTATCACTGATCCATGAAACGGACCTAATCAGAAAACCTAAGGTTGACTAACGAACCGTGAAAATGAGATCAAGGTCAGATGAATCCTGCCAGACAAACATACACACCTTACAACCATTGTATATTTCAACAATAGTTGAACTTTTGTTTTTAGTATCTGGGAAAACGAACATGATTATGAAGACTCAACGTTCACCATTGAACCGTAGGAATGAGTTGACAGTCATATGGATCATGAAACAGAGACATGTACAGCTACCAATAGTTTAGTTCACATACTATGGTTGATTTGTAGCTGATTGTATCGACAAAATGGACCTATTTACGAAAACGATAGCACGAGGATGGACCATGAAAAACGAACCATTTCAGCTGGTCATGAACATTTAGTATCATACAAATTCCAAATATACTTCACTTATTGGCTATATTATTTAATAAATGGAACAACCACGTAAATTTTATGTTGAGCACAGACTATGAAATGAGACCAAGGCCAAGTGAAACATGTATGTTACTTCTTGATTGCTTCTACATATTAAATACAGCTAGATTTTCTTTCTGAAGAACACTAATAAAGCTTTATACAAAAGTTTATGTATCTGAATTTAGTATTCCTATGTATTGCGGTCACAAGCAAGACAAAAATCGTTGCATTGCTACTTTGGCTTAATGAACTCGCTTTATCAAGCTTCCTTTGTGTTTATATGAACAATATCTACAAAATATTATATTGATCCTAATTTTGGCCTTAATTAAAAATGTTCCAGCACAAATTTTTTTCAGACATATTGATAACCACCTTTTTAAGGATACATGTACAAAGAAAATCTAAATAATTTGCAATCCAATGTCTATTTAGGCAGACATATATTCAAAAAACTTCATACCCCTCACAAACTCGGCTTTACCAGAAAAGCAATTAGAAAATTTTGTATGTCTTTTTTTCTTTTGACAGCAGATTTGACGGACCCGATCACGAATATCAAGATCTGTAATAGAAGTTCCAAATTTCATGTATTTTGTTTTCGTAAGTTGGTATCATCAGCCAAATAGATAGTTGCGGAACCGTTACTTTAAGGTCCTTATGATATTTTTTGACAATTTGCGGACCATAGAGCTACGGATTTTTTCTATTTCAAAACGTTCGGAATTGAGACGTAGGT
Source organism: Mytilus coruscus (assembly GCA_017311375.1). Classification (NCBI taxonomy): domain Eukaryota; kingdom Metazoa; phylum Mollusca; class Bivalvia; order Mytilida; family Mytilidae; genus Mytilus; species Mytilus coruscus. Next base: position 42,393,322 of record CM029607.1, on the reverse strand, counting down.
TCAGGTCGCACTTATTTCCAAAAAAAATATTGTTTATCGCCCTTGCATAGCTTGTCAATGTATATATATGATATGACGTACCTATTTATATTTGAATATTTATTTCCTTGAAACTTTTATCTAATTATTTCCTTTTGTATACGTCTCCGCCTATTTCGTGCAGCCGTTTTGAATCTCGTCGTTACGTCATATAAAACAAGTACTACGGTTCCGCAGCAATCCAGTAGTCAGTACTTCGGTACTTACTGACATGATGTATTTCAAACCTTTCTTATATTGTCCGTTTATAGATTTATAAATTATTTAGAAACTAAGGTTTCAACTCCCTCAGGCAAAGTTGACCTTAGATGGATTTGTTGGGATATTTTTGTTAGTCTCTACAATTTATTTTTTATGGAGGGATTTTGTGACGGGACTGTCCATCCGTCCGTCAATAACATACCTGTCGACTATTTAGAGCTTGTGATTTTCAATTGGTCTTCAATACACATGATGTACTCATTTAATATAGAGAGAGCTATTGATTTTAAGGATCAAAGGACACGGTCACATCTTTTCTAAGGTGTGAGGGAATGATCCGTTGGATCCGTACTCGTGTCAATATTGGGGTTGTTTCTTAATGGATTGGAAACAATTTTGAATCAACTTCCCGTTTCTATGTTGCAATTTTCTCCCAGCACCTGAGTGTGGAGTTTTATATCTCTCAACTCATAGGTTTCTAGATAGCTTGCTTCCTTTTCAGAGGCATTTTGGAAAGGGCCAAATTGCTGAATTAAACAGGGGTTTGTTGACCAACAATTGAGATAATCCCTTCGTATGTTCCATGTTCGTCATCACGAACTGATTCAGTGTTGATTAGAATGATGGCCAACATTTCAAATTGATGCAGCAAATTGGTAAAGATAGTCTGCAATATTTCCGAGAAGATTTTGTTCTCCTCGGAGATAAAATATCCAAATCGCCAATCAAAATTAAATTGTATTGTCGCTGAACTTTTGTCAAATTATATTGTATCTATGTTAAGGCCAGGAGTCTAACTCAGTAACAAAAAAGAGGGTTATCATGTTGCAGATACTAACATATTATGACATCCATTGTCAAATTGAGAAGAGAAACTGATGAAAATACACTAAACAAATTAAGGTTAACATAAAAATAAAGATGTGGTATGATTGCTAATGAGACAACTATCCACCAAAGTTCAAATGAAGTGGATGTAAGCAATGATAGGCAACCGTACGGTTAGTTTTCTTTACACAACCGAAATCATTTCTTTGTGACTTAAAATGTATTTGATTTCAACTATGCAAGATATCGTCAATGCTTAATTATTCCGATTATATTCTTTACAATGAATGTTCCAACGTTATTAAACGCTATCATATTTTCTTTTTACATATAAAAAACCAATCGCGCTTTGCTTGTCAAATTGTATAATTGATGGTATAATGTTTTGATGACTTTTCCACATTATGAACTTTCATATTTATGATTTGCTCAAGCCATATTCCGAAGAAAATAGTGGGTTAAACCAGGTTTTATAGCTAGCTGAACCTCCCACTTGTATGACAGTTGTTCATAGTTCTGTAATATTCATTATTTGACGAAATTGGGTGATAAATCTAAACACACATAAAAACGACAATTTTATAGTCGGGGAAGTTTCTTCGTTGTGTTTGATATAAGTGACATATTCCAGGCTTCAGAGAGGTAATTCGATTTTTCAACTAATTCCATTTGTGAAAAGAAATTCTTTATCTGTTTTGTGATCGTTATCAGTTTTATTACTCCTTAGGTATCTTCTGTCGTGTTTTAATGATATTTAGCAAAGAATTGAATTCAACTTTGACTGATGACTTTATTTGAGATTTATGAAGCGTTGATTCTAGAAAAAAAAAGAAGAAACCACGGTTAATGTATAACTCCGACATTAAATTGCGGTTTTGTATTATTTTTGACTCTCTTGAATGGTAGTTGAACTCCAAGTGCGCTTTTCTGGTAGGTTCTTGAAATCAACAAAATAAAAGATATTCAGATGTAGGCATGTAGTATAAAAATGTATAATGTGTATAAACAATGAGTTTAGATCATTAAGTAAAAACTGGAAAAAAATACTTAAATTGTGAACATACTAAATAATTCATGGATAAAAAAGTATTTTGATTCCTAAATAGGTATCTATATGCTCTTCAACTTTGCAATAGATTTTGAGCTCATTTGTTTTAATTCTAGCTTACTTATGAGTATCACGACGACGAAATGCGTGTTAATTTGGCGTAGTAAATTATAAGCCTGGTACCTTGAGTTGCTATTGTATTTCTAATGCTCTTCAAAATCATGCTTGATTTGACCTTCTTTCTATTTTGATTTGTACGTCACTGGTGAAGTCAGGGCGACGAAATGTGTGTCTTGCATATTAAATTATGATTCTTTTAATTTCGATGATACGTCCATATGGTATTTCTTCTTGATTAAATCTACAGTTGAAATAGAGCGCTAAATGCTAGGCGTTTTTTTTATTCCATACACAGTAATACTTGAATAATAAAATTGTATTTTTCAAAAATCTGAATTTTGGTCTAGGGACACAAACACAATAAAAAAATTTGGTGATATAATTTTAATTGATTGATTGTGGTTTGCTAAATGTCCAGTGGCAAATATTTCATGCATGTTCAAGATTACACAAAATAACAATACAATAATAGATCTTGTAATAGGGGTCGACCGGGATTAAGGGTGGGAAAAATTTGAATGCCACTGGAAAACTAGGGTATATTGGATAGGGACGAAATTAAGCCTTGCAAAGGGCCACCTACGGACTCCTCAAACAGTTATTGCATGGGTTCCTCGCCTGCAGGGAGGTGGCACTCCATCTTCACGGGGCCAAGGGTTTAGCCTACCTTTTTTGAACAGACATGGCTGCGAATTTATGTGTCCGGTATAGTCAAACGGACGCCCTACTTTGGCATGCGCTTTACTGCCGTTCGGAAGAAGACCAAGGGATGACTTTATTTCTATACCCCAGGGGCCTCGGTTGACGAGTGGTCTAAGTAGTCGAACTACTGTATCACTAGCCTGTCAACACTGAGGTTGTGAGTTCGAATCCCACACGGGGCAGGTGCACTCGACTCCAATCTTAATTGACTACGAATGTCAGTTTTCCTACCGAAAGTCGGTGGTTCTCCTCGGGTACTCCGGCTTCCTCCACCAATAAAAACTGACCGCAACGAAATAGCACAATAGTGTTGAAAGTGGCGTTAAACACGAATCAATCAATATTTCTATACCCCACTCAAATGCAACCCTTGGGGGTGATTATGATTTCAAAGTATCACATGAATAATCGTGGGCATACTTTGCAAAACATTTATTGATGAGTACAACTCAGGGCTAGTTATTCATTATAGTAAGCAAACCACATTGTTTAAAGAACTGAAGAGACTGAACTTCGTGATTTGCATTGAAGATAATTCTGCGGCTCTTTGTTGCAATTTCTATACTTTTTAAACTTCAAATGAATGCTTCACTTCATATTGTGTAACAATAATAAAAACTTTTTGTCATTGGTGGATACTTTTTCTTTTTGGCAATCTTATCATTTCTTCATTTATATACATAATATATATCCACTAAATTACCGATTCTGTATAATGTATGCTGCAAATTGTCAGATTATATTTCATGATAAAAGATACAAACTGTAGCGAAAATAAAAACAAAATTATTTTTTCAAATTATGTGATTTGAATGAAATATCATTATCGTCGCCAGTAAACCATTTATTGACATTAAAGGCTGGATATTCAACGCGGCTATATCTTCTATGCTTGTTCATAAATGAAATTGACTCTGAATAAATGGTAAGTTAGTTTTTGTATTCTATTCTCTCTGAAAAATGTAGATGCGTAAAAACTATACACTTTCATTCTTGTGTTTTGCTTTTATTGTTGAAAATGTTAGTCACAGCAAATTTTGAAATTTATATGGTACATAGGAATGATGATAAGTATAGATCATAATCCTGGAGAGGAAAACCCTACCAAAGACACAGCTTTCTTCTTATAAAAAACTTGAGCATTTATTTTAATTTAATGTCAAATACTCCATAGTGCTGAATATTTCCGTCAATCGTCTGCCTTATATTTCATGAAGAGAAAATGTATAGATGTGTATGAATGCTAAGTAGATGAACCCCTTGCGATACCAGGAATTCTTTCTTCGGAGAAGCATATGTCGATGAGACGAACTATTGATATAATTTATGTATCAATTAACATGAATAGGCAACCCTGGCATATTATGAAATTGACGTTTCATAATTATAAGTATGTAGAGGATAATAACAAAATGACATAAAACTATGGAGTTTATAATTTGACTTTTAGAATTTTTGAAAATGATATTTTTATAGTTGTGATGAAAGGTAAGTGTGTTTTGTATCTAATCTCATTGAAATTTTTTAATGTAAATGTGCGAAAACTGTACAATTGCCATTCATATATTTTGCTTATTCTGTTGAAAAAGTTTGTCTCAGCAAATGTTTGTAGTATCAGAATTATTTCTTTGTCATATTTTGACATATATATTTATGATTAATTGGGGTGATGGTAGTTATAAATAAATCACAAATATTGTAGAGATCTGATCACATTCGAATGAAGAAAACATTGGACGAACCTAAATGAGACTAACAAATAACATATATGTAGAATATTTCAAAGTGCTGTCTACCAATAAAACTAGGATTTGATGTTAATTGTGAAGAATAGATGTATATCATGTTGTTAGTAAAGGATTTTCTTATTGTTCAGGCCTGCTAACAGTTCAAAACAAAGAATTTCTATAAATGAGCTACAACTGCAACGAAGCACATTCCTCAGCTTAAAAGTATTTATGATTGAAACTGACTATTAAAGTTTTATTTTTAAACAAATAAAGAAAAGAACAAAAAAAATTACTAGTGCAGTCAATTGGTATCCACAATATTATGTGAATAAAAAAAGATCTTCTTATCATTATTTAAAAAATATATCAAAGCAATGCAAAAAATGATAAAAATGACAAAAAGAGAACAAATTTTAAAATTGAATATATTACCTAAAATATTGGCTATGAAATAAAATTAATTTATTGAATTGAACTGTAAATAGGCAAACAGATAGTTCCTCACTATATTATTACATGATGTATATTTATACACACAATTATGAAACTCATGAAGAAAGGGATTATCATTTTTTTTTACAAATACTAACTTTATTGAAAATTGTTCTCATAGAGGTCAACAACCGGTTCGGTCTTAATTGTTATATACAGATAAATATTTTTGTTGGATACATGTGAAAACCATTGGTATTTTAAGTATTTGAAGAGGGTCACTGACCGATTAGTATTCTTACATATGAATGTGGTTATCATTGATTATATATCATCCTTTCTTTTCTCATTCTTTCATTCAACTATTTTCTATTTTCTTAAAATCGTATTTCCTTAATATCTCCGACTGGATAACCGCTTCATTAGCTTAGCGCCAATTACATACTAATCTATATTCTGGAGATTACTTATCATAATTTATTAATGACTTGATAAAATCTACATATTTGATTTTTTCATTATCATAATTCATGTTTGGTCTATGAATAGCTATTTCAGGAGATTTTGTATATTATTTAGCTTTGAATGGCCAATTCCGAACTTATTTTTTTGTTTGTTTTAGTTTTACGACAAATGGTCTAGATAGGCAAAGGGAGAGGTTTGTGTGCATGTTAACTGGTTTAATCCACCCATCGTGTGCTTTTATAAAGTCATGCTTTCTAGACCGTGTTGTTCGTTTATGTTGTATGATGTTTCTTCGTTGTCAGGTTTTGGTGGTTTGTGTGGTATATTGTGCTGTGCTGTATTTTGGCGATTTTATCGTGTAAATATAGTCATAGAATTGTTATTAGAAAGAATCTGAAAAAGCAAAGATGTTAACAAACTATTATTACACCAGGGTTTTCGATGTCATAAACTAATCAAAGCATTTACTAAATTTTATCATCGGTATAAGGACATCATTCGTAAATATAACTCAACATGCAGACATCTTATACGTTCGGGTATTTCACATCAAATCTTTTATGGTAATATTCTTTACAAAGCACAAAAATGTCAGTATTCACCTCAAAAGCTAACAAAACCTTTAAACAGACTTATTAAGAAGGGATATAGTTACGATACTGTTGTCAGGTCATTAAAGATTGCATATTTTGGCTTTAATATTGATTCACTTATAGGGTCTTTGCATCGGAATTAAACATATTTATTCTAAAACCAGTTGTTGGCATGACACGGGTTATGTTCTTTTCATATATTTTATGACGGTATAATACTAAACCCCTAACAGGAGGGATTGTGCCTGATATTCATATGATGAAGACATACTCTTTCCATCAGTTTAATTGAGGTCTGGAGCTGGAATGTCAGTAACTGCTAGTAGTCTGTTGTTATTTATGTATTATTGTCATTTTGTTTATTTTCTTTTGTTTCCTATTCTGACATCGGACTCGGACTTCTCTTAAACTGAGTTTTACTGTGCGTACTGTTGTACGTTTGTTTTTTCTACATTGGCTAGAGGTATAGGGGGAGGGTTGAGGTCTCTAAAAACATGTTTAACCCCGCCGCATTTTTGCGCCTGTCCCAAGTCAGGAGCCTCTGGCCTTTGTTAGTCTTGTATCATTTTTAATTTTAGTTTCTTGTGTATAATTTGGAGTTTAGTATGACGTCCATTATCACTGAACTAGTATACATATTTGTTTAGGGGCCAGCTGAAGGACGCCTCCGGGTGCGGGAGTTTCTCGCTGCATTGAAGACCCATTGGTGGCCTTCGGCTGTTGTCTGCTCTATGGTCGGGTTGTTGTCTCTTTGACACATTCCCATTTCCATTAACAATTTTATACTTTAATTGAATGTACTTACATTATCATAAATGTGAAATATAAAAATTAAAAAAAAATAGCTCTCGACTAATCAAAAGATGACATCTAATTCAATTTTAAAGTCAGTAACTGCTTACTGCTAAATATTTCCTTCTATATTCCATTTTCAAAATTTTATGACTTAGTTAACACTTTTAAAATCTCTTGCTAGGCAAATAATACCGTAGTAGAACAAACAATTTCCCTATTTTTGGGTATTATTTCTCTAAGCACAAAACAAAAAGGTAGAAGATAGGTATATATGTGTAGTTATATTGCTGCACACTGTGACGTGTTGTGTGGTTTTTGTCCGCACATTATGGAATTCAGACTGTTGCTTGAGTTTTTCTTGTGATAGCCACAGAGTATTAAAACTGTGGCGTTGATTATATGGCTAAGTAGCCTGTAATGTAGCAACTTCAAAAGAAGATTAGTCGATTTACTTGTTATGATTTTTCATTTAATTCTGCTTTTCAGGTTATGTATTCTTTTAGGTTGCATCGGATATCGATTCATTTTCTAGTGACATGACATATTCCAGACAATCTCACAGGAAGTCAAAAGAAAACGCTTCCGTATGCGATTTTGACCGAATTTGATATCACTTAAATACAAAAGATCTCTTCCATAATTCAAGACAGTTATCAGATAAAATGCAAAATGCAGATATTTTATCGTTAATATGGCGCTGCAATGACAGGTCTTGAAGAAAAATCAAATAATAAAACAAACAAACAATAGTCTTAATAAAGGAACACAGTAGTGTACCGATGTTCAAATAGCATGAATCGATTTAGGAAAGAAACAATCAAGGTCACACAAAAAAACGAAGGAATCGCATGAACTCCAGAAGAAGCGAGAATTGGTTCGTCGACAGGATAAGCGTTTCCTTTATGCATGCATGCATGACTAGTAATTTTTGGGGCCCTTTATAGCTTACTGTTCGGTGTGAGCCTAGGCTCCGTGTTGAAGACCGTACTTTGACCTATAATGGTTTACATTTATAAATTTTGACTTGGATGGAGAGTTGTCTCATTGGCACTCATACCACATCTTCTTATATCTATGAATCCACATTCAGTCAAAGATTTACAGTCGGGAATAGGACACGATCGGTAGAATTACAGATCAGACGACTATTCTATTATCCAAAGATCAGTAACATTAAAAAAATACATAGAAACCGAAGATTTGGCAAAACCGCTTCCACAACAAATTGGACTCAGGACTATAAATATAGGTAAGCATTTCCTGCAACATCAGATTACTGAATGTCATTTGTGCAAACAGATTGGTTTGGACTGTTATGCCTAAAATGAACCATTGTCTTGGTATATTGATAATATTGTTAGTTTCATATTTCTTCGGCTATCCAGTTCATACCTGAAAAAGGTAATCATTGCAGATAAGACTCTTATCAACAGCTAAATGTATAATGATTTATATCCTGTATTTCACATCCAATCTTTTATGGTAATATTCTTTATAAAGCACTAAAATGTCAGTATTCACCTCAGAAGCTAACAAAACCTTTAAATAGACTTATTAAGAAGGGATATAGTTACGATACTGTTGTCAGGTCATTAAAGATTGCATATTTTGGCTTTAATATTGATTCAATTATAGGGTCTTTGCATCGGAACTAAACACATTTATTTAAAAACCAGTTGTTGGCATGACACGGGTTATGCTCTTCTCATATATTTTATGATGGTATGATACTAAACCCCTAACGGGAGGGATTGTGCCTGATATTCATATGATGAAGACATAATCTTTCAATCAGTTTAATTGAGGTCTGGAGCTGGCATGTCAGTTAACTGCTAGTAGTCTGTTGTTATTTATGAATTATTGTCATTTTGTTTATTTTCTTTTGTTACATCTTCTGACATCGGACTCGGACTTCTCTTTAACTGACTTTTAATGTGCGTATTGTTATGCGTTTACTTTTCTACATTGGCTAGAGGTATAGGGGAGGTTGAGATCTCATAAACATGTTTAACCCCGCCGCATTTTGCGCCTGTCCCAAGTCAGGAGCCTCTGGCCTTTGTTAGTCTTGTATTATTTTTACTTTTAGTTTCTTGTGTATAATTTGGAGTTTAGTATGACGTCCATTATCACTGAACTAGTATATATATTTGTTTAGGGGCCAGCTTAAGGACGCCTCCGGGTGCGGGAATTTCTCGCTGTATTGAAGACCTATTGGTGACCTTCTGTTGTTGTCTGTTCTGTGGTCGGGTTGTTGTCTCTTTGACACATTCCCCATTTCCATTCTCAATTTTAGAAAAGGTATATTAAAAAAAAACTTCACTTCAGACTGTTAAATCATGATTCGTCTTTCAACTATTTTTTTTTTCAAATTTCGTAAAGAAACAAGAGGTGAACTTTACCATATTGCTTCGAGAACTTGCAAACAACTTCAGATTGAGTGCACATTGTATTATATTACAAAAAGCAGATATATACCCCATATGCAACAAAGTGTCTCAATTTCAGACCTTATGTCAGTTGGGTGCCGTCAGTGTTGTGTTAAACTGTAAAAAGTATTTCAAAAATGTTCTAAATATGTGAGGATCAGATTTTTAGACAACAGATAAAATATAGTCAATTTGTTAATATTCATCAAAACTTATGATATGAAAACTTCATATTTATTATGAACCAAAGGAATGGGAGTTGTCCCAGACATCCCCTTATGGCAAAACATAGTTCATTCTTAAATTTTTTCTGATTACTAATCTCAGACTGTTGAATTTTGACATTTATGGATGAAGTTCCCATTGTCGCCACTAAAACGCAAATTTCTCTGTAAGCCTGTTGATTGATATCAAGGTTATGCTCAGATTATACTACAGTTTTAAACATTTTTTGCAAATTGCAAAAAAACTATGAAACTACTGTATGTGGGTAGAAACTATGCATTCTTTAGGTTGCTGAGTATATTGCTATAATACGAAACCTAATCCAAACTAAAGAGCGATTTTAACGAAAAAGAACAAAAAAGTATAGCCAAACAAGCCAAACATAGACGAAGATATATGCTCAATTTACACATTTATTTGCTGTGTGTATCAAAGACATCTATGTTATACCGAACACTGAAACTATGCTGTATCAATACCCTTCCCCCTTTTTTGTGTTCCTTCTCAATATTTTTAAAGGTACAAAAAACAGCTCTTTTAATAAGGTGCGCAGTTTTAGAGGTAGTAAGCGGTTGATACAGTGCTTGTTATCCCCAATATGCTTTTTGTACGACGTTTCTTTTTGTCCGAAAGATTTTGCTTTCTGGCAGCAACTTTTGCTTTTTCTCCGATTTGCTTCTGTCCGAAAATTTTGAGTTTTGTCCGCAACTTTTGCCTTTTGTCCGTTGCTTTTTGTCCGAAAATTTAGCTTTTTGTCCGAAGATTTAGCTTTTGTCCGCAAATATATCTTTTTGTCCGAAACTTTCCCTTTTTGGAGGTTGCCCGAAATTGTGACACACTATTCTTGATGCTTCATAAGTCCGACATCCCCATTTGTTCGACACCCTATTAGTCCGACAATGGTTGTGTTTGTCCAAAAATTTTGATTTTTGTTCGCAACTTTTCCCTCTCGTTCGGTTTGCTTTTTTGTCCAAAAATGTTGATTTTTGTCCGCAACATTTGCTTTTTGTCCGTTGCTTTTGTCCGAAAATTTAGCTTTTTGTCCGAAACTTTTCCTTTTGGGGGGTCGCCCTATATTCCGACACACTATTATTCTGACGCACAATAAGTCCGACATCCCCATTTGTCCGACACCCCATTAGTCCGACATTGGTTAATCAAATTTATTTCATAGAATCGGTGTCTATGTGGTAGCTGTATTTTTAAAAACTCATTCTGTCACCCGAGGGTTGACTTTGGTATAGAAATTTAGTCATCCCTGAATTTTCTCTGTAAAACCCTTGTTAAAATGCAGTGTCCGTTTGGCTGTTTGGGATTAATAAATTCGCAGTCACGTCCGGTCAGATCGGGGACGTTAAATCCGATGCCGCGTGTAAGGAGTGTGCCACACTCTCTGCACATTAGAAAACCTTTGCAACAACCTTCTGAGGAATCCTTTTGGGTGGCCTGCTGCGGGACAACAGTCCTGCTCCTATATATAACAGAATTGCCTTTATTTTCCAGTGGCAGTCCAACGTATCGGCTCTTCACCCCAGTTGGCCTACTTAGCAGACCTATACATATGTTTAAACTGTTAATTTGTTCTTGTCTGAAAATGCGCGAAATATTTGCCACTGGACTCAAAGCAAACAACTTTCAATCAATCAATAATTATTTCGAGTATATTAAAACAATGGATAATGCCATATATATACTGCCCTTCTGGAATATTGGAAATGTCATGACCCTGTGCCTATGAGTAGATTGAGATCCTTGTAATATTTTGGTTTACTAATACAAGTGTGGTCGATGGGATAAAAGGACTCCATTAAAAAAAATTCAAAGAAATGTCCCTACTAGTTTTGCAGTCTCTCGTCGTAAAGGACAAAATTCACGCAATATAGTCATGATGGTCTCCGATACGGTTCAAACTGTAAAAATTATGTTACCATGAAAGAGAATTAGTGTTATCCAAGCATAGTTACGTTAATTTCCTAACAAGAGTGACTGAGATTTGTTAATTGTGTATTAAAAAACATCAAACTTTTTTCTGTACAGTACATTATGATTGTCATTCATGTTCTTAAATTTGTTGCCTCTTTAAAATATTAATTAAGTAATAGATGTTCTGTTCTTTCGGTCACAAAGACAAATCGAATGTTTATGAATTGAACAGCAAAAGCAAACACGTCGTGGGAAAATGACTCTGTAACAACCCATACTACCATTTTGGACATTGCCATTGGAATAAATTGAATGTTGGAATACAAACAAGCTTTATGAGTACAAAAAATTAAGCGAAAACAAGACTTTACATGTACCAATGCATTTTTTAAAAAGAAATATGCATTCGTGAAAGTTGGCAAAAATCAACTCTTGCCAACCCACGGGCAGATTACAATGTGTCTATAATATCACAGAAGCTCAAACACTACGACCTGTTTAAGCACAAATTTCGGATTAATTCGTGACGAAACTGTGAACTTATTATCGATCACAGCTGTTTATCAAGGTCCATTTGTGTGTAAGAAAAAAGTAAAATCACAAAAATACTGAACTCCGAGGAAAATTCAAAAAGGAAAGTCCCCAATCAAATGGCAAAATCAAAAGTTCAAACACATCAAACGAATGGATAACAACTGTCATATTCCTGACTTGGTACAGGCATTTTCTTATGTAGAAAATGGTGGATTGAACCTGGCTTTAAAGCTAGCTAAACCTCTCACTTGTATGACAGTCGCATCAAATTCCATTATATTGACAACGAAATGATTTCGACTATACATGATATGTAAAAATTACTTATGTACTTCAAATTATATCGCGGAAACTGTTACTTATATACACTTTAAACTTTCCTGTCTATTGAATTTAATTTTCCTTCTATTGCATTTTAAAAATGTATAGGAACAGTCATTATCTGTTTGTTGGTTCAGCTGATATGATAAGTGTTTTCCAGTTTTTACAAGTGACTTAATTCCTCCGATTTATACACAAATAATCTTGAAGGTTAGTCCATTTTTAGTTTCTAATTCTTACTACTAGTATTTCACGCTGATATATTATACCAGGTATTTGTTAACGTTTTAAAAATACTGTAAAGGAAATTATAGACTGATTTATACTTTGATGGATCATAAGCAGGTTGATCTTACTTGAATAAGAACTTTGCTGGTGATCGGAATAAAAAAAGGTAGCCAAGGAAGTTATGTTTTCTTCAAACCCTTATTGTAAATTGAATATTGCATTGTTTCTCAATTACAGATATGCGAATAGTCAATTTTAAAAGTTATTGGATATTCTCTTATTAGAATATTGTGCAAAAGGAAAATAACTGCAATATGTGATAAACTGGTTTGCTGCAGTAAGCCCAGAAACAGGACATGCTAGTTTAGGTTTTTTTTTTTTTTTTTTTTAACATTATAGTATTTGTTTTCTGCTGTTTGGTCTGGTTGTTGTCTCTTTGACACATTGACACATTCCCGTTTCCAATCCCTATTCTAAGTATTTTATGTTTTTATTTATCTTTAAGTATTTGGAATGTAAATTTGTAAATTCAAATTCAAATTAGAAAGTTTCAAAATTTCAAATACCGACAGTTTTGAAAGAAGCAAGATCCTTTATGTTCCTCCTAGTTTGTATGGAGCAGCGAACCAGTATGTCTAATGTTTGCCTGGGATGCTAATAACAGAACCAAAGCAGGTTCTTGGACTCTAAAATAACTTTTAGTTTCTAATGTGTTTCGTCGTTTAGTCTCTGGTGGAAATCTTATCACATCTTCTGTTTTTCTATACTAACGTGAAAGAGAGTGATTAAATCAGAAGAAAGTCTATAGTTATATGCTAGTTTTTCCTTCCGATGTACATTTATGTTAAACATTGGTGAAATTATTTAGACGAAACTGTTAACCTGTAGACAATTTTGGTGGCTATAAACTTGTATACCATAATCAACTATGTCGACAAATCTGTCTTTTATGTGAAGGTTAGGTTCAAATAATAACGTAATTAGTTAATTGTTTACAAGGCCCACAACTTAGACAGAAATCCCTCAATCAAAATGAAACTCAGTATGGCTTAATAACTTCTATGATATGATCTGGTAACAAATACCAAACCAAAAGATAAACATAAAATGCAGAAAACTGAGATTTTCAATTCCTTATTCCAATGGCAACATTGCAGTCCAATGTATCGGCTCTTCACCCCAGTTGGCCTACTTAGCAGACCTATACATATGTTTAAACTGTTAATTTGTTCTTGTCTGAAAATGCGCGAAATATTTGCCACTGGACTCAAAGCAAACAACTTTCAATCAATCAATAATTATTTCGAGTATATTAAAACAATGGATAATACCATATATATACTGCCCTTCTGGAATATTGGAAATGTCATGACCCTGTGCCTATGAGTAGATTGAGATCCTTGTAATATTTTGGTTTACTAATACAAGTGTGGTCGATGGGATAAAAGGACTCCATTAAAAAAAATTCAAAGAAATGTCCCTACTAGTTTTGCAGTCTCTCGTCGTAAAGGACAAAATTCACGCAATATAGTCATGATGGTCTCCGATACGGTTCAAACTGTAAAAATCATGTTACCATGAAAGAGAATTAGTGTTATCCAAGCATAGTTACGTTAATTTCCTAACAAGAGTGACTGAGATTTGTTAATTGTGTATTAAAAAACATCAAACTTTTTTCTGTACAGTACATTATGATTGTCATTCATGTTCTTAAATTTGTTGCCTCTTTAAAATATTAATTAAGTAATAGATGTTCTGTTCTTTCGGTCACAAAGACAAATCGAATGTTTATGAATTGAACAGCAAAAGCAAACACGTCGTGGAAAATGACTCTGTAACAACCCATACTACCATTTTGGACATTGCCATTGGAATAAATTGAATGTTGGAATACAAACAAGCTTTATGAGTACAAAAATTAAGCGAAAACAAGACTTTACATGTACCAATGCATTTTTTAAAAAGAAATATGCATTCGTGAAAGTTGGCAAAAATCAACTCTTGCCAACCCACGGGCAGATTACAATGTGTCTATAATATCACAGAAGCTCAAACACTACGACCTGTTTAAGCACAAATTTCGGATTAATTCGTGACGAAACTGTGAACTTATTATCGATCACAGCTGTTTATCAAGGTCCATTTGTGTGTAAGAAAAAAGTAAAATCACAAAAATACTGAACTCCGAGGAAAATTCAAAAAGGAAAGTCCCCAATCAAATGGCAAAATCAAAAGTTCAAACACATCAAACGAATGGATAACAACTGTCATATTCCTGACTTGGTACAGGCATTTTCTTATGTAGAAAATGGTGGATTGAACCTGGCTTTAAAGCTAGCTAAACCTCTCACTTGTATGACAGTCGCATCAAATTCCATTATATTGACAACGAAATGATTTCGACTATACATGATATGTAAAAATTACTTATGTACTTCAAATTATATCGCGGAAACTGTTACTTATATACACTTTAAACTTTCCTGTCTATTGAATTTAATTTTCCTTCTATTGCATTTTAAAAATGTATAGGAACAGTCATTATCTGTTTGTTGGTTCAGCTGATATGATAAGTGTTTTCCAGTTTTTACAAGTGACTTAATTCCTCCGATTTATACACAAATAATCTTGAAGGTTAGTCCATTTTAGTTTCTAATTCTTACTACTAGTATTTCACGCTGATATATTATACCAGGTATTTGTTAACGTTTTAAAAATACTGTAAAGGAAATTATAGACTGATTTATACTTTGATGGATCATAAGCAGGTTGATCTTACTTGAATAAGAACTTTGCTGGTGATCGGAATAAAAAAAGGTAGCCAAGGAAGTTATGTTTTTCTTCAAACCCTTATTGTAAATTGAATATTGCATTGTTTCTCAATTACAGATATGCGAATAGTCAATTTTAAAAGTTATTGGATATTCTCTTATTAGAATATTGTGCAAAAGGGAAAATAACTGCAATATGTGATAAACTGGTTTGCTGCAGTAAGCCCAGAAACAGGACATGCTAGTTTAGGTTTTTTTTTTTTTTTTTTTTTTAACATTATAGTATTTGTTTTCTGCTGTTTGGTCTGGTTGTTGTCTCTTTGACACATTGACACATTCCCCGTTTCCAATCCCTATTCTAAGTATTTTATGTTTTTATTTATCTTTAAGTATTTGGAATGTAAATTTGTAAATTCAAATTCAAATTAGAAAGTTTCAAAATTTCAAATACCGACAGTTTTGAAAGAAGCAAGATCCTTTATGTTCCTCCTAGTTTGTATGGAGCAGCGAACCAGTATGTCTAATGTTTGCCTGGGATGCTAATAACAGAACCAAAGCAGGTTCTTGGACTCTAAAATAACTTTTAGTTTCTAATGTGTTTCGTCGTTTAGTCTCTGGTGGAAATCTTATCACATCTTCTGTTTTTCTATACTAACGTGAAAGACAGTGATTAAATCAGAAGAAAGTCTATAGTTATATGCTAGTTTTCCTTCCGATGTACATTTATGTTAAACATTGGTGAAATTATTTAGACGAAACTGTTAACCTGTAGACAATTTTGGTGGCTATAAACTTGTATACCATAATCAACTATGTCGACAAATCTGTCTTTTATGTGAAGGTTAGGTTCAAATAATAACGTAATTAGTTAATTGTTTACAAGGCCCACAACTTAGACAGAAATCCCTCAATCAAAATGAAACTCAGTATGGCTTAATAACTTCTATGATATGATCTGGTAACAAATACCAAACCAAAAGATAAACATAAAATGCAGAAAACTGAGATTTTCAATTCCTTATTCCAATGGCAACATTGTATGCAAAATTCTTTACCTTAACGTAACTTGGTAACTTCTTATGATATGAAATGACCTACTGTCGGACGTACGGACTGAGGGCAAAAAAAAACTTATAAAAAGCAAAGCAGACAAAAAACAACAGAAAAAAGCAAGAGTTGCGGACAAAAAGCTAAATTTTCGGACAAAAGTAAATAGGACAAAAAGTGACGGACAAAAGCAAAAATTGCTGACAAAGGCTAAATTCTTTTGACAAAAGCAGCGTCGGACAACAAGCAAATTGCGGACATAAAGCACTGTATCATACTTGTCTTAATTAAGATAGATCTGCCTTTTGTATTGAATTTGTGATAAAAATGAATTGTTAAACAGGATATTATATTACAAATGTAAGATTTTATTTCTTATAGTTTTGGGAAAGGCATATTACAAAATTCATTTACGTTTTGGATTTAGCCTCTTATATAGTTTATATACTACTGCCTTTCATATATCTGGTATCTGATTTTGAACCCCACTGAAAAGAGAACAAAATTTCCACAACCTGATCAGATTTATTGTCGAAATGCATATCTGGTGCAGAATGAATAGTACCGATAATGTTATCATAAAAAAATACAAACATTTATTTTCGATTGATCTCAATTTAAAGTCAATTACTTCATAGTCCTAAATATTTCCGCCAATCGTATATTTCATAAAGAGAACATGACTAGATGTATATGAATGCAAGGTAGATGAACCCCTTGCGACACCAGGAATGCTTTCGTTGGAGAACACGTATGCCGATGAGATGAATTATTGGTATCAATAAAGCAACCCTAACATATTACGAAATGGACATTTTATAATTATATGTATGTGGAGGAAAATAACAAAATGATATATAACTATGGAGTTTACAATTTGACCTTTAGAATTTTGCAAATGATATTTTCATATTAGAAACTGGTTGTTCATGAATGGTTTTGTTTTGTATTCTATTCTTTAAAAAACAATTATGTACATCTGTTAAAACTTTTCACTTGCCGTTCATGTATTTTGCTATTTTTGTTGAAAAAGTATGTCTCTGTAATTGTTTGTAGTTTTAGCATTATTTCGTTGTCATATTTTGACATGTCAAAGGTTAATTAGAGTGATGATAGTTATAAATTAACCTTAAATATTCTATAAATCTGATTACATTCGAATAAAGAAAACATTGGACGAACGTAAATGAGAACTGAACGAATAACATATTAAGTTTATCGACAATCGTTCTTCTAGTGACCGACAAACAGTCTTAATTACGAGGCAAGAATTTCAAACATATCGAAAACTTTAAACAGCTCTTGGCTCTAGAAAAATCCCGGATTAATCAACAGCACAGCAGCAACAGTTGATTTAATTTTATACAAAACATATTTTTGTTGGAGATACATGAAAGACCATTGGGATTTAAAGTGATTTCAAAATTTCAAGAGGTTCACTGACCGGTTAGTAAACATGCATAGGAAGATGGTTATCATTAAGAATATTTTACCCCTTCTCTTTCCTTTCTTTCATTGAACTATTTTCTATCCCATAAAAATCATATTCGCGTAATATATCCGACTTGATAATCGCTTGATTAGCTTATTGCTAATTACATACTAATCCATATCCTGGAGATTACTTACAGAATTTATTAAGGACTTGATAAAATCAACTTATTTGATTTTTTTTTTATCACCATAATTCATTTTGGTATTTGCTCCTACATTCCACCTATGCATAGTTATTTCAGGAGTTTTGTATGTATATTATTGCTTTGAATGGCCAATTCGGAACTTATTTTTATTGTGTATTTTAGTTTAACGACATATGGTATAGATAGGCAAAGGGAGAGGTTTGTGTGCATGTTAACTGGTTTAATCCACCCATAGTGTGCTTTTATAAAGTCATGCTTTCTGGACCATGTGTTTGTTGTTCGTGTTTATATTGTATGGTTTTGGTGGTTTGTGTGGTGTGTTGTGCTGTGTGGTATTTTGGCGATTCCTGTTATCCCTTTTATGTATTGTATGTATAAAGTGAGTAATCTTGTGCAAATTTCAAAAATAAATCATATTTGTTTATTCTCAATGATTAAATTTAAGAGCTGTTCACAGAATTATTTTTTAGAAAGAATCAAGGGGTGGAATATATTAGAGTTAACAACAGGATTAATTCATGTAAGTGTCTGTACATGTAAATATAGTCATAGGATTCATATTAAAAAGAAAATCAAAAGGCAAAGATGCTAACAAACTATAGTTAGCTGAATGTATTAAAATTATCATCAATTTGAAAAATAGACCTAAAAAAATACAGCTCTCGAATAATCAAAAGATGACATCTAATTCAATTTTAAAGTCAGTGACTGCTTACTACTATATTTCATTCTGTATTCCATTTTTGATTGTATGACTTAGAAAACAATTTTTGAACTTCTTGCAATGGAAAATGATACCTTAGTAGAACAAACTGTATCTCTATTGTTTGGTATTTTTTTTCGTAGCACAAAAGTTTCATTTTTTAAAAGAAATTAAATATTTTCCAAAATATAGATATTTTGTATTATTGTAAAATGATATTAAAGTTTTATATCTTTATTGGTGAATTTTATTTGTAAATGATTAATTTGGCTGTAAATTTGATTTTTAAAAATGTCTTTTGTTAAAACCATTTGAAAAAGTTCTCACCGCGATATAGCCGCGATATATAGATATAGGAAGATGTGGTATGAGTGCCAATGAGACAACTCTCCATCCAAGTAACAATTTATAAAAGTAAACCATTATAGGTCAAGGTACGGCCTTCAACACGGAGCATTGGCTCACACCGAACAGCAAGCTATAAAGGGCCCCAAAAAGTACTAGTGTAAAACCATTCAAACGGGAAAACCAACGCTTATTCCAATGGCAACATTGTATGCAAAATTCTTTACCTTAACGTAACTTGGTAACTTCTTATGATATGAAATGACCTACTGTCGGACGTACGGACTGAGGGCAAAAAAAAACTTATAAAAAGCAAAGCAGACAAAAAACAACAGAAAAAAGCAAGAGTTGCGGACAAAAAGCTAAATTTTCGGACAAAAGTAAATAGGACAAAAAGTGACGGACAAAAAGCAAAAATTGCTGACAAAAGGCTAAATTCTTTTGACAAAAAGCAGCGTCGGACAACAAGCAAATTGCGGACATAAAGCACTGTATCATACTTGTCTTAATTAAGATAGATCTGCCTTTTGTATTGAATTTGTGATAAAAAATGAATTGTTAAACAGGATATTATATTACAAATGTAAGATTTTATTTCTTATAGTTTTGGGAAAGGCATATTACAAAATTCATTTACGTTTTGGATTTAGCCTCTTATATAGTTTATATACTACTGCCTTTCATATATCTGGTATCTGATTTTGAACCCCACTGAAAAGAGAACAAAATTTCCACAACCTGATCAGATTTATTGTCGAAATGCATATCTGGTGCAGAATGAATAGTACCGATAATGTTATCATAAAAAAATACAAACATTTATTTTCGATTGATCTCAATTTAAAGTCAATTACTTCATAGTCCTAAATATTTCCGCCAATCGTATATTTCATAAAGAGAACATGACTAGATGTATATGAATGCAAGGTAGATGAACCCTTGCGACACCAGGAATGCTTTCGTTGGAGAACACGTATGCCGATGAGATGAATTATTGGTATCAATAAAGCAACCCTAACATATTACGAAATGGACATTTTATAATTATATGTATGTGGAGGAAAATAACAAAATGATATATAACTATGGAGTTTACAATTTGACCTTTAGAATTTTGCAAATGATATTTTCATATTAGAAACTGGTTGTTCATGAATGGTTTTGTTTTGTATTCTATTCTTTAAAAAACAATTATGTACATCTGTTAAAACTTTTCACTTGCCGTTCATGTATTTTGCTATTTTTGTTGAAAAAGTATGTCTCTGTAATTGTTTGTAGTTTTAGCATTATTTCGTTGTCATATTTTGACATGTCAAAGGTTAATTAGAGTGATGATAGTTATAAATTAACCTTAAATATTCTATAAATCTGATTACATTCGAATAAAGAAAACATTGGACGAACGTAAATGAGAACTGAACGAATAACATATTAAGTTTATCGACAATCGTTCTTCTAGTGACCGACAAACAGTCTTAATTACGAGGCAAGAATTTCAAACATATCGAAAACTTTAAACAGCTCTTGGCTCTAGAAAATCCCGGATTAATCAACAGCACAGCAGCAACAGTTGATTTAATTTTATACAAAACATATTTTGTTGGAGATACATGAAAGACCATTGGGATTTAAAGTGATTTCAAAATTTCAAGAGGTTCACTGACCGGTTAGTAAACATGCATAGGAAGATGGTTATCATTAAGAATATTTTACCCCTTCTCTTTCCTTTCTTTCATTGAACTATTTTCTATCCCATAAAAATCATATTCGCGTAATATATCCGACTTGATAATCGCTTGATTAGCTTATTGCTAATTACATACTAATCCATATCCTGGAGATTACTTACAGAATTTATTAAGGACTTGATAAAATCAACTTATTTGATTTTTTTTTTATCACCATAATTCATTTTGGTATTTGCTCCTACATTCCACCTATGCATAGTTATTTCAGGAGTTTTTGTATGTATATTATTAAGCTTTGAATGGCCAATTCGGAACTTATTTTTTATTGTGTATTTTAGTTTAACGACATATGGTATAGATAGGCAAAGGGAGAGGTTTGTGTGCATGTTAACTGGTTTAATCCACCCATAGTGTGCTTTTATAAAGTCATGCTTTCTGGACCATGTGTTTGTTGTTCGTGTTTATATTGTATGGTTTTGGTGGTTTGTGTGGTGTGTTGTGCTGTGTGGTATTTTGCGATTCCTGT
The DNA here is from genome assembly GCA_017311375.1 of Mytilus coruscus. NCBI lineage: Eukaryota > Metazoa > Mollusca > Bivalvia > Mytilida > Mytilidae > Mytilus > Mytilus coruscus. Next base: position 42,371,992 of record CM029607.1, on the reverse strand, counting down.
TATCCCTTTTATGTATTGTATGTATAAAGTGAGTAATCTTGTGCAAATTTCAAAATAAATCATATTTGTTTATTCTCAATGATTAAATTTAAGAGCTGTTCACAGAATTATTTTTAGAAAGAATCAAGGGTGGAATATATTAGAGTTAACAACAGGATTAATTCATGTAAGTGTCTGTACATGTAAATAGAGTCATAGGATTCATATTAAAAAGAAAATCAAAAGGCAAAGATGCTAACAAACTATAGTTAGCTGAATGTATTAAAATTAACATAAATTTGAAAAATAGACCTAAAAAAATACAGCTCTCGACTAATCAAAAGATGACATCTAATTCAATTTTAAAGTCAGTGACTGCTTACTACTATATTTCATTCTGTATTCTATTTTTGATTTTATGACTTAGAAAACAATTTTGAACTTCTTGCAATGGAAAATGATACCTTAGTAGAACAAACTGTATCTCTATTGTTTGGTATTTTTTTCGTAGCACAAAAGTTTCATTTTTAAAAGAAATTAAATATTTTCCAAAATATAGATATTTTGTATTATTGTAAAATGATATTAAAGTTTTATATCTTTATTGGTGAATTTTATTTGTAAATGATTAATTTGGCTGTAAATTTGATTTTTAAAAATGTCTTTTGTTAAAACCATTTGAAAAAGTTCTCACCGCGATATAGCCGCGATATATAGATATAGGAAGATGTGGTATGAGTGCCAATGAGACAACTCTCTATCCAAGTAACAATTTATAAAAGTAAACCATTATAGGTCAAGGTACGGCCTTCAACACGGAGCATTGGCTCACACCGAACAGCAAGCTATAAAGGGCCCCAAAAAGTACTAGTGTAAAACCATTCAAACGGGAAAACCAACGGTCTAATCTATATAAAAACGAGAAACGAGAAATACGTATGAACTACATAAACAGACGACAACTACTGTACATCAGATTCCTGACTTAGGACAGGTGCAAACATTTGCAGCGGGATTAAACGTGTTAATGGTACCAAACCTTCTCACTTTTCTGAAACAATAGTATGACATCACAACATAGAAAGACACACTATAAAATATCAATTGGAAGGCTTAACTCAATCAAAAACGTAAATTAACACACAATGAACGAATAAATTTGATCTGTGATACCTGAATGCAAATACATAGTTAATAAAAATTATAAGGGATAAATAATTAAGGTCAAAAGTAAATAAACAGGTTTAAACAAAGTTAAACTATGATACCACTGTGAAATGTTAAACAATATTTAGAAAATCATCACTTTTGAAAAAACCTGCGTCATATTATATACAGGTAAATGAAAATAATTTTGTTGTTAAGTATACTTCTTCTTCTGTGTGTATAAAATCTTCCATTTAGGAATACCAAGAAGTTTCTTTAATATCAATAAAATTAATCTAACACTTGGTGCATATGGGGTGAATATCAACAATAAAACTATACAATTAGTGCTAGATAAAACGTCCTGTACAGGTGCAAGAACAATATTTAAGGAAAAATGAAATAATTTTGATTTACGAAGAAGTGAAAATTTGTAGTAATTACAAATAATCAAAGCTGGTAAATAGACAAGATCCATGTTAACATTAAATAACAAAAAAGCATTACAAATAGTATCAACAGGTCAAATTAACAAGAAAGTACGATTTGAGAGTACTCGCAGTTACTGACAGCTAGTTAAAAGCCAAAACAATTAATAATAATAAATCATGCATCAGAGACTGAAATCAACTAAAACACATCCTAGGGATTTAGTATTTTAACGTCATGAACAGTCAAAGAAGACACGACTTGTGCAATGCCAAAAATAAATGTATCGACAGGTAGTAGGATAGTTAGGAGCGACTTCTTTATAGATAAAAATGAACGTGTGTGTGTGTCTCTATACATCCCGTTTGAAAAGAAAATACAAATTTAGTTATGTTTTTAATTTGCTAATGACAAAATCGATATTACTGCCAATGTAAACTATATTCAGAGATCTAATTACAACATTGGTACGATAACCCTTACTAATAAGTTTGTTTAAAGGTTCAATGAGTTTACACGGATCACATAGTGATTTCCGCGATTTAAGTACAATATTACCGTAAAATTTAGGGTGTGAAATACCATTTTTAATAAGTTTTCTAAAGGTACAGCCAAATTTACTAATCAAATCTTTGTATCTATGAAAGAATTTAGTAAAAGTTTTAAGTAATTTATGGTAACGAAATCCCTGACTTAATAATTTACCAGTGATGCATTGATATAGCCTGTTTAAGCTGATGCGGCGTAAAGCAATCACCAACTAATCAATTAATCTTAACTAAATAAAGACGGTAATTGCCTTATATTTCATGAAGAGAATTGTATAGATTTGTATTAACGTTATCTAGGTAAACCACTTGAGATTGGAATTCTCTGCTTTGAAAAAGTTTAAGTTGGTGAGAACTATTGATATAATGTTAAAAAAATAAAATTCGGTGTGTTCCTCGATGCACTTAGCTTATCAAATAAGCAACCGTCGTATACTATGAAATTGACCTTTCATTATCATATTAAGGGCATATCCAACAGTTTATTTCTGACGGTGAGAATTTTTTCCCTTTAAGATATTTCATTCTTCAATTGACAGAGAATCAAATTTTGCCAAAAAAAAATAGTTGTCGTCGATTTCGTTTTTGCAAAAATACTGCTGAAAATTGAACATTTCTGCAATTTTGGAGTAAAAACGTTTTTATTTAAAAATTTAAATATGATTTTTAATCAACATATACATATATAATGGGGCTCAAATTGAAGCAAAACAATTCAAGATGGTTAGAAAATCTAACTTTACCATTTAAAGCATTAATTCTTACTCAAATAAAGCCAAAAACGTTATGGTTTCCCCAAAAAACGGCAAGAAATGAACATTTGAAATGCACATTTTTGATTTTTTTAAATATTTCCAACGGTGTCGATTTGGCCAAAGTAAGATATGTTATTCTTTAAAAAAATGGAACGTCATGACGTTTTGAAAATATTTGTCAGTATACTCGTTTTGAGAAAAATCGAGTAATATAATATTGTTTACTCAATCCTTCCGTAAGCCTCACAAATTGCGCCAAAATTAAGACGTTTCGGAAATAACGTTATATTTCCGCGCTAATTTTCAAAGGCAGTGCGACGGCGTGGCAGACAAATGTATATATACTCTGTGACTTGGTTGGATAGTTGTCTCGATAGCACTCATATCACATCTTCTTATTTATAATGAACCAGTATCAGGAAGAGATAACAATTCAGTTAGTTTTACTATTGTGTTCGTCAAAATTGTGAATCCCGGGTGTGAAACATGCAAACCGTGGAATTACAAACTTTCAAAATAGTCCCTCTGGTATATTTCGTCCCTCTTTTAAAACAAAAGTATTACACGTTAAAAATCCGTTTCTGTGTGTCGGTCTATAGTACAAAGCAGGGTTAAATTTTATATTATATTTCCATTAATTTTGATGTTTTTGTCCTGAATATTCATTGAATATGCCACTTGACGTCCGTCATCCATAATCATTATTTATTTTTCCGTTACTTTACAATGAAGTGTTTTTCTTATACTGATTTATATCACACCTTCTATAATTTTCATCTATCGAAATTAATAAAGAGCACGTGAAATTTTGCAACCAAACACTTTTCTGAAAACTCACTGACTCCGTATTATTTATTCATGTTGCGGTTTTGGGCTTTTATTCTTCATAGGCTTCTAGCTATAACAAAAATCTGTATGTTGACTCTTAATGTTTTGATTTATATGTGTCGTTTGGTTGCTGTCATATTAATGTATACCTTTAAAATCTTTTTCAAAACAAAAGGATTGATTGAGTATAAAAACTCACATCTCTGGACTTATCCCGTCCGACAGTATATCTTTGCTAAAATTGGGTGCGGCCGTTTAGCTGCTCGGATGTATAAATATGCAGCCTCATTTTGTCGAAATAAAAAGTCGTATATCCTATGCATAGTGTAGTGAGAGTTTTTGCGCTATCTATACGTTAAAGAACCATCTAAATAAATGGTCGAAGGGATATACGAACTTCGAATAAAATCTCTAACAACAAAAAAGGTCACCTGAATCTTCAAATAAGTCACATGGCTGATTTTAACACATCTTTTGCGCCTCTTGCAAGGACAATTGTAGATGAAAAAAAAAACCTTAATTAACAAAACAGATCAGTATGACAATAATTTTAGAATAAAAGAAACGGCCAAAATAAGTTCAATGTTATTATAAATTGTGGCTAATTTTTTCGTGTGTTTTGCTTTTATGACATATTTACCATATAAGTATATAAAATTGACACAGTAATTTTCCACCTAAACGAGCCTGACTGCCGTTGTTTTACGCTTCAATATATGAGTTATTGCATGTACAAAATGGAGATTGTTTTCTGTTCTACTGCCCTCCTCCTAGTTTGGCTGCATACAATGTAACCACTGATGTAGACTCACTTTATTATTTATTATTTAAACAAATAAATTCGAAGAGAAAGATGTGGAAAGAAATTCTAAAATTTTCGTTTAAAAATTAAATATAAATAAAAATAAAATACCCCAAAACTGGAAAACTGTTTTAGACAATTATCAGTTGAGAACTAATGATTATGCATCACTAAATGAAACTGATAAATTGATTGCTCCCGTGCTCCAGTGGCAAATATATCACGCATATTCACGACGAGGCGAAAGTGGATCGACCTTTTTTTTTACGGTGTCATCTTTTGTTTTACATTGTATATCAGTTAAAGGTCGTATTCATTTAAAGATGCATGATAAATGTTAGTTTACATCGTATTTTTTTTTCTCAAGAAACCAACTTTTTTTATCTTTCTCAAGTAAAACCAAACTTTGAGTTTTCTATCCTGAATGACAAAAATTTCGGAAAAGTTTGGTAAAGAATTAATTACAATTTGTGTTGCATTCTAATGCAATAATAAATCATTACGCAAGAAACCGCCCTTTCCAGACGGCCATAGCAATGGTGATTCCGTTATGACGTCGTTGAAACAACGTAAAATTACGGGAAACAATAGACGACATTTACGTTTGTTATTACCTCCCCTGAAACTGTTGGATATGCCCTTAAAGGGGAATACACGACAAAATAACATACAACCATAACGTTTACAATTTGACCTTTAGAATTTCTGCTAACGATTAGCATTTCAACGTGATATTAATTGGATAAATGGGAGTTTGGGTATAAAGAAATGACACAGTAATCCAACGAAATAAATGATAAAAAAAAAGACATACAGCCTTTAACAATAGACATTCTATTCAGTTATAAATAGATCTGTGTCACTGCTGTTATCAAAGTTGGCATTATTATTTTTAAATATAATTTCAATTTATTGTTCAGTCTATAGTATATATAAAGAAAGTGAAAGAAAAAAAGCTATGCATCATAAAAAATAACTGTCTAAATGTTTTTGGCATGTACTAAAAGGTTGAGTGGACTGGAGTGGAGTTGTGGAGTTGAGTAATTGAATGGAGTGGAGTTGTGGGGTTAATAAAGTTTAATTAGGAACAGATGAAAAATGTTGTTTAATTCGATAAGTAATTGTAGAAAAATGTGTCTTTACAGTAAGGTAGTGGAGGGCTCTTAGAAATGTGATCGATTGATATATGTAATAGCTTAACAATTAACACACATTGATATTGAAGTAGCAAATATTTTTGTTAAATAAATACAAACAAACTTATTTAATCAATGATAATAAACTCTTCATAGATACCAGGATTAAAATTTTGTACGTTAGACGCGTGTTTTGTCTACAAAAGACTCACCAGTGACGCTCGATGTAAGGTTTTTACTGATTTAACATCTGTTTATTTTAATAAAATGACAGCTACTCTTCACAAAAAAAAAATCCTCCTATCTATTTATCAGCTAAATTAGTTTCTGATGTTATATTAATGACAGCTTTGTGTGTTCTATATACAAGTGACGACAGCAAGGTACATTGTCATTATTTATTTATAATTAGGAGAAACGAAATTTTTCAAATGGACAGTCATTAAATAAAGTTAAAAGTGAAAATGTTGGATTGTATGATTAAGCTTTATGATATCATGGTTGGTTGCAAAAAATATTAATAATTTTGCCCATATTGACAAGATAATCATTTTAGTCACCAGTATCAAATAGTCCTCTTGTTGACCCTGACAAACTAAGTATATATTATTAAATACATTTGGTCAAAGTTCAATTTATAACACTTTTTATCAAATTAAAAATAAGAAGAATTTAAACACATGACAACATCGAAGACTTGTAACCATATAATTATATAAAGATTCTGACAAGTAGCATATTTTGTGAAATAAGTTTAACTTAACAGTTGCTATATCATCAGTTGAAAGTGTATGTAGCCAATTATATACAGATGTTTTCTTTCACTCCATGAGAAACTGATGAGAAACTACGATGGGTTTTTCAACAATAACCCTTCAGATAATTGTTTAACCTTTAAGTTCAGATTGATGAACTTTAATTGTTTGTAATGACACATTAAACAATGAAATTAGAAAGAAAAAAAAATCAAAAAACCTGCTTGCACCTTATACAAGTTGTATAACTTGTGTTTTGTCAATAAATGATGATGACAGCTACCTACTTCAGTATTTAATAAATAACAGTTTGCTTATACAGTTATGTCATTCGACCCATGTTAAGTTAAATTTAGGAACTTTGAATGTTCACTCGACATATATGGGTTTTTATATACTTAAAAATAACTTTGTCCAACTTTGCAGCTTAAAATAAGTATGACAAATGAAAAATTAAATCATCTGCATGGCTCAGCAATAGGCAGGAGAAAAGGCCTTTTGAAAAGAATAAAAAAACCAGGGAGAAAGAATTAATGATTATACATAAGATGAATTATGGTTGATTTGTTGAATTGTTAAATTGTTAAACCAAATCCATGACTCCACTCCACTCCACTCCACTCAACCTTTTAGTACAAATTTTAACCCCATGACTCTACTCCAAAACTCCACTCCACTGAACTTTTTAGTACATGCCAAAACTTTCAAACCTAAAGTTTTAAGTTAAAACATAAAAAAATCTTGTAAAAAATAAAGATATCTGGTTATACTCAACTTTGAAAGGCGGATTAATGCATGCTGCTTGACCACATGCTCGTTTGAATTTTGTCAGTCGTTGTGTTAGTGTTTTGTGGCTAAAGGTAGAAAAAAACACATTTATTTTATCTCTGATGAACATAGAAACAAATGTTGTTTTAATGATAGAGACCATTCAGCGCATCCCCGAACAGATAAAGAAGCGTATCTTTGCTTACGGAGATCTGGGGTCAAGCAACGCAAAAGTATAGTTTAATGTTATAATGTAATTAATTACTTCATATTTTGCCTTTGGTTTTCGTCTGTTAAAGTAATTAAAACAAATGGCTATCCTGCCATAACAGATTAACATTGCTTGTTCTGCAAACTGGGTCAGGTAGTAAATTCTTTAAGATGATTCATTTTTTCATGTAAAAAATGAGTTGTGGAATATTTGGAGAAAATAAAAGTTAGATTAGAGAAAATTTAGAGATGAGAGGTATATCTATGGGGTTATTTTGCTGCATACAGTGACGTGTTGTGTGATTTTTGTCCGCACATTATTGAATTCAGACTGTTGTGTGAGTTTGTCTTGTGTTTGCCACGGAATATTTATACTGTGGCGTTGATTATATGGCTTAGTAGCCTGTATCTGGTATGGATTGCATTAAATATATTTTTGGTTGTTTTTTTAAGCGGATACATATGTGGAAACTTGTGAACGTTCCGTATAATCATTTGCAGAGAGTGTCTACATTTCTTCCAAAAATATTAATGTAAAACTAGCAACTAATACATATTGTGAATTGTAAATACTGAACATATTCATTTTGATAGTAAATATCATCAAAAGAAGATTAGTCGATTTACTCGTTATGGTTTTTTCATTTTATTCTGCCTTTCCGGTTATGTATTCTTTTAGTTTGGTTGCATCGGATATCGATTCATTTTCAAGTGACAATACCTATTCCAGACATAAAAATCTTAATGGAAGTCAAGAAGAAAACGCTTCCGTAGGCAATTTCGACCGAATTTGATAATTCAAATATAGTAGATCTCTTCCATAATTCAAGACAGTTATCAGATAAAATGTCAAATGCCGATATTTCATCGTTATCATTGAACTGAATTAAACATTTTCAAAAGTTAACGGACTGGTACTGAATCTTTGACCGTATTTTCAACCCAAAAACGAAAACAGTTGCAAATTTTGTGAAAACTGTAGTCTCACCTGAAAACAAGTACTATGACTGTGATGTTTATTTTTTCTAGTCACTAATTTGAAATTGACTAATCACAAACTTTTGAATTTTGACTTTTATGGATGAATTCCCCATTGTCGCCATTTATCTGTGAGCCCGTAGATTAATTTCAAGGTTATGATTAGAATATACTACAGTTTTACACATTTTTAGCAAAAACACGAAACTATGAAACTACTGTATATGGGAAGAAGCGGTGTGTTATTTGTGTTGTTGAGTATATTGTGAAAATCCGAAACCTAATTTAAACTTTAAAGAGCTAAAAAGGACAAAAAAAGTACTGCCAAACGTAGACGAAGATCAGAGCTATACTTAATTTACATATTTATTTAATGTGTTAATCAACTAAATCAAAGTTATGTACCGAACAATGCAATGGAACAATGCTGTATCATTACTCCCCTTTATTGTGTTTCTTCTCGATATTTTGAAATTTATAAGAAAAAGTTCTTTAAATAAGGTGCGCAGTTTTAGAGACAGCGTACGTGTTTTAATTAAGCTTGATTTGCCTTTTGTTTTGAATTTGTAATAAAACGTTAATTGTTAAACAGGATATTACATGTATATTAAAAATGTAAGATTTTATGGCTGATATTTTTGTGAAAGGCATATTCAAAATAATCTTTTAGGTACGTTGCTAATTTTCAAAATTCATGTATGTTTTGGATTTATCGTCTTATAAAGTTAATACATTTCTGATTTTCATATATTCGATATCGAGCCCCACTAAAAAGAGAATTAATTTTAACAAGTTGTGCACCTAGTACGACAACATTAAATTCTATATCTTCTTATTTGTGTTCACAATTTTAATCAATTTGAAAAACAGTATTATTTCCTGTCTATTTTCATCTAACTGCAGTCAGTACTTGTAATAGGCTTTAACATAAAACTAAAATATTGAACACAAAAAGATATCTTTTCAAATATACTAATTGCTTTGTTTCAAAAACTAAATAATAAAATCTTGTGGATTCTGTGTATGTAAATTCAAGAGTCAGAAAACAATTTGTCACTCATTATAATTGCCAATTTGATTATGTGCAATGAAATATTTATGCGTAACAGTATTTCTAAAATTTATAAAACAAAGCCAGTCATTTACAATAATTTGGTCGTCCGACAAGTTCTTGCAGTGAAGACAGACAAACAAGTTTTTGCCTAAATGATTGATAGAGAAATTAATGATTGGATAATTTTCTGGCCATTTAGATAATAATGCACACTGTTTTTTTTTTTTTTCACAACATGCAGAGTGTGATGATTTGCAGCCTGCATAATTACTTATGAGGTTTTATGTTTTCATAGATGCTGTTTTATTCATCAATCCAGTGAACTTCTCAACAACATGCTGTTGTTATTTTGTAAATGTATGTTAGTTACAAGTAACAGCACGATTGCAAAAAATAAATCAATAAAGAACAGTTAGTAAGTAATTAAAACTAAATATGTTTTCTTAAAATAGTTAAAACAATTTCGTTTACATTGGTTTAAATATGAATACTATACAATTAGAAAATAAAAATAACAGTTCATATATTTCGTGCGAAGTGTTTTTTCTGGATTTACCTTCATCGGGACCGCTAGTATCCATTCATTTGAAAGCCAGGAATGTATACATGGTATAGCAGGTAGTATATCATTGTAACATAATTACGCATAAAGAACATAATCAAGGGTCATAGAAGGTTTGGAGATTATGTGTGTCAATAGCGTAAGCTCAGATATGTATGCTGTAATATGATTTATCTTTCCTTGTTTTAATCTTTTTATTGGAAACAACGTTACAACTTCAGAAAGGGGAACAAATAGTCATGAAACGAGCAACTTTTGTTTATGTTTGTTTATATAAGTATGTGGATATAGTTATAATACTGTGTTTCAGGAATTGCCCCTTGAGAAAATATTTACATATTTACATATTTACAACAGCTGTACATATTACCTAGATTGTTGACCATCAGCTACATGCATGGAATACAAAATATAGCAGTTTACCTTCGAGTTATACATGTAATATAAAAACTGAACAAACGTATTAATCATGTGTGACCATCATTAAATGATATATACATATTTAAGTGTTCTTGGAAATATTTATCTTTGAACTTGTAAAATTTTGGAAACAGGACGTTTTACCGTTAAGGTAGGAAGTGTTTGTTATGGATTCTGTAAAAAAATATATTAATGTTGTTCGACGATCTCATGGTTTTCAATTTACCAATTTCATATCAAAGAAGAAGGTGTGATAAGACCACTTTTTCGGCCCCTTGAATTCGAAGATAAAAAAAAGTCTATCAAATAACATCCTTCCGATGATCCGAAGACATCAATCTTCAGTATTTATTTTTGAATTTTGCCTTATATATTTGTGAATGGGCTTCTTACCTTCTTATATTTAGTGCCACACTACAAAAACTGTAAAAATAGCCTCGTTTTGAGATCTCATCATTTATAACTAGATATCAGCCATATTTTTCAAAGATGCTAATCTTTTTTGGGTAAAGGCCTTGACTCATAGCTACTTTGTCCGAAACATATGTGTAAAACGACCATTTTAGGTCTAATATGTCAATTTCAACATTTTTATAACACCATAGTGACATCACAGTGTCTTTCTGCACTAAAGTGTTCAGATTTATGTATTAAAATAATTTTGAAAGGCTTGAAAATTTCGTTTTTTTTGGCAATTTTATGAGTTAAATAATGGCTCTTATACTTCCTCCTTTGTTATTTATATATCTTTGAATTTCATGTTTTGGGTTTTAAGCATTCCTAAAGGTTATTCCATAAAAGCGCTTCGAACCCACAAACGTTTGTCTGTACCCTAGGAGTAACATAAACGTTATCATTTTTACAGCACCAGATGTGCATTTCGACAATTACTGTGTCTTATATTATTTTTGCTTCATTGTTGCAGTATAAATCAGGACGTTATTTTCTCTTTTAAATTATTTCACGTGTTGTCATACAGGGGCTTTTGATAGTATTTACAGTCATGCTCATTCTATAAGGCTGTACTGTACCTGTAATTGGTAATAATTTTATCCTTTTGTCTTTATAGATAGTTGTCTTATTGGCAATCATACCACATCTCCTTATTTTATACAGCTTATACTTATTTAATTGTACGTATTATGAACTATGATTGCACTGACAATCAAATAAAGTCTTAACGTCATTCTAAAACGGTCTGTTCATTTAAAATTTTAAAATGAAATGGCATTTCCATTTTACGGACGTATTTTCAGAGTATACAAAACCGGTGATGCTAATTTTGTATTTTTATTCATTATATTCTTATTTCTGTTATGACTCAGATCCCTGACTGGCAATCTACATCTTATTCACAAGATAATCCAATGTTAAACACCTGTTATTAAGAGAAAAAAAGATTATCTGACAAAAAAAATATCCGTATCACCATAGACAAAATAGTTCAAACGATAGCCATGAATATTATCACAAAATAATTAGTTGTTTTTCAAAATATTTTACAGGTTCGAAGACATGGGTTTTCTTCTGTTACTACTATTTATACTAGAAGTTCACTCACTGAATATTTCGCATGTTATCGAAGTGTACACCAGCGCTTGTGGATCTAAACTTTGTGATCGCTCTAAACAACCTGATGTTATTAAGAAGTTGGATATATATGAATGCCCTCCTTGTTATTGTGACAAACAATGTTTTTCTAAAATGAACTGTTGTCCTGATTTCTATTTTTCTTATCAGTTAAAATGCACAAACACAAAAATTGTAGAAAAGAGTCCTTATAAAGACAGTACTTCTGTTTTGATGGTTGATACGTGTCCATCCTTTGCCGACAACAAAACAAAGTACCTATGCGAAAAGAAGAACGACGATTTAATAGATCAAATACAAAATTTACCGGTAACTGATTCAAGGAATAATTTGATTTTTAGAAATATGTATTGTGCGTTGTGTCATAATGAAACTAAAGAAAATATAAGAAAGTGGCAGCTAGAAATTCAATGTTTAGATTTTGCCGATTTCAATTTTCTATCATCATATGAAGAAATCTTCAATACCGCCGATGACAAAAGATGTAACATCGGTTTCCACACCGATATTTCGACACATGATATACCGGTATGTAACTCAGCGGAAGAAACACGAGTTCAAAAATGCAATATTACTGGTACATGGACAAAGTATGATTCAGATGTAGAAAAAGCATGTGAGACATATAATCAGAAAAGTTATCCCCTTTTCAAGAACGTGTTCTGTTTTATATGTAACCCTCCACGCAACCAAGATGATGTTATTTCTCAATGTAACATAACCGGTCTTTGGCAGCATTATGATTCGAATTTAGAACATGCATGCAAAATGGCTATGTCATCGACAATAATCCTTCCGTTTCGAAATATTTATTGTTACAGATGTAACAAAGGTAGAGTGAATTATTTAAATAATGTCCGCCATATTGACCAACATATGAACAAGGATTTTCGATTCGAATTTTCTTTGGAGTTTTTCGAAAGTACATTTACTAGTCATGTCATACATGTCGAATCTGGGAATTATGGGGACATTTACCCACAGATAGACGCCAACAATACGGAAAATTCCAAAAAAATAAACATAAATCGTGAAGTCAATGTGACTAATCTTGCACGTTATTTAATGGCATTTACAGGTAGTATAAACGAAGTATGCAGTGACAAAAAAAGAGCATGTGACTGTAGTGATGACTGTCATTTTCATCCAAATGGCTGCTGCATTGACAAAGTTTTCCAGAAACAAACAATTTGCTCAGATGAAATTGTGTTAAACCGCAGAACTGGATTCCAGTTGTATGCTTCTTGTTCTGAAGAAACAAATAGAAATTTGAGTGATCTTTGTCATAGAAATAGTAGCATTGAAAATTTGGAATTTCTACCAATAGCTGTTACCAGTAGAGAGACAGGGTCTACTCATTATAAAAACAGATATTGCGCCATTTGTTCTCATAAGAACGCACAATTTCAGTTTCAATCATGGGATTTAATACTCAGTTGTGATACGTATATACCAATCAATTCCCTAAAAACTGTTTTGACAACTTCAGACCTTGTGAAATTCGCTATGAAAAATAAATGTAAATTATCAATTCGACCACCAAAATCTTTAAATCCAATGAATAGTCAGTGTGTGGAAAAACAGTTTAGTAAATGTAACGTTACGGGACTTTGGCACAAATTTGATCCAGACATTAAATATGTATGTGAAAATATGAACGCTCAGAAATTTTCTAGCATTTTCTGTCTCATTTGTAACCCTGATCGCCATACCGAAACGTTAATTTCATCATGCAACATGACTATGAAATTGTCATTGAGTGATTATTATACAAACGAACACCTTTGTTTAACTCTTCCTGCAATTCCGAATTCTGCACCGTATAAAAATGAGTTATGTAGACGATGTAATGAATATTCAGATCGGGTTCATGATAGACTGCTTATAACAACCCCAAGACCCACACAAGGTAGTTTACCGTCATTCCGAGTTTTATTTACATTACAACTCCCAAGGTATGAAAACAAATTGGACAGTTCAAATGGAAGCAGTTGTGAGGACGTTTTTATCCAGGAAACGGTAAGAAATGTAATCTTCATTTCAATTTATTTAACATAGTAAATTAAATGAGATAAGACCAAGCGCTTGGAGATAGTTTTCTTATCATAGTGACATTTTAAGAACTGACTTGTTAACTTTCATTCATTTCAAAATTCATTGAGGTCCATCTTATATCATTACGGGTTTGATCATGTCCCTCGTTTTGACACGCATTGCAAGATATGACTTGTTACAGGTATTATGTGTAATTGCGAAAATGCTCTGTACCATATCAATTCACCTTTTCACGCTCCTTCTTGAGTTCGTTCTGATTGTTTCTGTCGTATTTTTATCCAAAAATGGAACCAAATGTATGGATAGATATAAAGAGACACCGAAAGGTACTTATCATATTACATTATTGATTCAGTGGGATTTGTGTTGCTCAGTGTTTTGTTTTCTGTGTAGCATTTTGTGCACTGTTTGTCTTTTTCGTATTCTTTCGTTTTTTGCCATGGCGTTGTTGTCAGTTTATCTTGACTTATGAGTTTTGAATATCCCCTTGGTATCTTCCGCTTAATTTTTTTAAGGGAACACTCACATTTAAAAGTAATGTTTGTTTGTTGATTTCTAATGTCTAGTGACAAGTATATCTTACTGTGCTTTTGTTGTGAGTTATATCAATCGGGAATAGATAATATCTGGTCGATGCACTCATCATCATATTCCTGATTTGGGACTTAATACACATTTTAGCGTTACATTATTTTGTTGATTATGTATAAAAGCTAAAGTGACAAATTTCAAGTCTGTATAATCAGAGTAACTACATCAGGGTTTTCTAACTTGACAGTCAGAAAAAAAATCTTCAAAGCCATTCTGTAAAAGCATTATTCAATAATAATAAAGAGGCTTCATCAGCTAAGTGTGATTTAACCAGTTGTGAACTGAACGACGATGAAACATATGTCGAAAACGTTCTTATAAAAATTAGCTGATGTATTATGTCATTTAGACCTTCGCCAATAAAATAGATAAAAGGAGGCGCTGTATTACATTATTGTTTAATTTCAGGGTGAATGTCGGAGCTTGAAATGCTATCCAGGAAGAATTTTAATGAATGACATTTGTATTCCACTGCTTCCAACATCTACTAATCTTGGATATATATTAGCCATCGGTATGAAAGGTTTACTGACAGAAACGATAAACTCGACTCGTTTATTTTTACAATCCATTGATAAGTTTTTTCAAATGCACCTTTATAAGAATTTGGAACTCAAAATGTCCTCTAGTACCAAGTCATCACTTTTGCTGACAGATTTAAGCTGCGACACTGGAACAAAATGGGAAAATGGCACTGAAATAATTCTTTTTGGTCAACTTACTATTTTTATATCAGAATATGTCAATCGATCTTTAATTGAAATAAGCCTGTTACAAAATTTGAATACCAAATTTAATGTAACTCACGAAGGAGCTACATACACCTTTCATACGTATCCAGTCAGTGAAGCGTTCAATACTTATAGTTTAATAAGGAAGAGTGGATTTACTAACAAATGTTTCAGAAAACAAACATATGCAAAGAGGTATCGTGAAGCTAGTCCCGATTTATTTGTACATTCTCAGGTTACAAATCTTTTAATATGCAATCAGGTAGAATTACAATCATCAGAATTTGAAACTGATCGATTCAGTATGAATCTTACGTTCTTGAAAAATGGATTACAGTTAACACAAGATCAATATATCTTAACGCCATTTAAAACAGCAAGGGTATGCTTGGACACATTTGAAAAGTTGATGTCGATACGGTCAGCACCGAAAGAGCAAATAGATTTTTGGAGAATAATTTTAAGAATATGTACATTCGTTTCTCTAGTATGCTTGCTTGTAACATACCTGACCTATTGCTTCTTTCCAACGCTAAGAACTGTTCCTGGAAAAAATAATATGTGTTTGATATTTGCAATGTTCTGGGCACATACTATTCTACAGTTTGGGGTTTTCGAGACCGAATTACAAATATTATGTAAAATGATAGGCATATTATTACATTATTTCTGGCTGGTAACATTTGGATGCTTAAATATATGCTCTTACCATATGTACAAAGTGTTCACGTATAAAACATTCATCAGTTCAAATGAAAAATCGAACATTAAATTGTACATAGTATATTCGTATGGAATTCCAGCGATAATTGTGTGTTTGAATATTGTTATTATTACATTCATAGCAAACGATAGAGATGTTGGATACGGTGGTATGATATGTTTTATAAGCCAACCAATTTCTATAATTGTTACGTTTGTTGTACCAGTTACACTTGTGTGTGTCTCTAACATACTATTCTTTGTGATTACTTCAGTGAAAATAGCAACTAGACCAAAGTTTCGAACCGAACATTCGACGAAGATAGATCGTGTGTATTTTACCGTGTACCTTAAATTATTTTCAATCACAGGAATATCCTGGATTTTACAGATAATTGATTCGTTTTTAATGACTTCAACTTTTTCCCTCATCGTTTCGGTACTGAATGCTTTACAAGGAGTTTTTATATTTATTTCTTTTACCTGTAACAATCGTGTGCTAGCGCTGTACAAGACAATCTGTGGAAAATCAAGTCCACAATAAAAAAAACAGTGGATCGCAATCAACAGGTTTACCAATGTGCCTTACAGATACCACTTATGATTAATGAATCACGGGCTAAACAAACATTTTCGCGTCCCTAAAAGACAACAAAACACTGCAGCGACGAAATTCCATTATTTACTAAGTTAAAAACTTCATTACTAAATAAAATAAAATAGTTATCTACCACGTGCAAGGAGAGATAACAGGTTTATAGAGATACAACTTGCATGCTTTGCAACAAAAATTAATATATTAGGATGTGAAATATAATTAACAAGTATACACATTATACTATGCGGTATGGGCTTTGCTCATTGTGGAAGGCCGTACGGTGACCTATAGTTGTTAATTCCTGTGTAATTTGGTTTCTTGTGGAGAGTTGTCTCATTGACAATCGTATTACATCTTCTTATTTTTATATTATGCTTAGAAATAAAATACATAAGATTGTTGACGCCATCGACAGAACGAACGTACCGTACTATCTTCCTGTTTCAACCGGTATAATAAACAATTCAATGAATTCATTTTTAAACTATCTGAAATATATGATGCTGCTGCTGTTGATGGTGATGATGATTGTTTGATAACTTAATTTTCGGTGGCAAATATTATATGCATATCTGAAGGAGAACATGACAATGAGATATAAATATAAATCCTGCTTTGTATTAGCCTATCACCGCGATATAGCCTCTTTGTTTTGAGGCGGTGTACAACAAACACCAATCAATTGTATTAGACTGATACGCTGAACCAGTTTTTTGACATGCTAGTTTACAAGTTAACAACCCACTGGACCACACAAGTCACCTTACCCGGACACATCGTTCTGCCTACGAGTCTTTGATCTAACATGGTAAACCTTAATGTGAAGTCCTAAGCGGAAAAGCAGCCAATGCCAAATTAGCAATTTTCAAGTCTTTAGTTTGACACGACTTGCGATCGAACTCGCGACTTCTCGCACACCAGAGGTGGAAGCTTCCACGAGACCATCGGGACGGCACAGTTATAATTTATCTAAAATAATGATTATCAACAATAAAACAATATCTATAAAAAAAATTCTAATGTATAATATAAAAGTCTTACAATGCATCAATATAGTTTGATCAGCTATGTTAACTCTTTATCAATCGAATATCACAATGAGCCATTTACCGTATAAAAGAAGATATTAATTGGCTGCAATAGGTGTCAACAGAGATTGCTAATTTCTGCAGTGCATCCAAGATGCATATGTTGTCTTGTTAAAGGTTTTGAACTTTATAACCTGAATTTGTTTTGTTAAATAAAAATTCAACGAGGAGATCTGGTGGGAAGCCAGGAAATGGAAAGATTTATGACGACTAGAAAATTCATATAAAGTTTAAATTTGCCTCAAATAGTTCCTTTTTAACAAGGCGAAATATTTACTTATTTTAACAATAATGCTAATTAAGTCAACATTAAAATGCATTATCTGAAGAAAAAAAAAATTACATTTGAATAAAAAAGATATGAAAAGACTAATAATGTTCCTTCAGAAAATAAAAGAAAACTTAGTGTCGCTGCACTCGTTTTCTTGCTACAAAACAAAATATATAAATTTCCTGTACAGTACAGTTCTTTATGAAATTAAGTAAATATATTTGAGTTATCTTCCCTTATAAGTCTAAGTGAAAAAAAAAACCAAAAAAAAAAACAAATAATATTTTCTATTTATACAAACATTCGTAATAAGAAAATTGCATTTCTGTCTCAAAATTTGCACATTTGACTTTTTTTTTGCTGCTATTTTACAATCCAAGTTTGCGGAAAACACCCGATCTACATTTACACTTGAGGTATATCATTGACTACGAGTTTTAATAGTCGGTAGTAGTGACGTTTATAATTTCAATGAACGTACTAATCTATGGATAACTGGTAATTTCTTAAGTCGTTGATTTTGTAACCAATAACTTAAATCCTTTACTAAATTCTTTCACAGAAACAAAGATTTGGTTTGAAATCAAGACATGAATGTGTCCAAAGTTTGTAAGTTTCGACTGTATGTGCAAAACACTTATTACAAATGAGATTTCACATCCTAATTTTACGGTGTTGCTTTTATGAAGCCCGTAACTTTATGAATCCTTTATACCAACTATTCTTAAAGGTTTATATTTCAGCATTGTAGTATTATCCTTAATAATTGTATTTATCGGTTCTAACATTCTTAATAAAATTAAATCATAACTTCATGAGGTTTTTTAATACAGGTACGAACACGTATGGTCCTACATCATGTCGATAATTATATTTTGGCATTAAACAATTCCATTCTTAGACTGTTTACTAGTAACATTTTTTTTAATTCATTGTTGATAAATTAAGCAGTTGGTAGTCTTCTTTCCACTAAATGCAGTAAATCCAACTACTTAATGAAAACAACAACACAAGTTATGTTTGTTGACTGGCTCGAATCATTGGCGGATCCAGAAAGGGGGAGTGGGTTCCGGGGGTTTAAACCTCCTTTTTCTTCGATTTTTTTTTTCTTAATATATTTTTTTTTAATTATGATAACGTTTCATGGTGTTCCGGGTTTGTAACCCCCGCCCCCAACTCCCTTTTTAAAATAAAAAATGGGAGGATTCGCGCCTGCGAATGTTGCATATTATGAGCTGCTGGTTAAATACAACAAATGAATAATATAACACTGTAAAATATGAATTCAATAACTTATACTAGATAAATAATCTCATGTGATCCTTTTGTATTAGAAAAAACTGAACAACTACATTCCAATGTTCTGTGGCCGACTAGGAAACCCCCATTTTAGGAAACCTGTATTCTTTTGTCAATGCCAGGAAAACTCTAGTGTAGGACCTCTCTAGAAAAATGTGAAAAAGAAAAAAATCATAATTTTATTTGTAAATATGAAGAAACCAGAAATCTTGTCATAAGGACTACGTCTAAAAAATATTTGGTACAAAAGGCGAAATTCGATAACGTTTGTTTAGCCATTCCACCTACATAAAAACTAATTTATTTATCAAAATACGAAATTATTCAAATCTTTGTTCTTTAAGCATTTCTAAAAAATACGATGCTCACAGTACGAAGTACATGCTAGAATTGAATACAGAAAGCCGACGCTTTACAACCTATTTTTTGCGCTAAAAATTCATACGCCTACATGAACATGTAGTACACATCCGCAAGAAAACAATCAACTCCTGTTATACTTATGTGCAACGGGAATTTTTTTTTTAAATCTATGGTTCCAACTCCCTCAGGCAAAGTTGACCTTTGAAAAATGGTTTTTCCTTTCAAGTCCCTTTTGGTCATGTTGCTCCTTATGTTTCTAAGTATCTGGGAGCAAGACTTAAATTGACACAACACAAGTGTTACGGTCACCATCACGAATTCGTTGATCGATTCGATATGGCTGTGTCTCAATTCACACTTCTAGATAATTAGATACCAGAATAGTCGTCTTATATAGAATACAACCGATTGTAACATTTGACTGGCAAAGGGGGGGGATTACTTCGATATTTTTTGGTAGGGGTGTGCCATTTTTGCTTAAAAAATGTACCCATTTTAATATAACATTCACTGAAATTCAGTTCCTATAGTTATATAAATATTTGAGAAAGAATGACCTATACTTATATACAAATCAGGAGACAAATTTCTGGGGTTCATTTGGGAACTTATTTGAAAGGTGAGCTTTCAATTGAATTGATTTAATTTTATATAATTATTGACCATTAATAATTTAAGATTCCGAATAGCATATTTATATATGATATGTAGATAATACATACCCCAAATCAATATATAGTTATCAAACGTAAAGGTATTTTAATATAGGATGTTATAAACAGGAGGATCATTTTATATAAAATCTCGCAAAATTATGACCCATATTTTTGGCACATCCCCGTACACACAATAATAGGAAGTGACCCCGTGATATTGGCAATGCGGGTGATGCATGTTTAGCAAGAGACGCTTATTCTTTCGACGCACCCAGGTTCACTCCTTTTGGATTTCATGCTATTGACGTGGGGGTAGGGCCTCGAAATGGTCGTCAAACTGATATGTACTGATAGTACTACAACTTATAGAACATGTCATTGATCTGTCACAGGGAGTTAAGCAGAAAACTTAACAATTGTTGACGCATCCGCCGCCGCAAAAGCAACACCTCTGTCTTGCTTTCCACGACTTAACATTAAAACTTGCTTATTAATTGAAAGTCGTTGGACCATAGCCTAGGGAGCAGGACCTCGAAATAGTCGTCAAACTGATATGTACTGATAGTAATGCAACTTTATACAAAATAGCATTGATCTATCAAAATGACTTAAGCAGAAAACTTAACAATTGCTGACGCTTCCGCCGCCGCAAAAGCAACACCTCTGTCTCGCTTTCCACGACTTTCGTCGCTGGCGAAACAAAAATGACTTATATTAGCTGTCAGTGACTGAAAGTACTCTTAGATCGATATCTTTTGTTTTTTGTCTCTTTGTTTGTTTTTGTGCTTCCTGCCGATATGATCAGTCAATCCCTTTCACACTGATATCTACAGTTTGTTCTTATGTTTTGTGGTTTACATCCTCATCCAAATGTTCACTCGTGGATAGTTGTCTCATTATCAAACATACCACATCAGGCCTCCTTTATTTTATACAAGTGTTTGAAGACATATCGGATTGCAAATGTTTTTTGAAGGCAACATGGGTAACTCAGAAAGAGAAATACACTTTAAGTCAACCATTCTTTTATAAATTAAGATTACATATCATTTCATTCATGCTTAATTTCCACCAATGTATGAAAAAAACTCAGTTTCGTCTGGCAAAGACTCATCAGTAATGCTGTGTTAAGGTCCAATTAACCAAAAATGACAAATCCGGTTTGGGGGGGGGATTCAAAATCAAAAGTTTCCTTATTAATACCAAAATCAAGTAGAGTGAATAGATATGAGCATACTTGAGTTAGTTTAAAACACGCGACAGCTCTGGGAAACAGGGTCCATGTAAAGTGGGAAACGGAACAGAAACGAAACATAGCGAAACAAAACATTACGAAACGAAACACGGGGAAACGAAACGGAACACAACGAAACGAAACAAAATCTGTATATAAGGAACGACTCACAGAAAATCTTCATGACAAGATAGTGTAATATGATATGTATATGTGAATAGCCGAAGATCACTTAGGGCGGTTTAGAGGGGTCCATGTAAAGTGAGAAACGGAACAGAAACAAAACGAAACGAAACATGGCGAAACGAAGCGAAACACAACGAAACAAAATCTGTATTTTAAGGAACGACTCATAGAAAATCTTCATGACGAGATAGTGTAATATGATATATATATGTGTGCATAACCGAAGATCCAAAAAATCGAACTGTTTGCTTTAAATCGTCAAAAAAATTGCTCGGCGGTATGCTTATCTTTTTGGACAATTACGCCTCCCCCCTTTTCCTTGAACCCTGGATCTGTCTCTGGTTTTTTTTACAAAAGATCTGATTTAATCCCAATATTTGGAATCAAATCGCTAAGTTAAGAATGTGTGCATAACTACACGATTAACGGTTTATTCGAAGATACATTACATACTGGGCTTAATTTCACTGATTGTCGCACTAGAAAGAATGCATTATATACCAGTTCTATTGTGCTTTGTATTTGTCGATGCTTTATATTCTCATAAGTTGTGATCGTTAATAATATGATATATTAGTATGTAACTTTTCATTCTATCACGTCTGTTAATACTATTGTATATGCAATAGGTCTTAATCATTTATTTATTGTTAATGAGTTTGTGCCAATTAAGATATTTTGTATTCATGAATGAAACACTTAAGTATCCCAAATGAAATAACCATAGCTTAAATGTGTAAATGGAATTGACGCTTTGCCACAACTTAAGGGAGTAGGATCCGAATGTTCAAGTTGGATGCAGTGTTTGCAGAGTTGCTGTCCATTGACTTTCACCCTATATGTGGCTCCAACATGGTCAAATCCGACCTGCGACCTTGAGGAGGGAGGTTGGTTGACCACCTTGCGACCTGACGTCTCTTTTGAAAGTACCTGTGACCTTTAAAAATGTTTAAACCGAGAATCAGATCAGTTTAGAACTGAATAGTTTGCTTATAAGTGACCTGGTGACCAGAGGCAATTTTTAAACGTGACCTTGTGACCTAAGGTGGGTACCTTACTGGAGCACCTTCTTTCTCCTTTTATTCATACCGTATTGTATTATTCGACTCTTCATGTTCTACTTTCTTTTTTAAACTAACCCAAGACAAAGCAAATGCATTGTGTCTGTCATTTGCCATTTATCTTGTTATTAGCTAGTATCTACCACAGTTTCAATAGAGAAGCTACGAAGTACATATGGCATCTCCATAAAGTTGAAGTCGATGGTACGTGTTGCAAGTAGTTTTAAAAGGTAAATATGAATAGAACTGGTAACGAGATTATGTCTTGCTTGCTTTGCAACAAAAAAAAAAAAAACAAGAATGTTATGGACTGCCATAATAAAAAATCTCTGAAACTAAAAGAAAAAGAAACGAATAAAAAACAAGAATATGTATCCATATGACAGCGTTTCCCGTTTAAACTATCACACTTTCATGTTCGTTGAAACGCAAATTATGGTTCAAATACCTAATTTGGCATATATTTCAAAATGACCACGTCATAATGAACATGTGTAATGTTTCAAGTTGATTTGACCACACGTTTATGGAAAACTAAGAGTCAAACCTATTAAGAGATGAAAGCACGAACCGACGGAAGGCACAGACCAAAATCCTAATGCCCAAAATAATTGTAGGTGGTTCATAATAACCAAAACCAAGCTGCCACGTTTATCTAATCAGAAAAGCTGTCTGAATACTAAAGCAAAAGCAAATAACACAGTAATGGTCCATTGCAAGTATTCATCGTGATACCTGTTAACAAACTCGATATCTGACCAAAGAAACAAGAATATGTGTCCATAGTTCCGCTCGCACTATCATATGTCCATGTTCAGTGAACCTTGAAATCCGGGTCAAAATCGTTATTTGGCATAAACCTGGGAATGAACTTATTACACACGATCATATTTCTATGTTCAGTGAACCATAAAGAGGAGTCAAGACCATAATTATTAATTAATTTGTTAAAGTATATACCATAATGAACATGTGTACAAAGTTTCAATTACGTTGACGTGAACACAACTTCATTGTACCGGTAATTTAAATTACCTTAACAAACAACATAAACCTGGACGGACGGACTGACGGACGGCAGCACAGACCAGAAAACATTATGCCCCACTACTGTAGGCGGGGCATAAAAATCCTAGTCACAAAGGAAATAATTGCCAATTCTGTTTGAAACTGATATTCAGACGAGCCACAGAAACAGCAATTGTAATTTCAATGTTTCCTCATTTTTACACGTGACAAGAAGCCTTAACATTTGAACATGCTCTGTAGCGTAGCTGACGCAACTAAGCCTCACATTTAACAAAAACAAAGTTGATGAATTGCAACTAATGCACGTAGACACACAAATGTAAATGCTGAGTCATATTTTTTTCTAAGTTGAATCAAATATTCGGTGTTAGCAACGAAGAATGCGGAAAGTTTATACCAAGGTCTGGCTTAGTAATTGTAGTAGCCTAAAATCACCAACGGACACCCTTAAGGGAGGTCGGTGAACAGAAGTTTCCTCTCTGACGGATGTTGCTGCTACTGGAGCTCTTCCGCCGCGTCTTGGCTTAGAAATCTTCTTTTTTTCCACCTCTAGCCCCTTCAAAAATTATATCAGATAATGCATTGGCCACAATTTCCTTGCTTCGCCATGCAATATACTTAGCTAAAACGCCTAAAAAGTCGGCTCCAGCCACGGCATGTGAACAGATTTTCACGTTGTTGTATACAGGACAGTCATTACAAACGACTCGACCCTTACTAGTAGTAGTAACTAAATGAAGTTAATCAAATGAGTCGAGTGGATATCGAACGTAACAACCATTAAATCCCGGTGCTGAAGAAATTGAAGATTTACTACTTCGTATCAATGCATCGGCCCTTGACCATAACTCCTTTAGAAAGTCTTTTCCGACCCCTGAGAAAATAGTTTTCTTGTCGTAACGTATTGTCAGTCCCGGAGTATAATTTTCTTCTGCAGCATCTGTTTCATTAGAAAACCTTATTTGCTTAGGTTTCGACATTCGAAACTCGTCAAGGGCTTTCTTTCTTTCTGTTTGACTTAGGCCATTCCAAATATGTCTTTCCTGTCTAAGATGGCCGAATTCAGAGGACAAATCGTAGGAACCATACCCGTTCCCCGATAGTTCGAACTCCTGCATTTGTACTTTCACATGTTCCTCTACTTTAACATTAAGAACGGCATAGTATATTTTTTCAGTACGAGTTATCCAATCTTTCAAGTTATCATGAATACTTTCTACCCTATTGCTTGAAAACAAACCGTCTAAACCAACTTTTTGACAAACATATATACGGTATTCAAATGACGTTTAAAAAGTAATGCCTGAAATTTGATAAACCAGGAACGAAAGCCTGGTAATAGTTGATCTCAAGTGGCCTTAATATCACGGCATTATTTGTCAAATTCAATGTCCTATTCAGATTCAATTAAACCCTTTTCGTGTAATGTATCGAATTTGCGACCAAAATTTCTGAAATGATATGTCGTTCCACAGATTTAGTTGAATTGTATTCTCTTAGTTCTTTTTCTATGTTTTCCTTTTTATGGTCAACACATATCAATATTTCTACTGTTGGGGGAAAAACATTACGACAAGCATTTATTAAAGCATCTTCCCCGTCCGTTCCTATTGCCTTAATATCTTTTAAGCCTGGTTCCATTCGTATCAATGACCCAAGGAATTGAGCATAACTGTCACTGCCCTGATTCGTATGTATTAGCGTAGGACCAAATGCTTGAGGAAAGCGCCCTCTATATTTCCCTTCTGCATGAACAACTCTATAACATTAGTAACACGTATCTGTTACGTAAAAATCACCTATGTTGAAAGTAGAGTCGATGGAAAAAACAGAAAAAATAGCGGTTCCGGTACAGAATGTTTTCACATCCTGAATCTGTTGTGAAGTTGTCAGAATGTACTTTCACCCCACATGTTCCAGTCTCGAACAAATTCTTCTTCTCGTATCTGTGCGGTAAGATATCCAAAGTCTGGACCAGATTCGTCTTTCCTTTTTCTTTTCATATGTCGGTTAACGTTATAGATCTGTTGAACGTTTCTTGGTTCTAAAGGTTACTGAAAAGTCTCTTTGGTTAACATCAACCAAATTTTTCATTTTGTCAAGTATTGAAGGATCCGTTTTCATATATGACTGTCGTCCAATGCTATTTCCGTGGGGTGAAATTACTATGTCATCAGATGTACAATTTTTTAGAATGTATTGAACAGTTAACTGCATATCTGTATGCAAAGTCATGTTTTTATTTAACTGTTGAGATGATACGCTGGAAAATACTTTTATTTGTTTCATGTGTTGCCTTGTGTCGACCGTATTGTCTTTTTAGCATATGAGAATAATTAGATTTGTTACTGGTTTCTGCTGTCGACACTTGGCCATCATCTACTGTAACCTTGAAGTACCGTCTTGGCGAAGAATTTTCCCAAATACCATTGTTATCTGAATACAACGATTTCACATCTATTTTGTGTAGATCAATAACAAAAACGCAATTTGTTCGGACGCTGACTGGCTTTGCTTTGCTTATCTTTGCGTCATCTACCTCACCAAAGCAAATGCGAAATATATCTAAAGAGTCTAAACCGTGTTTGGTCTGCTATGGACTTGAATATCTTTGGTATTGTTAAGATACATGGGAAAGTCTTGAGTTTCAATTTTGAATGGTGCATGCAAAATTGGAAGACTGTCAGAGTCAGAACCAGATGATATTGTGACGCATCCTTGATTTTCCAATTTCACATCAGTCAATTCATTATCTAACGATAATGGCAAGTTAAAGTGCCTTGATTCTTTCATTTGTTTATCTTGGTTCATATTTATGTCATCGGGGTCTATTTTAATGTTTGATAAGTCGTCGGAAGAGGACGATGATAAAACTGTGAAAGGTTCTGTTTGTTGTTGATTCTGTTGTCTTAATATTCATTCCTGATACCGCTCTAAATTATCATCCTACAACATCAATAACTCAATAATAACAACAGCGTATATTTATACTCAGAAAAAGTAGAGCTCGGATAATTTACTTTTTTATTTAGTTTTCATTTTCGTTATAAGCAAGAAAAGAAGCCCTTTTTGTATTTTTGAAACCATTCAATATTTGTTTCTATATTATATCATTACAATTTCATTCTTTTTTCTTCTATCTTTGTTATCCCATTTGTAAAGGCATATTGCATAGATGGCAAATTTAGCGAAACCTGCAGCTTGCAAATGAATTCGGTGATTCTATTTTATAAATTCAACGATACAAGTATGTATGATATTTTAGCAAAGTACAAGAATTAATATTGTTTTTGTATTTGGGGTTAAATTTCAATATTACATTAAAATTTATGGTGACTCCGAATGCGACAGCAGTAGTCATTGTCATTGTTATTGGTGGACACCAAAGAGTTTCTTATTAAGAATTATCTAACCTTGAAAATAGCAAATTTATTGGTTTTATATCAGCAAGTAACCGATTACTTCGCGTTATCTAAATTGCAGTTCCTCCCATTTTTGAAATACCGGTGGCATATCATTAACGTTATTGCATCATTTTGAACAGTTTCCTAGGTATGGAATATAACTTCAGTCTATGAAACAAATACAACTTTACAAAAAGGCATATCATATATAGAAGTCTATAAATGATTGCTTGATTGTTATTTGCCTAAAGTTCAGTCGCAAATATTTCATATATATCCGGGACAATGAATAAGATACAACATGTTTAAACAAGAGAAAAGATTTAATTAAAATTGTGAAGATATATTACTCATCATCTTCCAATTTGCAAGCACCGGATTTGATATTCACGGTTTACTGAATTATATCTTATTTTATCTTACCTCCTATAGATTTTTGAGGATATGATTGGTTAAAGGACTACACGTGGTGACTACATATATTTGATATAGGGTGTCCTAAAAAATATGGGGTTAGTTACCATATGGGTTTAGTAAGGAGTTATTTCTCTTTCAAAACAAAAAAGAAATCTGAAAGGTTTCAACAGACGAAGAAATTGTTAATGAACGATTGAAATAAATTCATAAAACAAATTTAAAGCTAACAAGTTGTTATTGTTGGCATTTGTTTTTTGTATAGACAAATGGAAGTAGGTTCTTAATACTAAGTATTGAAGACTTAATCACTTTGATAGGCCGCTAGTCTAAAAGTCTCTAAATACCACATGTGAAGATAGCCGGTAGGATAAATTCGTTACACGGTGTGCTAGTGACCTAATACGATATATATGGCGTCATTGAATTCCATATGGAATTTACTGACCCCATATATATCGTATTAGGTCACTAACACACCATGTAACTAATTATATATTTCCATGTATGATAAATCTTAAATTGCATATATGATTGTTTCATCAAGCGTTGGTGATTTTTCTGGTGATTCTTCCATGTCTGCCGACTCCTTAAAAAATTATTGTCAAATCTAAAAAAAAATCTTATTTGTTAGTCGTTCAAGCTTAATCTGCTTATACGATGTTTCTTAATTTGTTATATCCTGTGATCTATTTATCTTATATTGATATTTTGGTTGATGTTCACTATATATAAGGATTAAACAACGTATAAACTTTTGTCAAAATTGGAAGCAAAACTATCATGACTATAGAACTATTGTGCATGTTACATTGCCGGATATATATATCAAAGGCGGAATTAGTACAATACATGTTCAGAGCGCATTAACAAAAACATTTTATGGCATTCTACTGACCGACTTTTTGGAAAACGCCACACATAATTGACATACCTGACTACGCACAATTGATTTTATTGGGTTGGCCGTTTACAAAACAAAAAGACTCGCCTTTCAACTTTTATTGGATTAATTTTATGTTAGGTGTAGCACGACTTTCAATTTATAAAACTAGACAAGTAAAAGTATTTGAAAATAAACATATCGATTGCACAAGGCTTTTTAAATATACACTTCAAAAGTACACGGAATATGCGCTTTTTTATTATACAATGAAAAACAGCTTAGATCTGTTTGAAAAATACTTTTTATATAGAAACCCCGTTTTACAATATAATGGATCACAAATCAAAATATTATTTTGAAAAACTTTAACACTATGCCGATGAGCATTTTATTGTTATGATAAGAAGGGTAACTCTTGATTTTCAGTTTTGGTGTGTGTAAAGAATACATGTTATATTTGAACTAATTTTTTGAACTAATTACGACATCAAACTGTATTTTACTATTTTATCAACAAGCAATTGGTATGAACAATGTTTATCATGTTAGGTGAATTTGGGTTTTATCCTATTCACTTTTTATTGTAAATATATATTTGTAAATAAAATTTTATCAAATGAAAAAAAAAATCCTGTCGCTTTACACATTACCTGAACATTTCGTGTGTTCAAGCCATTGTGATGAACAAAGTTTGGTTTGCCTAGGAATAGATGAAAGATCTATATTGTGCCTCTAAAAACGTAAGCAAAAGACGTATATAGAAATAAAAAGATGTGGTATGAGTGCCAATGAGACAGCTCTCCATCCAAGTCACAACGAGTAAAAAGTAAACAATTATAGGTCAAAGTAAGGCCTTCAACACGGAGCCTTGGTTCACACCGAACAGCAAGCTATAAAGGGCCCCAAAAATGACTAGTGTAAAACAATTCAAACAGGAAAACCAACGGTCTAATCTATATAAAAAACGAGAAACGAGAAACACTTATGCATCACATCAACAAACGACAACCACTGAACATTACATATTTGTACAGTCCGGTATATACACTCTAGAAGGGACTTTTCGAGACCAAGTTATCATCAATGAATAATTTTACGCATTATGTGCAATATTAAAGACCCTATTAGAGATTTCCAATAAAATGACATACGTACCTAACTCGACGTACGCACGTAACGGGACCGGTTATTGCTAACCTATTAATTTTGTTAATTGCGTCACTCAAGGTTTAACTAAGTATTCCTAAACTATTAAACCCATTCATGATAAATTTTATCAATCTCAAGTATTTCTAAGTGATGAAAAACGAAAGAAATCATGATTTTTATATATCACGTGATTATTGAGATTCCCGCCAAAACTTTGCTGTCATAAGACCACGTATATACACGTATCTTTACCTATCATACGATTAATTTGAGTTGTCTTTCATTGTTTTGACCATGACTTTGTTTTTCGATATACTTTGCAAATGAACCTTCTATTATCTAATATTTGACATGCTTTTATTTGTCGTTATCAGATTGGTGTCCCTTTTTCCTTTCGTCTCTTAATGTTTTAAAATATTTAATTTCCGTAGGTATTTATTTTTAGACAGAAATTTTTCTAGCAATTTCAGAAATATCGAATTCAAAGTGTTAGTCAAAATTTGTCTCTGTTAAAGTTGGGATTGCATCATACTTTATCATGTAAGCATAATTTCAAACGTTCTCTTATTCTGCAGTTAATCTTGTTTATTTATAATCTCCGATTTTTCCCCAGGAAAAGGGATGTATATTTTAAAAAAAATAATACAGGTCTTGTACTACTTCTTTAAATTTTAATAGTTTCAACTAACATTAAAAAAAGAAATTTGTAAATAATAATGATATATGTAAATAAGTGTGTACACCAATTCGTTATATAGGTTGTAATTTGGAAGGTGTACTTGATTAGCAATTGATGACTAATCTGCATATAAACATTGACCGCTGTGGATAGTAAACTATCAATTTATAGTACATAGTAATTTGCTAAAAAATGTCCTGACCCAAAGTATCTCTGATTAAAAGTGGATGAGATTAATGCCAGTTTATATACTTGTTACATTTTTAAGACAACTATAATGCCACTTCAGTCTTTACAGTAATTTTCTTTTTAAAGTGTAATTTTAATTAGTAAGGCTTGATATTGGCATAGTTGTTTTTGGATTAAGACAACTCTTACTAATCCAATTAGAAGTGGATTCTAAATATCACATATTGATTGAGTAAAGAAAAAATTTTGAGTTTCAATTTTTGTCTCGCCTTAGAGGTATATATTTATATATAAAAGTTTAACTCTATGACTTATCCATGCATAGTATCACTAGTGAAGGTGATACACGGCTGAAAACACATTTTATATTCATAATTACTTTAAATATGTATATATTCTTTATGTGCCTGTCCCATGTCAGGAGCCGGTGGTTCACTTGTTGTC
Organism: Mytilus coruscus; assembly: GCA_017311375.1. NCBI lineage: Eukaryota > Metazoa > Mollusca > Bivalvia > Mytilida > Mytilidae > Mytilus > Mytilus coruscus. The sequence goes on along the minus strand of CM029607.1, from coordinate 42,341,003 downwards.
GTTGGTTCATATCTGTTATATTTGTTTTTCGTAAATTGTTTTGTTTTTCAATCAGGCCAGTAGTTTTCTCAATTGAATTGTTTCATATTTTTCAAGTTGGACCCTTTTATAGTCGACTATATGGTATGGATTTTTCTCATTGATGAAGGCCGTACGGTTGCCTATCATTGCTTACATCCACGTCATTTCTTATTGGTAATCATACCACATCTCCTTAATATTTTTTAACTAAATACGTTTAATATTCTCAGATAATTTAACATGTAAGAATCAGCTTTCAGTACCTGGGGGTACTTTAAGATCGGTACTCTGTGTCTTTCATCATAAAAATGTAATTGTTTTGGGCTTAATTCAAATTTGATTAGGTGAGCTATTTCCAACAGAATTTTACAGGTTTTTTTCTTATGTTGTGCTGTTACACCAGAGTATTGAGCGCTGATAAACGCGTTTAATCAAACCAAATTCTATATTGGCTATCCCAAGTCATGAGCTTTCAATTCAGTGGATGTCGTTGGTTACTTTCTGTCATTTGTGGGTTATTTTTATTCTTGTAAAAATATTTATTTTCGTTTGAATTGTTTACACTTTTCAAAGTGAATGCCTTATATACTAGTATCTGATAATACGATATGAGTATTTGCTTATTGTTGACAACATCACGAGCCACTGTAGTCGTTATTCACGCCATTTGGACTCTGTTTGATAGTTTGACGCTCCACACGGATCCAGGTATATACATGTCGGAGTGTAAGGAATAAATCGAAAAAAATAATGCATGCTAAGCATACTTATGCTTTTGAAGAGAAAATTGAAAATATTTGTTGAACGGACAGACTGGCGGACGAACAGGACAGACAGGGTGATTGTAATATGAGTGCGGGTACAATATTTTGTCAGTGTATGTATCTTAGATGCTAGTGGTAAGGAAGTCTGGATCAAAACGGGGTAATCTTTACTTGTTAAAAACATTTTATACTATTTAGAATAATAATTGCATGCCTACTGGATATTAATACAATAGCAAGTCACAAGGATTATGGAAACTGTGAAACACCATTTTACAATAAAACTGAGCTTTTTGATACAGAGAAACAAAGAGAAAAATCAAATAAATTATGCAACAAAAAGTGTTATCAAATCAAAACAAGTGTTGCTAGAATAATAAAATATGCACATAAAGCATAATTTGTGTAATATTTGTCGCTGGATATAAGACATACACCAGTATCATCATCATCATCATAAGTATTAAAGCTTGAGGCTAAATCTTCGTCGTATGTATTATAGCTTGAGGCTTCTTCGTCGTTAGTATTATAGCTTGAGGCTAAATTCTTATCTGATATTTTAGCCAATTTATGGCGAGAACTTAATTTACGCATGCATCTCTTTGCTACATAGGTTTTGTAAATGTCCAAGTTAAGGCCAATAGAGATCATAGAAGTATGTTTATCAAATGATCATGTCTACTCATAATTAAAACAGTAAGCAAGGGACTGACTCGTCCGACTTAAACGAAGCACAAAAACAGAAATTACTAGTATATCCAAATAAACTACATGTTTTCAGTGGTTATCGTGCTGTTGCTGTGCTTTCGTTCATTTTTTTGTACATTAGTTAGGCCGTTATATTATCGTTTTAGTTGTTTTACATTTGTCATTATGTGGCCTCTTAGAGCTGACTATGCGGTATGGGCTTTGCTCATTGTTAAAGGCCGTACGGTGGCCTATAGTTGTTAATTTCTGTGTCATTTGGTCTCTTGTGAAGAGTTGTCTCATTGCAATTCATACTACATCTTCTTTTTTGTACATATCACAAATTAAGTATATAAAGTACATAAACAGTCTAGAAAAGCAAGACCTTTTGTCATGTCAAAAGCACAGAGTGTCTGTAGGACCATTAATGTTCATAACTGTATAGCAGATTATATGTAGTTTCTATAAAATGTAATAATAATTTATCGGCAAAAGATCCATGATGATTTGTTAGTGGAATTATATATAACTAAATAAATAAATATTTATATAAAAAGAAACATCAGAAACAAGATTATTTGTCCATTAGACTGCACACCAGTATCACAAGTGAACTCTAAATCCAGGAAAAAATGCAATTCAGTATGTAGTCTTAAACTTTTAAATCTCATGCGGTCAAATGTTCAAACATTGTTGTTTTTAAAACGTATTTATCAAAGTCAAACGACAATCATTATATTTTTTTTTGTGCTATACAATTTGTGATTAGGGAGCTACCATTTGATTTTTATGGGGGCTAGGATGAAATTTGAAAAAAATAGGCAAGTCAGGAGTTTTGAGTAAAAAAAGGCAGGATGAGATTATTTGCAAAAAAAAAAGGCAGGATGACAATTTATGTAAAAAAAAAGTCAGGATAAACTAAAAAAAAAGGCAGGACCGAATAGAGTGAAAAATAAAAAGGCAGGACCGAATAGAGGGAAAAATAAAAAGGCAGGACAAAATTTTTCATCCTAGCCCCCCATAAAAATCAAATGCTAGCTCCCTTAAGGCCGGATCCAAGATATTTGAAAGAAGGCGTAGTTCCCGATAATTGAATTCATACTGCCGAGCGTAGGTTTTATACTAAAAATTTGTGTAGATAACGTGGAAAACGTGAGATTTTCAAAATTATTTAGCGATCGAAAGGGGGGAGTACCCTCCTCTACCCCTGTATCCCCGAATGCATGTTTAGGTATATATGGACAAAAACCTCGTCCTATGCATTATTATAGTTAAAGACGAAAAAGTACTATTTGATAAATGTATAAATGATATGAATTTCTGCCCACGTCAAATTATCTTGAATTAAATTATACAAAAATAATTTTAAAAAAAGTTAGTCGCGTACACCTTTTTCATTTTGGTGTGTTGGAATCTACTTTTAAACGTTAAAACTTATATATATATATATATATATATATATAAGTACGTCTGAGCCAGTGACAACTCTACAACAGATTTATCCATCGGATCACCAGCAGTGATGGTGATACATGGCTGTGTACATTATGTATATACAACTCGTCTAAACATCAACCCAACAATGTTAGATCTGTAAATTTGCTTTCGCAATTTTTTGTTCTTCCCTCGCCGGGATTCGAACCCATGCTACTGAGATATCGTGACACCAAATCGCCTGCACTGTAGCCGTCCCGCTAGACCACACGACCACCTGGGCTTCATAAAAAATGAAGCTTTCGGTGGCCGGGTGTTACCTTTCCACGTCAGTTTTAATCTAGCGTCGTACTACAGTACATGATATATAAGGCATGGAGATGTTATTTTACAGATCAGCTAAATTATCTATAGTAAAGGATCCTACAAATTAATGTAAGATACAGTCACAGAAAATAATTATATTTATAAGTACGTCTGAGCCAGTGACAACTCTACAACAGATTTATCCATCGGATCACCAGCAGTGATGGTGATACATGGCTGTGTACATTATGTATATACAACTCGTCTAAACATCAACCCAACAATGTTAGATCTGTAAATTTGCTTTCGCAAATTTTTGTTCTTCCTCGCCGGGATTCGAACCCATGCTACTGAGATATCGTGACACCAAATCGCCTGCACTGTAGCTGTCCTGCTAGACCACACGACCACCTGGGCTTCATAAAATGAAGCTTTCGGTGGCCGGGTGTTACCTTTCCACGTCAGTTTTAATCTAGCGTCGTACTACAGTACATGATATATAAGGCATGGAGATGTTATTTTACAGATCAGCTAAATTATCTATAGTAAAGGATCCTACAAATTAATGTAAGATTCAGTCACAGAAAATAATTATATTTATAAGTACGTCTGAGCCAGTGACAACTCTACAACAGATTGATCCATCGGATCACCAGCAGTGATGGTGATACATGGCTGTGTACATTATGTATATACAACTCGTCTAAACATCAACCCAACAATGTTAGATCTGTAAATTTGCTTTTGCAAATTTTTTGTTCTTCCTTCGCCGGGATTCGAACCCATGCTACTGAGATATCGTGACACCAAATCGCCTGCACTGTAGCCGTCCCACTAGACCACACGACCACCTGGGCTTCATAAAAATGAAGCTTTCGGTGGCCGGGTGTTACCTTTCCATGTCAGTTTTAATCTAGCGTCGTACTACAGTACATGATATATAAGGCATGGAGATGTTATTTTTACAGATCAGCTAAATTATCTATAGTAAAGGATCCTACAAATTAATGTAAGATACAGTCACAGAAAATAATTATATTTATAAGTACGTCTGAGCCAGTGACAACTCTACAACAGATTTATCCATCGGATCACCAGCAGTGATGGTGATACATGGCTGTGTACATTATGTATATACAACTCGTCTAAACATCAACCCAACAATGTTAGATCTGTAAATTTGCTGCAAATTTTTGTTCTTCCCTCGCCGGATTCGAACCCATGCTACTGAGATATCGTGACACCAATCGCCTGCACTGTAGCCGTCCCGCTAGACCACACGACCACCTGGGCTTCATAAAATGAAGCTTTCGGTGGCCGGGTGTTACCTTTCCACTTCAGTTTTAATCTAGCGTCGTACTACAGTACATGATATATAAGGCATGGAGATGTTATTTTTACAGATCAGCTAAATTATCTATAGTAAAGGATCCTACAAATTAATGTAAGATACAGTCACAGAAAATAATTATATTTATAAGTACGTCTGAGCCAGTGACAACTCTACAACAGATTTATCCATCGGATCACCAGCAGTGATGGTGATACATGGCTGTGTACATTATGTATATACAACTCGTCTAAACATCAACCCAACAATGTTAGATCTGTAAATTCACTGCTGGTGATCCGATGGATAAATCTGTTGTAGAGTTGTCACTGGCTCAGACGTACTTATAAATATAATTATTTTCTGTGACTGTATCTTACATTAATTTGTAGGATCCTTTACTATAGATAATTTAGCTGATCTGTAAAAATAACATCTCCATGCCTTATATATCATGTACTGTAGTACGACGCTAGATTAAAACTGACGTGGAAAGGTACCACCCGGCCACCGAAAGCTTCATTTTATGAAGCCCAGGTGGTCGTGGTTTAGCGGACGGCTACAGTGCAGGCGATTTGGTGTCACGATATCTGAGTAGCATGGGTTCGAATCCCGGCGAGGAAGAACAAAAATTTGCGAAAGCAAATTTACAGATCTAACATTGTTGGGTTGATGTTTAGACGAGTTGTATATACATAATGTACACAGCCATGTATCACCATCACTGCTGGTGATCCGATGGATAAATCTGTTGTAGAGTTGTCACTGGCTCAGACGTACTTATAAATATAATTATTTTCTGTGACTGTATCTTACATTAATTTGTAGGATCCTTTACTATAGATAATTTAGCTGATCTGTAAAATAACATCTCCATGCCTTATATATCATGTACTGTAGTACGACGCTAGATTAAACTGACGTGGAAGGTAACACCCGGCCACCGAAAGCTTCATTTTTATGAAGCCCAGGTGGTCGTGTGGTCTAGCGGGACGGCTACAGTGCAGGCGATTTGGTGTCACGATATCTGAGTAGCATGGGTTCGAATCCCGGCGAGGGAAGAACAAAAAATTTGCGAAAGCAAATTTACAGATCTAACATTGTTGGGTTGATGTTTAGACGAGTTGTATATATATATATATATATATATAAAAGATAACCTTCTCGCTTCGGATTTCATAATTTTAATATTTTCATGCTAAATTTTTACTTGGTAGTTTATAAAATTCATATTTTGAGAAAAACTGAAATATGGGTCAAGTGAAATGACAAGAAATGATGGGTGCATTTGATTACAAGTTGCTAGCTTACTTATTCCAATAAAATATTTGTGTCAATAAAATCATTCAAAATTTAATAACAAACTATTTAAAGATTAAAAAAAGTAGTTGAGGTTGATTTTTACATTAAGTCTATATCAGCAAAAAATGCCTGTTCAAAGAGCAAAAAAATGCATGCAGTGTATGCTCCCCTCCGTCATGCTTCAATGCAATAGGACGAAATACGTTGAGTTAGGTCGGTTATGTCGAGTAAAGTCATTTTATTGGAAATCTCTATTGTGACCAAAAATAATTGAACAACGGCTTTGTCTTTTATACCGTTATTATAAAGTTAATTAAGTGCTTTTCCTGTAGTTGATTTTATTCAGTATGTTCATTTATGTTCGTTTTTTTCATCTATTGGCTGAGGTTAAAAGGGGGAGACCTGAGATCTCAAAACTAGTGTAGTCCCGCTACATAAGCATTCGCCTGTCCAAAGCCCAGAACCTCGTCAGTGGTTGTCCTACGACAACGTCATATCTTAATTTTTGTTATTTGAAAAATTTGGTGTTGTCAGCAGAAGTAGTTTCTGTTCGATTTATTGACGACTATTATAGACTCGGAATAGTTTAGAGCTTGACCCATACCTATTTTTGAAGATTATATGTCTTCTGCGCTTGTTTTTGTCGTAGGGTTGCTGTCGCATTGATGTATACCCCACATCTCCTTTTGTTCTTAGTCTTGAATAAAGGCAACAGTAGTATACCGCTGTTAAAAAGTCATAAATCGATTCAGAGAAAACAAATCCGGGTTACAAACTTAAACCGAGGGAAACACATCAACTATAAGAGGAAAACAACGGAACAACAGAAACACTGAAGTGCAACAAAAACAAACACCAACATACATAGAAACGAACTATTTGATAACAACTGCCATATTCCTGACTTGATACAGGACATTTTATTAAAAAATGGTGGGTTGAACCCGCTTATATGGCAATGTTAAAAAATATCGCTAAAATGACAACACTACGTGACAGAAATACAGCACAAACAAACGCAAGAACACTCAGCACAGAGAAACGCACAAATAAATAATATAATAGTCATTACAACATATAAACCGCAGAATAACAACGAACATCTTCTATTAACGACAGCACAGGACATCACAAACAGTGACGTATTTTTGAAACGAATATATAATCTTGAAATTCATACAATTATTTTCACAATACTAGCCCAAACGTTGAAAGTGTTAAATGACGGACATGGATGGCAAGTATTGGCAATAGCTGACATACTTTCAAGTCAGAGTGAGGAGCTTACAAAGGCTAGCCCTATTCAAAAACACAGAGATATACCAAATTTCCCTACCATCATAGGAACCTGACATCTTGGAAATATACAAATCTTTGATTTGACCATACTTTCATTTTATTGAAACATTGCGATATTTTCCAGCGTAGTCTGTAAATCACCTCTACCTCGATTGGGTTTGTTATTGAACATTAAGAAAAACCGCATCCCGTTTTTTTTCCACCGGACTAAGGGTTAAAAAGAGAATGTATAAATTATCGGGTATGAATGATATCCAGAAAGGGGGTGGAGGTATAAGCGTTAACTCCTTACTAAAATAACACATTGAATTTGGAGTTATGACATCTTTTGTGCTGTTATTTTACACGCGGATATAAATTCAAATTGAAATAAGTATGCAATTTTCAACAATTAATTGCACAATGCATTAAAGACGGTTTGTTGGCATATTTTTGCATTTTGTTTAATGTGGTGCCGTTACACCACTGGCCCATGTTAAGGAAAAACACTTTTAACTCCGCCGTATGTTAATGTGTCTTTCCCAAGTCAGGAGCCTGTAATTCAGATGTTGTAATTGGTTGCTGTCTGTCATAAGTCATAAATCAGTAAGTTGGTTTTCTCGTTTAAACTGTTTCACATTTTGTAGTGTCGGGGCTTTTATTATCGACTATACAGTTTTAGTTTTGCTCATTTTTGACGGCCGTACGGTGACCTATCGTTGCTTACATTCACGCAAGTTACTTAGACTTAGTGAATAGTGGTCTCATTGGCAATCATACCACATCTCAGGCCTTACAATAGACATAAAATTGATATTTCCAATTCTGCTAATTTTATGCCCCCCGCTCTTTTTTTTCCCCTAAAAATAACGTTTGAAATTTACGGTTTTACCTTCCAACCTTCTCTGTGAAATGCTTTCAGTAAGCTGAAGGATCTGGTCATGTGAACCGCTCCTCTGTTCAAGTTGAAAAATCAAAGGGATTACCCATCAAAGATAATGCTCTCCCTTAAATGACTCTTTGGTCTATTATTGGCGACGGAGATAAAGGCAAAAAATCTCGGAATTCACGCTTCAATATTCTTTGGCGGGTTCTAATTAATTTTAGAAAGAATTAACCCTACTTTGGAACATCAAAAACAGTACATGCAATCATTTGATTTACAAAATATATAAGGACATCAGCTATCAAAGCCTAGGCCTACACTATTTTTTATATACGAAAATGAAAAATTTTCCGTTCCTTAAAATACAGAAAATAAGATCTTTGAATATTGTTTACATTAGCACTGACATCGATTTGTCATCAACAAATTAAAACATAACTAAATCTGTATTCTTTTTGAATGGTTTTTGGGATGTATAAAATTTTATGCACATCCACGTTAATTTTCTATTTAGAAATTGCTTTATCTATATATTACATGATACATATTTATCATAAGGTTAAATCCTAACTATCCTACTGCCTGTCGATACTTTTATTTTGGCATTGCACAAGTCATGTCTTTAATGACTGTCAATGGCGTTAAAACACTAAATCCCTGGGATGTCTTTTAATTGATTTTAGACTCTGATGCATGATTTTTTTATTGTTAGTTGTTTTTGCCTTTTAACTAGCTTTCAGTAACTGCGAGTACTCTCAAATCGTACTTTCGTGTTAATTTGACCTGTTGACACAATTTATAATGCATTTCTGTAATTCAATGTTTACTTATTTTGTGTTATATCTCGTCTCACTATTTTTATATGTACCACCTTTGATAAGTATTAAGTATGACGATAAATGTTCACTTCTGTACTCGTACTCTGAACAACAAATTTATTAGGTTTGTAAAAAATGTTTACTTCCGTACTCCTAACAACAAAACTACATGTATTATATTTAAATTTACCTGTGTACGTTGTTTTATTTAACGCCATTTTGTCCCAGGTAAATGTTGTTTTATTGACACTCTTCTTATATCTTTTTTATTACTACCTGTAACGTCTATGTTATATAGGCACCTACGTTTTAATGTTGTATTTATATTGTGTCATAGATCAAACTTATTCGTTCAGTGTATGTTTACTTGTTTTTGTTTAAATATCTTTTTGATCGAGTTAAGCCATTTCAATTGATATTTTATAGTGTGTCTTTTTTATGTTGTAATGTTAAACTACTGTCTCAGGGTAGGGTGAAGGTTGGCGCCTGTTAAAACGTTTTAACCCACTGCATTTTTATGCACCTGTCGTAATTCAGGAGCCTGTTTTTCAGTGGTTGTCGTTTGTTGGTGTGGTTCATAGCTGTTTCTCGTTTCTGTTTTATTTATATAGATTAGACCGTTGGTTTCTCTGTTTGAATTGTTTTACACTAGTCATTTTTGGGCCCTTTATAGCTTGCTGTTCGGTGTGAGCCAAGGCTCCGTGATGAAGGCCGTACTTTGACCTATAATTGTTAACTTTTCATACGTAGTGTGACTTGGATGGAGAGTTGTCTCATTGGCACTCATACAACATCTTCTTATTTAGATAGGAAAACAAACGAAAAATTTGATAAAACTCGAAATTTTGTAGCATGAAAATTTAATTATGCTTTGAATGCTTCTTTTTGTAACTTCTGCGCTTCATACAAAATGTGTTTCGGTCTAAGCTTTTGCACCCCAATAGAATTACAAAAAGAAGCTTTCGATTCTGAAATAAAGCGGAAATGTGGGGTATTTTCAGCACAAAAATATAAAATAAATAATGAAATTCAATAAACAAACAGGTAAGTCAAATGTGTATTAACCACGGATTGAAAGGAGACGATCTTCATGTGGAATGACTGGCTGCATGGAAAGAGGTTGAGGTTGAGAACTGTAAAATACATGCTGTAGTTGTCGTTTGTTTATGTAATTTATACGTGTTTCTCGTTTCTCGTTTTTTATATAGACTAGACCGTTGGTTTTACCGTTTGAATGGTTTTACACTAGTACTTTTGGGGCCCTTTATAGCTTGTTGTTCGGTGTGAGCCAAGGCTCCGTGTTGAAGGCCGTACATTGACCTATAATGGTTTACTTTTATAAATTGTTATTTGGATGGAGAGTTGTCTCATTGGCACTCACACCACATCTTCCTATATCTATGTAATATGGACAAGAACTACAATTACGGAATACACCGTAAGAAGTTGCATGCGTTGCCGTTAAAGAAGAATAAGAAAATAATTTCCAATAAAAACAATTAACACTATAACCGAAAAGAGACGAAAAATAGACTAACAGATAAATACAAAATATAAAAACAGGTAACTACAGATAGAGCACGAACCCAACCACAACAACCGAAAAAAATCAGAGATATAAACATATTCCATAGATATGTTATTCATAGTAAGCAACCATCTTTGTTTGTCGGTTGTACCAAATACATCTAGTCTCACCCAATTTTCAAAAGAGACCACAAAAAAGCGACCAAATTAACAACTGTTCCTTGTAAATACTCTTAGTATTATGTACCCTATCCCGCCGCGTGAATATCAGATATTTATTTGACTGCAGATATATCACAGTTTTGGAATTTTTTGTTATCTTTATAACTGTTTTTCTTTGCAAAAACTATATTCGTACAGGGTGTTGTTAATAAATGTAACTGACAATATATTCCATGCCATCTCTGCCGACGTCATTATTTCAATTTAGAAAGAAATTATCCAAAATCTTTTCTATCTTAAACCACTGTGCAATATGTTATAAACTTATGTGGCAGAGCCATTTTCAGTGTATGTAATGTGCGAATCCTAAAATGTCATTTTTACTGTATCCGTGATGAATTTCTGATGTAGAATGATAAATAAACAGAAGACAAATTCAAGATTTTTGAATGAAATAATATATAATGTGTACTGTTTTTATAAATTCATGATATAGGTATGAGATGCGGACGGGTTTTCATCGCGCCTACAGTCATCCAGGTGCAAAATTGATACACAAATAGATAAATATTAAGAATAGTTCACGAACAGAGCGTGCAAGAGATTTAAAAGTAGCAGTTAAGTTTCATTTGCAGAAAAATGTACCTTTTAACATAATTATTAATGTTGTTTAACTTAAAACGGGTTTTGTTATTCAGCTTGTTGATATTGAATCAAATTCCACTATGCTGTTTTCGTTATGCGATTCATGTTTACTGTCGAATAATGATACTAGACTTTCATTTTCACTGTAGGGCGATTCATTTCTATTGTATATGCGATGTATTTTCACAGAAGGAAATTAATTAATTTTCATTATATAAAGTCTTAATTCAGCCGACTCTCTAACAAAATTTATGAAGTCAGAAGGATTGATTATATATAAGCATACTTAGTGAGTGAAAGTCTGAGGTAATATATCAATAAATTCCTTAAAGATGGTATTTATTGCTAATAGTCAATTCTATTTTCTCAAATAATTTGTCCTGATCTATATGTAGGATAAAATTTATTATTTCCTATGACACGTCATAATTAAATACATATATCTTGGACAGTTAAGCCAATCCACGTCACCGGAAAAGCAAAGTTTCTGTTTCGGTCTAAATCTACATCGCATAATAATAAATTAAACGTCATTAGAGCTAATTTCCTAATGCTTGTAGTTTTAGTTTAAACATATTTTATTTGCAAAAAAAAACTCACAAAAAGGATTAAACACAAGTTAGTCCAACTTAGATCGTCTTCTCCTAAGATACAATATTAGACAATAGAATTTTATAGCATGCAAATATCAAATTTATTATTACACAATATATAATCAAACATCTGTAATTTAAATGACATATTAAGAAACAGTATAGAAAAGGGGAAAGATAGGAAGAAGGAAAAACAAAATATATGCATGTGTATGTGTGTGTGGATCACATTCAGCTTATGCACATGATTAAACAAGGAACCTTTTGGTCTTTTTTATATAATCAAAAACATTTCTAAATATTTCTTCATTTTGCTCATTTGTCAGATTTATACTACCAGATGTTAAAACCTCTAGATCCAACACAAGGTCATCTGGTAACCAACTAAGACTATTCCTAAGAATGTGACGTAAATCTGTATATAAAGGACATTTAAAGAAGAAATGATTAGAATCTTCGCAGGGATTTCCACAGCGACAAGATGGATCTGATACAATATTTATTTAAAAGAGATCATAATTAAGGAATGTATATAAACATCTAAATTGCGTTAAAATAATATTAAGGTTTCTTGGACCAAATGCAAAGTAACTAGGCACCGTTTTATTACCTACGGTAGAACTCTTTTTTAATTTATTTTTAAATTTTGATAAAGTTTCTGTTTTTCATACGGATATGTCCAATCTATTCCATTGCCTAAAAGTTGATGGGATAAACGAGTCACTACTTATAGAAAGTCTACAAAAAGGTAACATGATATCATCACCATTTCTTAAAGGATATGTAGTTGTACTTGTAGCTTGTAGTTAAAAGGTGTGGTTGGCCTTTATTGTGTAAATGTTACCTAAGCATTGTAATTAAGATTGAGCAAACGTTTATACAAACAAAGCAAGCAATCCAGCCAAACCTTTAAATTACAATCGTTAGGAAAATAGCTCTAATGGATGCATTTGAGATAACAAAGAGCATTCACAAAACGATCTTCATTTCACGATTGAATGAGTGGAAACATTTTCATCTTGCACAAACAATTGACGCTGGGATGACTGGATAATTGATATTTATCATGCCATTGTGTATAAATCTTATACAGTAAAGAAAGTTCGAGCAACAGTCGAGTCATCTTAAATATGCTTGAATTTCTTATAAGTCGGTGTTACAAATAAGCCAATACGCAATTGTGAGAATACAAAGAAATATTGAAAACAGTTTATTGTTACATGTTTAAATGGTTCTATACAACGGGGTATAACCACCGCACAGTTGATTCCGGACGTTAACCGCTACATCGCGAAGCAATGTTGGTAGATATACCGTTCTTATATTTACACCAAAGACTAATTGACTAAGTGTTCAGTTAAGTATTCAATGTTTATGAAAACAAAGTTTACTGCTCCTGGCAGCATTGTATATCAGTTATATTACATGAAAACCATGTGACTATTTTAAATAGACAGGTCTGTGAATTACTTGTAAACATCGCGAAACAAACATTATGTGTAACTCAAACTTAATTAAACTACAAATAGAGCATAGTTGGTTGGCTCTTTCACTAAATGCGACCGTGTATTTTGTGCTTTGTTGTTGTTAAAATACATAATACGAATGAGAAACCCGTTGTTTTTATTTTATTTGAAGACATTTACTTAAAAAACTGACCTCAGATTTTTGACACTGTACGATTCATTTTCTTTGTAGTTTGTTTTCTTTCTTTAGTACCGTTCGTTGTACATTCTTGTACTGTTCGTTGTGCAAAGGCCTATCAATACGGTAGAAATATGTATGACACGGCGTGACAAATGTTTAAAGCTTTTTTAAGCGAGTTATAAAACTTTTCAAAGAAAATTCGTCTTAGAAAAACGTTATATTCATGGATGTTCTGCTCCAGTAAATTTTCGGATCCATGACAAGTTAATAGCAAACTCACCAACAATATTTGAATATTCATGATATGAACGTGGTTATACCCGTGTATATTCAAGTAAGCATCTACGACTAGCTTGCATTTCAAATTGTAAATATCATTAATATTTCAGTCATTTAAAAACTATTTTCATTTGTTGTATGTCGAGTAATCATATAAAACCACAATGAAAATTCATCGCACTTCCAAAAATTCCACATCAGAAATGATTGCACTTACAGTGATAATTTATCTCATCTATAGTTAAAATGAATCGCATTCAGTAATCAATATTATGGATTCTGCTGCTTAAATAACACTTTTTTTACTTTAATCCTGTTATTATACATTAAAAGTTATATTCCAATGAAATTCTGTTAAAACATACATTCAAATCTATTATTTTGTATTTTCAAAAAGTAAACAAACGCAGTTTTTCTCATCATCCTTTATTCTACAATAGACATCATCGCATACAACAGTGAAAATGAACTAACTGGATTCGCACTTTATATACACTGATTTTTATGACTACTTGCATAATTGTTAAATCGTATTACATTTTGTATTAAATTTACTAAATTTATATTAATAAAAGTTTCATATATTGAATATTGAAAACGGGTTAAGATTATTTACTTGCATTAATATTGGCATACTTATATGGAATTTTTATTAGGTAATTTTATTTGGGACAATAATTGTCATGAAACATATACAAACGATATTTCATCGCCACAAGTGATAAGCAAGTTAGCCAATTTTATGGCAGATGTTGATACAGGAGGTATTACAGATATAAATCAAATTACAAAACAATTTACAGATATAATTATTGACACTGCTACATCTTGTGTTAAACATAAAAGAAGTTAAAGAAGAAACACAAGAGAAAACAAGAATGGTTTAATAATAATTGTGAATTAATGATGAAAGATGTGAGACGTTTAGGTAAAAAAGTACAAACAACCCTGACAACCATGACCTTAAAGTTGATTATTTTAGGGCTTGTAAAGAATATAAAAAACTAAACAAAAGAACAAAGAGTGCGTTCTTTCAAAATATATATTCACAAATAAATGAACTTGACGAAACAAATCCTAACTTATTTTGGAAAACAATTGATAAGTTAAAAAAATGTGGAAAAATACCACAACAAAATCCAATAAAAAAAAAACAATGGGAAAATCATTTTAAAAATTTATTAAAGGAAAATGGAAAATGAAGAAACATCTGACTCTAAATTTGAATTTAAAACGGATACATACATTGAAACGTTGAATTCACCCATTTCATGTAAAGAAGTCAGAAAAGGTTTAAAATCCTTGAAAAATAATAAAAGTGGGTGTCTTGACCTAATTGAATTTTTGAAATATGGTGCAAACAGTTTAATATTGCCACTAGTTAAACTCTTTAATAACAGTTTTGAATCTGGTATATTTCCATATATTTGGAATATTTCAACTATATCTACTTTACATAAAAGCGGTTCCTTCTATGATTGTAATAACTACCGTGGAATAAGTATTGGAAGCTACTTAGGAGAGCTACTTACGAAAATACTGCAATATAGAATATCTAATTACCTTGAAGAAAATAATTTTATTGAAGGTAAACAAGCCGGTTTTAGGCACGATTCAAATATTTATTTTGAAAACACTGTTAAATAAATACTTGCATAAGCTAAAAAAAACAACTATATATGTATGTTTTGTTGACTTTTGTAAGGCGCTTGATTCAGTTTGGAGAGAAGCTATGTATTTCAAATTACAGGGCCGTAACTACATGGAGGCAAATGAGGCAAATGCCTCATGCTGGATATTTAAAAAGAATAGTAAGTTGAAACAAAAGCTTGTCTTCATATTAAATTGTTTTCACGACGAGTGTCTTGCAAGGAGCAAGCTCTGTTCACCCTCTAATATCGCCGCTGTTGGTTTTTTTTTTCGGGATCCATGTTTCTCATTTATTTTTTTGGTAATGTGTCTTATCTATTCCCGGGTTTGTCTTTTGTTCATTGATTGCTCTTCTTTATGACTATTGTCTCGGTGTTGAATTTCATTTGTAAATTAGTAATTTTGTTTTAAACGTGAGTTTTATTATATTAGAGGGCCTTGCCTTTTGTCTATTTTTAAAAACTACTTTAAACTGTAATAATATATGACATAGACAAATTGGTCGTTTTTTCATGGAAAAATAAACTTTATATTAAAGAATACAAACTGGCTCTGTTTTCTGTAAATAAAACTAAAAAGCTGACATGGGTAAAATTAAAGTGAGACAACCAATCTCCCGGAATCAAATCATTTCAAACGAAAAATAATGTATTGCCATATGATCTTTTACATTGAAGGACTAAACTTGCATTAATTACAGCAAAGTCTAAACACAATACAAGACCAGAACAGACAGATTCGACATTAATCAGCCGGTATACATATTAAAACAGCACAAACATGTAGCAATGAGGTCTAACAACAGTTTTCCTGAATCTACCCTGAGTGTACCCTTAACTATGTGAATTACGATTTTTGCTTTATCCTACATATCGGTCTTTTGATGTTGTCACTAAAAGTCTTACACTGAATCTATATATTTTGCTTTGAGATTTGAATATTGTCGAAAAATAATTAAAACAAAACTTGCGTTTCAGATTAAGAAAGGGTCCGGGAAACGCTCATAATGCGATTTTTTGCGTCATTTTTTTTTTCAGAGCTTCTGGGGGCCTTCAGCGGCCCCAGACCTCTCGCCGAAAAAATTTTGCCTCGCTTCGCTCGCGACTATATTTTGCCTCACTTTTGAAAGAGGCTAGTTACGGCCCTGAATTAAGAGAAATTGGAATAACAGTGACTATCTTTAATGTTATAAAAATTATATATTCTAACACATTTTTCTGCATAAAAAAGAATAACTTTATAACCAATCCAATTAAAAATGATAAAGGTGTCAAACAAGGAGACAGTCTTAGCCATACATTATTTAATTTTTTTTGGGGTTGATTTAGGTAAATGCTTTGATGACACAGACAAATCCTATCCATCAGATCTACGAAATCATAAAATCAATCATCTACTATTTGCAGATGATCTGTTACTTTTATCAGAAAATAAAGAAGGTCTACAACATTGTCGTAACAAACTAAACTCCTACTGTATTTCATGGAAATCACAAATTACAAAATAATGATTTTTAGCAAAGGCAAAAAAGATTATTCAAAATATAATTTTTATCAAGTATAATTAACAAATTGAAATTGTGGAAAGATACAAATATTTAGGCATTGTATTTCATTTCAATGGTAGTCTTAAACATGCCGCAGATGATCTCTATAATAATAAGCTCTAAAAGCCTTTTTCTCTGTTAAAGGTAAATTTAATAACTTCTAAGAGGTACCATTGAAAACCTGTCTTGAACTTTTTTATAGTCTAATTAAACCTATTTTGACATATGGTAGTGAATTATGGTTATCAGATTATATCATAAATTTAAATAATTTTGACAATCTACCAATTGATAAATTACAACACAAGATGTTGAAATCTATCCTTGGGGTCAAAAAACAGTTATCAAATATGGCTAGTAGACATGAATGTAACAGTCCAATGTTGATTTTCTCATTATGTTTAATGTATTATTATTACATGAGACTACTTAAAATAAATAGAGATAGAATATTATATAGTGCGTTTACTGCAGATCAAGAACTATCTCAAGAAAACTCAAGATCAGCAATCCGACTCACAACTACACAAAATCAAATCTGGAGCTGTGGACAGTAAATTGATGCTTTTCAGTAATATTTTTGTTCCAAATTTTGTTCCCTTCTAGGTCTAAGGTCTCTGCATTTGTCGTAAAAAATCTACGGTGGATGTATGTCATTTCCAAAAATAATGTTCTCACTCCGAAATAGAATCATCGTTTATTTAGATCACTCGCGTCAGAAAAAAATATAAAAGTAGCCTTTGCCAAAAAAAAAATATACCGAAAAGAGATGGAAAAATCGTACTATTTCTCTCGGATTTTCAATTGGCGTTCCACATAAAGATCGGTGTATAATATGTTGTATTAATTTATCAAAATAAGGAAATACATATTTATGTTGATTGAATCGAGTACATAATGTTTTAATGATAAGTCCTCAGGTTCGTAAATTTCGTGCCGAAACCTCGCCTTCCCCCAGTTTCTAAACCTCATACACAAAAGTTGATATATTTCTCACATTGACCAAATATTGTTTTTTAAAATGCAACTAAAAGTTGGTACAATTATAGCTATGAGAACGCTAACATAAAAATAAAACTATTTTCCATCCTAAACAAACCCCAGATTGTGAAGAAAAGTGACGCAAAATGAAATCAACATTGCACGAAATATTCATTTGTTTTTATACAGACAACAGGAAGTGTCCTAGCTGAAGTTGAGTATATGCTTGTCATTTAACCACAGCTTCTTATGCAGCTTCGAGGGACAACAAGACGGATCAAGTTACCGCATTTTTATTTGTTTTATTGTAATTTCTTTTTTGTACTATTCCATATGAGGTGTTGCAAAATACTTGATTTAACCTGGCAGGTTTGAGAATAATTTCTCTTACTTCATCCGCTTTATTTTGCACGAAATCTTAAAACCTTGCCCCCCTTTTCTCGCAATTTACTGCTTCTGGTACAAGCTTCATGCTCATTTTTTTTTTTGTATAATCAACTTAAGAAAAATCATGGTAAATACTTTACTTACTTGTAATTAAGGTTCATCAGAAGGAATTGAAAAAAAAATGGCCGTGTTTACACCACAAAATTTACTCTGAGTACAGACAAACCAGTGTCTCTGGTAAAGTTTTAAGCATGGCAGGAACTAGATAATTAAATTTCAAATGCTTTTCATGTTTCAGAAAATTTTAAACTTACCTTGATTTTGAGATTCCTTTTTTGTTTGTTTCCACAAGAGTGCGAAAATAAACGAACAACTTAATTTCATTTGATACGGTCCACTCATCTATACAATATAAATCATTTATTGTTGTGCATCAATACTAAATATCAAGTTTCGAGGTATTCTACCTTTTGAAAATACCATAATTTTCGTTTTATTAATATTGATTTTTAATTTTCATTGTTTATAATACCCTGAAAAAGACAAGGTCTTAGGGATCTACTTCAGTCGATTCAATTAGTGTATGTTAAAGATTTGAACTGATTTGGTCATTAAAGACGCTCAAATTCAAGCTTAAATATGAAAAATCTATCAAATACGCCGTGAAATGTCACTTTTCAGATGGTTTTTGTCTAAAATGGAAGTGGCCGCATTCGTGTTCAGTCTCGACATTTATATATGTTATGTAATAATATTTAAATACAACATATATTTAAATATTAAGACTGAACACAAGTACGCCCACTTCCATTTTAGACAAAAACCGTCTTAAAATTAGCACAAATGCTAAAATTGTGAAGTTTCAGTATTTTTGCATGAAATAATGATGCTAGTACATGGTCGATGCATATCCATTGAATTTTAAAAACAGCCCATATTTATGTAACAAAAGTATTCTACTTTCCAATAAATAGCTCAAAATTTACATTTTTAACAACTTTCTGAAAACGCTATATATATATCAATGTTCTGCAGAAACAGTTAGAGGAATGCAAAAAGGAAATTCGAGAGCTGATAAAAGATTTTCAGTGGACAAATACAAGCAACTGAGTGTAAAAAAAGAATACACAAAAGGATATTTAAAGAAGTAAGTTGGATTCTGTTCATATCTAATCAATTATGCCATCAGATTCACCGCTTCGTCAATTTTTTGCGTTGTAATGGTTTTTTTTTAAACAAGACCATGTGCAAAAAAATGTTAAAATTGTGAACCCCTTTCCTAAAAGTTTGCGAACAGTGTAGCTGTCAAGCTATCTGAAATTTGACCAACAAAACTGTAGAAAACACAAACTTGAAAGATAAATGGAGATTTTGTTTTACTTTGTTTTACTTTTTTTACTTTTTCAGTCAGAAGTTGTGTTGCTAAACTTTTGTTTTAGTAGCATATTATGGCACACAATGTACCAGTAGTGTTTTGTCATAAACGTTTTTTTCTCCTGTCTGGACTTCGACATATACATCTGTTTCTGGGAGACAACACGGAATTACTTGTGTGACTTGACAGTAAGTCTTGTCCGACGTTCATCGCGCATATGAAGACAAACAACTTGTAGGACAACGCCTCAAACAAAATAATTGATTGTGAGCAGGGCCAAGTGGTCTAACAAAAGAAATATTGCTGCCTTTTGGGATGCCGGTTTCAAGACTTATTTTTCTGGTAAAATGTTGTGTACCTTTCTTGCCTGTAGATCGCTGTGCAGAATCCAGCATCTACTCTTTCCTTGGCAGAATCCTTTCACATGGTACAGCACTGATAGGAGTTTTTCCAATTATACTCTATAGATCGTCAGTACTTTCGATTATACATGGTACTCCATGTGAAGATGAAAAGATGACCCTTGGGATCTGCAGCTGTATCTGACAGATTCTGAAAGACAGGTGACAAAACAGAGTTGAAAGACTTCCAAAAACTAACAACGCGGATGATAAACCACCTCACAGGAATGTTTATTATATTTGGTGTATCTATTTTACCAAAGACCGATAGTTTCCGATATTTGATACTGAACCTGACACGCTCGGAAATTACTATCAAGCCATTGTTTCTCTGTACACAGATTTGTCAAGGTATTCCGGTTATACACATGGACTCGTTTTGGAATCTATTATCAACAGCTGACGTGTACCAGAACTTGAATCCAACACCACAGAAAGCAGTAGACAAGTTCAACATTGACAAGGAAAACCTAAGACCATCAGAAGCCAATACACTCTATTACTTTAATGTTTTTGTCTATTCTTCGAGCAGCGACGTCCCTATCCTTTTCCTTCTATTAGCTACTTGGTTGGATGTTTTGCCAAGAGACGACATTCAACGTTCAACACTCGTACTGGAATATTGCGTTTACCAGTTGCACATACATGTAAAACACCCTTGCGCTGTCAACTATATACGAGAGTATTCAAGACTTTAAGGAAGAGTTCCTGATTATTCTGAACCATCAAGAGGCATTTCAGATGTCAATGGCATAGCCCTATCAGAGACAGACGTTGCAAAACTACAGACTGATCAAAATTTAATATTCCCGTTGAGCTTTTCTGGTACAAAATATCAAAAATATAGCTCTCATTTAGCTATCTATGGCACGACATTCTCCTATTTAACAAAATATTTACAGACTGACAATAAAGCCGACCTACCCTATCTATATTTTTTGATATTTTGTACCAGAAAAGCTCAACAGGAAGTGCCAGTAATCTTTTTTCTCGCTTAACCATTTGGTTGAGATTTGATGGTTTACCAGGCGTGCTTATGGTATTTGAGAAATTGACCAAACATTGTTAATTTAGGCAGAAAGATATTCCAAAGCCACATACACTTCTAAAACTTGACCAATAGGGCAAATTGAACATTCTGTATCTGTTCAGTTCCTCTTATCATTGTGGGATACACGTGATGTGATGGAATTGATAGGTCATCTTTTATTTTTGGCCATGGCGTTGTCAGTTTGTTTTCGATCTATGAGTTTGACTGTCCCTCTGGTATCTTTCGTCCCTCTTTTTCAATTGAATAAAACCCTTTGTAAAACGACGGCGTTACCGTCAACATCGTCATGCAAAGAAAATTCAAAGATGACTTTAAAAATTTTGCTAAACATCTAACAACAATTGGAACAGTATCTTTCCATGTGACAACATCCATTATCATCATACATTTAAGATAAGGTTGGACTTTTGTAAATAATAGACAAAAGTGATTTATACAGATGTTCAAAATATTTGATAGAGCCATTATGGAAACGTTAAAAAAAATCCTACAATGCAAAACTGTTTGTCCTCAGAGTAGAAGACTACTGCTTTGCATATAATACGCAGAGGGCAAATGCAAACCATTATAAAAATGTCATGAACATGAACAAGACGAAATTCAGATCAGAGACTGACTGTTTTTGGTATCAAGGAGTTGAGACTGTCAAAACAGTCCAGCAAAAAGGGCAAATAGAGTTTAATAATATGATTTCGAGGAACACTTTCTTTTTTTCACAAAACATGATTAAAAGTATTAACAAAAATACCGAATTCTAAGGTAAATTTAAAAAGGATAAGTTCATGAAACTTGATAAATTCTAACGTGCTACTATATCAACCAATAGAACGAATGGAAAACAAGAGTCATATTCCTGACTTGGTACATGCATTTTCCGAAGCAAAACTTGGTTTTATAGCTAGCTTAACCTCCAAATAAATGATTAAGCATCAGTATATGTAGATACACATATAAATAAATGGGGGTTCATTTGTTTGTCTGGATGTGTGTAAAGAAAACCTTTCAACATTTCATCCTTTCACAGTTTGGTTCCAGATCCTTAAGTAGTAGATCGGAAAAAATTGTAAACAGACCAATGCGTCCTGATGAGTAGGTATTCCCAGAAAAGGTTTTCTGGGTTTAATTGTAATCCCATGAAAAGGACATTAAAGATAAGCTGTCCCCTAGGGTGTAGTTGATTCAAAATTCATGGAAAGACATTTTGTTTATATTCAAGGACTCTATGTCTTGTCATGCAGTAGGAGTGGCTGCCCATGGTTGAAGTCTTCTTTTGTAATTGTCGGATGTACATTTAACACAAAGACAATTGATGGTCGAAGACCAATTAACAAAGAATACCTGGGATATATAAATGATGTGTGTAAAGGTCATAATGTTCGATAAACCGGCACAAAATAAGAAAAACCCCGGGACAAAAAAAAATTACAATCAATAAATTTACAATTGTTTGAAAAGGAAAAATTCTAGATTATGTTTTTTTAGATAAATCTATTTTAGAGTAAAGAACATTGTGCAATAACATGTGTTAAATTATTTGCCAAAAATTATCATTATACAAGAATATCTTTCTTCGGGCCACGAAAGCAGTCAACTAAGAATTCATTTCTACAAAAAAAAATTTCAACAGGGTTTTTCGGTCATTATCAAATGTTTTACATTTTGTTTAAAAAGTTTAATATAAAATACTAAAATGCATAAATATTTTTGATTTGAATTGAATTGAGAGTTTGTGTCCGTGACTTTCTGTCCCAAGTCTCTCTGTACCACTTATTTATGAAAAAAGTATGCAGAAGTGTTCCTTGACAGAAAATTAACTAAAATGAGTTACAGCTCTTGCTCTTCTATGATCTAAATAATGGTAGAAATTTTGTATAATGGCTAAAGAAGATTCGGAATCATGCAAAACTGGCGTGAATTAATAAATGAAGAGTAAGTGAAGTACTCCAGCATCTGCTATATATTTTAATCTAATTCTTTTATGATTTGCATATCTTCAAATATTTAAATGTGATCGGCCGTTAGAATTAATACCCTAGGTTTACACTTTGTCCAAACTACTTTCATAAACTATGTAAACACTATATAAAAAAATTAAAAAATAACTATCCACAAGAGACTAAATGACGTTGATATAAGCAACTATAGATCACCGTTCTGCCTTCAACAATGAGCAGAAACCATGCTGTAGAGTTAGCTATAAAAGGACCCGAACTGACAAACATAAACAATTCAAACAGACAGAACATACAGAATATGACCAGGTTAAACATGTTTACAAGCGTTAAAAAATTAAAACAAAATCATTTAAATTGTATACGTCCGAAGCGTTTTTCTAGATTTGCCTTCATCGGAAATACTCAAAGACAAATACTTGAAACCCAATGTATAAGTACCGACAAACGTGAAGAGCTATATGACCAAAAGAGCATACAAAAATTAGCCAAATCAATCTAAGGTCAACTTTTACTGAGGAAGTTTTGAACCTTAGTTTCATAATAGTTTCTAAAGTTATCGACGGAGAATGTAAGATAGTAATGTTATGTATCATGTAAGTACCGAAGCACTAAATTCGGAGCTTATGATACTCTCATTGACTAAAAGGCAACCCTCTCCTTACCTGGGATAGTGTTGCAACAAAAGAACGAACTGTAAAAATCAATTGAAAAAGCTTGACTCGTCAGATCGACAAAAAACGCTGCAAGTTCAGTTAATCTTTGTGGGTTAGGTAATGTCTAAAGTATAGAAATTTTATCAGGTTAACCTCGTCTTTGCTTTTTAATATCATTTATTTTATTCGCTACTTTTAACATTGTTAAAATGTCATCCTCATTTAATGACAACCTTTATAGTAACAGAAAATTTAGCTCCGCCTCCCTAGTTTAGAGGAACCTTTGCCGACAAAAAATGTTTTTGATTTTCAAAATGCTGCAGCAAAACAATAATTTTATTTGTATAAAATGATAGCCAACATCTCCACTTCCCATTTCTAGTTAATGATTTGATTGATATTTTTTTTTTATTTGCAAACATGTTTGTTAATAAAGATTGATAAGGGAAAGATGCATGCAATATGAAGACATTTGTTGTTAATGAACATCTAAATATTTCCCAAATCATGATCATGTTGATATTTTCAATGTAAAAAGTAAAACAATCATATAAAACAGGAAAACCAACATTTAATTATTAAGTATAACAAACCTGCGAAAGCATAGAGATGGGAGTCTGACGATATACTGTGCTATACATTTTGGAAAATAGCCACATGATATTGTAGATTTGTTGACCTGTATGTAGGATAAAGCCATATTATTTTTAACGAAATAACAACTATTGTCCTTCACGTAGCTTCATCTGCTCTCCAGTTTGAGGCTTCGAGGGATATATGGTACAGCTGCATGCAAACCTTGATAACTCATATTATGATACTGATAATGCTTTTGATGTAACAGTGGAGATGGCAAATGAACTTGATTAAACATGACGCACCGTTGAGAAATTTATTCCATATTAGATATTAAATAATCGATTATCCGTATTACAAAATAAATAATTAACACAATATAATGATTTCTTGTTGAAAATCGTATTTATTCAATGCATATGAGATGTAACATTGTTTGGAATAATGTTTTGTATTACACGCATTTTTGTAATATTCATTAATGTGAATACTGGACCGATTTACTCACAAACTGAATGAACGTCTTTGAAAGTGTAAAGAAATGGTATTAATTCTAAGAGACTAATCACATTCAAGTATTTGTAGATATGCAAGTCATTATAAAAGAATAATTGAAATATAGATGTAGATACGGAAGTACTTCACTCACCTTTGCAATTAACCGATTCAGAATCTAAAGGATTGTGGGTAATTTCATTGTTCGTACCCAAAATGAAAATAACGTCACGTCATTTGTTGAATTTACATTGTTTAAGACGTTGTTAGCCAATCACAACGTTTCGGTGTACGCTTTTGAAAATACTACCCATAATTCATTAGATTCTGAAACGGCGTTTTGGGAGATAACTGTATTGTATTTTAATCTCCGACGCATCAATTGGTGATTTGATGGTCGCAAATTAAGTTTAAGTATTTGCGACCATCAAATCACCAATTGATGCCGTCGGAGCTTCAAATACAATATTGTTATCTCCATTCTAATGAAACTGAGAGAAAACAACGTCAAATCATACATTTAAAATCTGTCATACGTCGTCTGCGCTTGCGCATACGTTTTCATAGCATCTATCGTGAATTGATGCCATGAAAATTGGTGACGTTATC
This sequence comes from Mytilus coruscus, assembly GCA_017311375.1. Taxonomy (NCBI): domain Eukaryota; kingdom Metazoa; phylum Mollusca; class Bivalvia; order Mytilida; family Mytilidae; genus Mytilus; species Mytilus coruscus. Next base: position 42,315,645 of record CM029607.1, on the reverse strand, counting down.
CAATCAAAATGATCGTTATAAACGATGTTGCATTAGAATTATGAATTCACTCTTGATTTTGATACATTCAGATTGTTCGTTAGACATTTATACTACACTTCTCACATCATTTAGACAAAAGAAAGGGAAAAACTGTTATACATTTTAATCTATCTTCAGTCAAGGAAGACAATTACATTTTTGTTCCATATGTGAACATTACAGAAGAATATATAAAACAGAAAGTCAAGGACAAAAGCTTTCAATCGAATTGTGAGATATTATATTTTTGCTTTTTGCAAGGACAGACTTGTTGAAATCTAAAATCTATAAATTATATAGACATTGTATTTTAAACTTTATCAACAAAATGTATTGTCAAATATTTATTAAGGATTTATTCTTCTGATGTTTCAGTCTCGTTGAAATCTCGTTCGGGAATTATTTCCAAAACATGTGATACAAGTAGAAAATATTAATGAATTTAAAAATGTAATAATCAAACTAAACTCTGTGAAATAATTGTGTACTAACAATGAGTAGTTTTGGAGTAATAAAATTTTCCAATTTTATAACCAATCCAGTCAGTATCATCAGCCAAAATGTTGAGAAAATGGGTAATGGGTACAAAGAAATGATTTTACCAAAAATATGTACATCCATATAATTTTTTTCTTTTAAAAATTCTTAGATATGTATTTTTTTCAATCATTTTTAAAAAAGAAGTTGAAATAATATGCGTTTTGTTCTAAAAGAAAGAGAAAAACCCCAAATTTACAAAATTGACAGCATGGTCAATTTGGCACGAAAAAGCAACACAATTTTATAAAACTTTAATATTAACACCAACCTATAGTTTTTTAAAGTTTAATTTATTCAGATCGGTCACCTCATCTTTAGCGAAAGTATGAAAAAAGTATAATCGTGAAACTGTGATTTTTTCATAATAATAGCTCAAAAATGGGTAAAATTTGATGAAAAATGGGAAAATGATTGAAAATGGGGTACTTCCAAATGGCCGTAGCAAAAAAAGAAGTGCACCACCTAATAATTTTTTCTACGTCAATTACTTTCTTACAGTCATATAAACCCAAAAATCAAGTAAAGAAAAAAAATTTAAATTCTAGAAATGTTTGGCTCCTCAGAGGTGTACATTTTTAATGATAAAAAAACAGTGTGTTGAAGCACGCTCTCGAATTGGATTCCTAGTTGACTGTTTCATGGTCTTAAAATTATTCTGTGAGTGATAAAAATAATTATTCTTCACATAATTAAGATTTGATAAATCTTTTAACAATGCTACTGAACAATTTCCTTAAATGAAAAATAAATTTAACTTAAATACAATATAAATATAAAAATAGTGTAGACTTTTCTTTTTTTTCAAAACTTGTAAATCTATTAATTGTGATTTTTTGTTCCGTTATTTTTGTCCGTGTACCGTTCAGTATTTCTTTTATACTATATAATAAAGTGACTAACACACATCATTTACATATTCCAGGTATGTTTTGCTCATTATTCTGTGTACATCAATTGTCCATCGGTTAAATATACCACCCACAATTAAAACATAATGGTCAACGAACAGCCTTTATCGACGGACAAAGTCTTTTACTGTATGACAAGATCTAATAGGTCCTTGAATAAATCAAAATGTGTTGACATGTACTTTAAAAGAAATACTCTCTGTATAACACCTAATCCATAATGTTCTATCCATATGCATACAATAAAAATCCACACTGGAAAAACTTATTTACCAGGATGCAATGACATGTTTACAATGTTTATCCGATCTACATCTGAGGGGTATGGAACAAACTTTAAAAGGTTGAAATGTTAGATGCAGGACAGCATTATCCATCGGATTAGTTGATAGATACATGTGTATTTTTCTATTTCGTTTTGATGCAGTTACATTTGCAATATTCTTTTGGCCTATTACATCCCTCAATATATTTGCACAGCCAGTTTGTAGTTTGCCAATCCATCCAACGAGTGCAGGCTGATTTGAATTGCCTGTTTAACTGATCGTCATAGAAATAAGTGTTGAAAATATTTAGACCGGCCTTGTATTAAAGATTTTTATCACATAAGCTGAACATTATCAATGATTCATGAATCAAACCTTATCATAAAACTGGTAGATTATAGAATTGTATAATCATGGTTTATTAACGAGTTGATTATTCCCAGCTGTTAAATGGTGCTGATGACTTTTCTTAACCCGTTTCTGCATAACCCGTTACTCGACATTAAATATCGGTTTAGAGGTCACAAAACATATAGGTTAGATAAAGTTGCGTGCTTGCAGTTTAATAATAAATGTGTCACGTGAAACACAAGTTGAATCACAGTCTTAGTATTTGCTCCTTGTGGCAACAGCTTTTAAAACTTATTCTCAAAACACTGTTTACAAAGATATAAGTTATGCCTCCTAGTAAAAAACGGATTCCGACGAAACGGAAATCCCGTTTCCAGCCATATAGTACTGAAACTGTTGTTACAAAAACTAATTCTGAGAGAACAAAAACCGAAATGGTGGACGAACTGTCGAAAATTGGTTTCAAAGTGCCTACAAATCTGACTTTAAACGTTGTTAAAACTCTGTATACACAAAACATTGGTAAAAAAAACAGTGATGCTCGCGTAGAAGCCATCGATAATATTTTAAGTGCAACAGACAGTTTTCCATCTGATACGTGAAAGCATTGACAATACTTCTTCTGCTACGGAAAATGTTAACACAAATATATTGGTGGCTGCTTTTAACACTATGTCACAATGCGTGAACGGCCTTCAGAAATCTGTCGATACCCTGATGACAGAGAAGCTGTATGATACTAGCAAACCGTATAATCTACATCAATGGTACAATTCCAGTAATACCGCACCGTCGATACAAAGCACACCGGATGCGTTACCTCATGCATTAAATATACAGTCCGCCAAAAGTTAAGCACCACCTAAATATAACTGGCAATATTTTTTTAACTATTGCGAAAAAATTATTAATGTTTGGTGTTATGAATTGCCTTTAACATACACTAAGAAAATTTATTACGACCAAAAAGATGGAACTCCGATAAACCCGTCAAGCAACTTTTTATTAAAGGTCATCTGCACTTTTACAAATACACTGTTTCGATACCTTTAAATCATCTTCCTACTGTCACGCATACAGGTGAAATTTGACCTTCATCAAGTCATTGTGTAATATGGCAAGGCGTAAGTTATCTGTGGCTGAACGTTGGCAAACAATTGGCATGTCAAATGCCGGTAGGAGTACTAGGAGCATAGGTAACCATTTCAATGTTAATAACACCGTCATTGTCAGACTTTTACAACGTCATGTTGACACAGGAACTGTAAATGATAGACCAAGGTCCGGAAGACCCCGTTTAACTACCCGTCGTGATGTCAGACTGCTTATTCGTCGTGCTAAAGTCAACCCATTTACTCCTGCCCCGCAGCTGGCCTCCAGGTGGTCGTGTTAGTGTTCGAACATTGGTCCGTCGACTTCATAGAGGCAACCTAAGAGCACGTCGTGTTGTCAAGAGACCTGCCCTAACAGCCAGGCACCGTATAATCAGGTTTCAATGGGCTAATGACCATCGACGCTGGAACATGAGAAGCTGGCAAAAATTCATTGGTCAGATGAGAGTCGGTTTCTGTTACGACCAGTAGACGGCAGAATACGAGTTTGGCGGGAAAATAAAACTGCCTATGACCAAAACAACATTTGCCCAACGACTGCATTCGGTGCTGGTGGTGTTACAGTATGGGTTGCTTCTCATACCGTTGTAAGCTGGGTATGCATATTCTGCAGGGTAACGTGAACGGACAGACATACAGGGATTTGGTGCTTAGAAACATTGTAGTCCCTCATTTTGACAATCAACCTTTGCGTCAAGACCCTTGTACATGGCCGACAACGCTAGACCACACAGGGCAAGGATTGTAACCGAGTTCAAAGAACAAGAAGCCATTGGCACTATCTTTTGGCCTACCATGTCTCCTGACATGAACCCTATCGAACATGTCTTGGATGCCATTGGCAGAAATCTCAATCGCAGAGATCCACCACTGCAAAATCTTGGCGATTTAAGAGTGGCAATTGTTGATGAATGGAATAGATTTTCTCAACTAAAGTTCAGAAGGCTTGTACAGAGTATGAGACGCCGTGTTATGGAACTGTACCGGAAATGAGGTGGTTACACATCCTATTGACTCAAATATTGACATTAAATTTGCCGAACATACCAAAGATTATTTGTAGAGAATTTTAATGATATTGGGTGATTAATTGTTGTAAAAAAATTAAATCACAGTGAAACTTAAGTTCCGTTTCTGATTTGTGTAATTTGCACTATTTCTATGAACGTAAAATTTAAATGCATAGAACCTGCTTAAGTGACCAAACTTAAGTTTATGGTTTGTTTATGGTATATGTTAGCAAAATTGCTACATGAATGTTTTCTCTTTTTCGAGGAATAACTGATTTTTTTAAATGAAAAGATTTTCGATGCAATAAAAATAGGTGGTGCTTAACTTTTGGCGGACTGTAGTTCGTTCTGACGATTTTCCCAATGTCGACATAGTTTCTACAGCATTACAGAAACAAATAATACAGGGTAAGGACATTAACTTAGCTTCTCTCCTTATTCCTAGTTTCGAGAGTCCCCAGTCACATACCATTTTGGCAGACGGTATGGAAATTAATGTAGGGAATAAGCCAGACCCGCGTTTAAATCGACAACTAACCATCCAGGAATTCATAAAGGCCTTCGGAAAATTCAAGCGTGTAATGACATCTGCTTTTCCAGGTAGGAGATTTGAATTAGACGCCTACGAGGAGGATATCATAGAGATCAGTAATTTTTACGGTCAGAAGTTCTACGACTACCATAAATTGTTTTCAGCAAAAGCCTCGACCCTTCTTCAAGAGAAACAAATTAAAGTCGATTGGAGCAAAAGGGATCGCGACCTGATGATCTTGATAGGTGCGGGCGTTGAAATAAATATTTGCAAGCTTTGTCACATGGTTGACCATGACACAAAATTCTGTCCATTGCAATTATCAGAGAAAAGCGTATCTACCCCACATCTAACGGAAAATAGCGGTAATTCTGATATTCGTGGTAGGAAGGGTTTTTATCACAACGGAAAAGAAATTTGTAATAATTTCAATAGCATGTCTGGCTGTCATAAAGACGGTCGATGCCTTTTCTTACACATGTGCTCCAATTGTCGTAACTATGATCATAGCGTAACCGCCTGTCATCGTCAATCTTCGCATAACGATAGCGAGAAAAATAGAAAGAACCACGCTTTTAAAAACACTGTTGCTAAGACTGGTACTCCTGCATCAAAGCATAGCTTCGGTTCCGAAAAATGACTATCAAATATTAACTTCCCCCTACATGCTACTACTCCGATTAACGTAGAAGTATTACAAAATGAACTTAGAAATCACAGTGACAAATCTTTTGTATTTTATTTATGCAATGGTTTAAAATATGGTTTTGACATTAAAGTTTCTGTGACTAGTTTACCAACCCTTGAATGTCGTAATAATTTGTCTGCACGATCACAACCGAACGTAGTAAATGAAATGTTAAGGAAGGAGTGTGAAAATGGATTTATGTACGGGCCTTTTGATACACTTCCATTTTCAAGTTACCGTGTCAGTCCGTTGGGAGTTGCGGAAGGAAAATATTCAAAGAAAAAACGACTTATATTAGATTTATCGGCACCTCATCAAAGCGATATTCATTTTAGCATCAATGAATTAATTGACAAAGACATCTGCTCTATGTCATACGTTAAGATCGACAACGCTATAGATATTATCCTGAAATACGGGAAAAATGCCTGGTTATATAAGTACGACATTTCCAATGCATTCAAAAATTGTCCTATTTTACCTTCACAATGGCCTTTGTTTTGCATTAAATGGGAGGAAAAATATTATTTCTATGTGCGATTAACTTTCGGTTGCCGATCTAGTCCCATTATATTCGATACTTTGTCACAAGCAATATGTTATATTGCCACAAACAATTACAAGGTCAATAACATTTTACACCTGTTAGACGATTTCTTAACTATAGATCCGCCACACGCTGACGAAGAGTGATCAATGGCATTAATGATGATGATTTTTAAACGCTTAAATGTTCCAATAGCGATGCACAAAACTGTTGGCCCTGTAACGTGTCTTGAATATCTTGGCATCATTCTCGATTCACAAAAAATGGAAGCCCGTTTACCGCAGGAAAAAGTTGGTCGAATTTGTGAGTTTATTTCAAGTATAAGTGTCAAATCCTCTTGTTCTAAGAGAGAAGTTCTACAGCTGCTTGGGCATTTAAATTTTGCCTCAAGAGTTATACTACCGGGCAGGTCATTTGTGTCTTATCTAATCAATTTATCAACCAAAGCGAAAGAATTACATCATTATGTGCGTTTAAATAAAGAATGTCGGATAGATCTTGAATTTTGGTTACGATTTCTAAAGAATTGGAATGGAATTAATATGTTATATAATTCTACATATATATCTAATTACGATATGGAATTATTCACAGATGCATCGTCAACTATAGGTTTTGGTGGAAAGTGGTTTTATTCTTCATGACCGACCGAAATAAAAAGCATCACAAACAGTCAACATTCAATGGCATTTCTTAAATTGTACCCAATCGTTGTGGCAGCTGAAAAAAAGTGTTATTTTGGTCTGATAATATGTCTACAGTCGAGATTATAAGGAAAGGCAGATCAAAATGTTTGTATTTTATGAAGTTAATGAGAAAATTAACATGGTGTGCATGTACAAACAACTTCTTTTTTAGTGCAAAACACGTGCCAGGTTTACAAAACGATATAAGTGATGCCTTATCTCGATTTCAGATACAACGATTCAGAACCCTGGCACCAGATGCAGACCCCTTTCCGAAACCGTGTCCCAAAATCTCAGATGTAATATGGTGTTAAAACAAACTGTCGAACAACTATGGACGACATCTATATCTAAAAGGACTAAGGACGTGTATGATATTGGTTTCATGCATTTTAAGAGATATTTACTGTTAAATAATGAGACATTTACAAATAATTTGGCCCCAGTTTCGGAAGAAATCCTCATATATTTTGTTGCCCGTTGTCAAACAGTTCTGAAACTTCATTATTCTACCATTAAACTTTATCTCTGTGGAATCAGGTACAACTATTTGAAGGAAAATTGTAGTGATCCCTTAGAACTATATAACGGCAAACCGTTTCCTAGGCTTACATTGATCTTAAATTCTGTCAAACGATCTCAAAATCAAAACAAGAGAGTAAGACTACCAATCACTTTTGATATTCTTGAACAAATTATAAAGAGATTACGAAAGGGAGTTTTTTCAAAGTTCATTGACCTCATGATAGAAACAGCTAGCGTGATTTCTTTCTTTTGCTTCCTCCGATGCGGAGAAATAACTGTTATCAAATCCGAACAATTTGAACCTGCAATTAATTTATGTATATCAGACATTTCATTCACAGACAATGTTGCTAACTTTCACTTGAAACAGTCAAAAACTGATCCATTCCGTAAGGGTATAGATATTCAGCTACACAAATTAATAGTCATATTTGTCCTTATCGTGTTTTAAAAAGATATTTAGAGATCAGGAAAACGTTTATGTCGTCTTATCAAAACACTGACCCTCTTTTTGTATCAATTGGCAATTTAGCCATGGAAAGTGAATTCTTTATAACAAAAATCAGACATGTTCTTGAGTTATGCGGTTATGATCCTAAAAACTGTTCAGGTCATTCATTTAGAATAGGTGCTGGAACCGCAGCTGGTCAGGCTAACATAGAGGATCACATGATCAAAACATTAGGTCGTTGGTCTTCAGATTGCTATGTGCGTTATATTCGCACTCAACCAACCTCTATAAAACAATGCACAACAGCAGCTTGCTGAATCTATTTATCATTGATTATATTATAGTCAACTTCGATTTTATTGACAGGAGAACTGCGTGGTTGCTTTATATGTATATTTTGTTTCTTTTGTTTACCTTATTATTGTGTTATTCGTTGAATTATTGAAGGTGATCCCGGGGGATTCCTCATTCTAAATACTTGGGGGTCACTCAGACTCATCTGATTTCTCATCACTATTTCGTCAGAGTTTCTTGGCACCTTTTCAAATATTTCACTTATCATTCATAATTTTCATTCATTTTCCAAGCATTTTTCATTTAACATCTCCAACCTCAACTCAACACCTTAAAACATTGTAGCCCACCGTCACGCGGGGGCTGGTCCACAGCCACGCATGGGCCGTCAGATGAAGCTTCGCTTTGTCATCCTTTTGTCAGTTGTGTTGTTCAAGTTGAGCGTAGTGGCTTGTGAGCTGGTTTACTTTCCACGAAAGAATCGCTTCCTGACAAAGTCCTGGAGCAAAATTATTCGTCAGATAGTTGAGTGATTTCCCAAGGCCAAACAATTTAATATGTTTTATATATTTAGAACAGAAAATACGTTTTCATTTTATTTAGTGTAATATTCATAATAAATATATTACATTTACACCCTATTGTTAGTATCAATGGTTCCGTGACAAAGTTATTATTGAATCTACAGTCTGCTGACACTACACTAAGATAACATTCACCAGACAGGAACCTTTAACAAATTTGACCTTAAGATTTGTAACAGATGTTTAAGTTTAAAACAGTGACGCTAATAAGCATATCGACACAGAATAATTTCACAGTTTGATGTCCTGTGAAGATTCTCATACTAACTGATTGATTGATAATGGGAATAAAATAATTATTACAGAGACTGCAATGTCAAATTCCTCACAAATCATATTGTGCTATTACACGTGTATAGCAAACTGCATAACATGAGACTTATGGTTTAATCGCCATTGAAACCAGCATCACAGTTTGAATACAACCTTTAATATTAAATTTTACATGATTTCACTTCGACTATTGAACTATATTTAGATAAACAAGATTATCATGTGGAAAACTGGCGTCATTTTCACATATAAAGTTATCGATTGATTAATTGGATTGGATGCTTACATGGTTGATTGGTTGTTGGTGTAGTTCCAGTGGCAAATATTTCATGCATATACACGACGGGAAAAACATAAAATATATTTTGAAACAGAATTTCGACTATCAGTTTTACACAAACACACACTGGAAAAACGAATATATAAAATTAGGGTTTTACTAACGAACCATGAAAATGAGGTCATGGTCAGATGAGTCCTGCCAGACGGACATACACATCTTATAACCATTCCAAACATCCAAAATAGTTAACCTATTTTAGTATCTGTAAAAATGGACATATTTATGAAGACCAAACGTTCACCATTGAACCATAGGAATGAATTGACGGTCAAAGAATCATGCCACAGATACATGTGCAGCTACCAACCGTTTTATGCACATACTATGGTTGATTTGTAATTGATGGTATCGGCAAAACGGACCTATTTACGAAAACGGTGAACAATGAACACTAGTTTGACGTCACACGATTCATTTCAGCTGGTCATGCACACTTAGTATCATACAAATTCCAGATATACTTAACTTATTGCTTGTAGTATTCAGAAAACGTATGTTGATCACATACTATGAAATGAGATCAAGGCGAGGTGAACCATGTATGACAGACATGTATGATACACCTTGGATGATTCAATGTATCAAAATAGTTGTACAAAATGTATTTTTACACATAAAAACTGAGTTTTATAGCACTTATGGAAACATGAAATGAAGTCAAGAACAACATACAAATATACCAGACAATTATTTCAAATAGAAATGAATCTGTATACAAGATTTTAACGTTATAGCTAGACCTACTTTCTGAAGAATATCAATAAAGCTGCATACAATAGTTTATGTCTCCGAATTAGCATTCCTATGTATTGCGGTCATAAACACGTCAAAAAAAATCGTAACAAAACTTCTTTGACCTAAAACATAGGCTTTATTAAACTTCCTTAGTGTAAACATGAGCAATAGATACGAAATAACGTATGAATCTTTTTTCTAATTATGGATTGAATTACAAATGCACATATCCACTTTTTTGCAGACATATTGGTTACAATGTCTATAAAGATACATGTACATAAGAAAATCGAAATAATTTACAGTTTCATGTTTATTAAGACTGAAATATATTCAAACACTGCATACATCTCGAAAACTCTGCGTTACCAGAAGGCCAAGTAGAAATAAATAGCTATATTTCCTAATCTACCATGGGAGACTATACCGCCTTCCATTGGCGACCATCCCGTTTTTGGACTGTTTTTTTGTTTTTTTTGTCTCTTGTGATTTTCAATTAGCATTCACTACAGTTGATGTACACATTCAATATTTGGAAAACTATATGCCTCGTAGTTTTAAGGATCAAAGGACAAGGTTACATTTATTTTCAGGTTGCGAGGGAATGGTCAGTTTTGTTCGCCCTCTTTTTAATGTTTTGGTACTTCCCTTTTAAATTAGAAACAATTTTGAATCAACTTCCTGTTCCTACGTAGCAATATTCCACCAGCACCTGCGTATTGAGTTTTTATCTCTCAATTCCTATGTTTCTAGAACGCTTGTTGCAGATACTTTTAGCAAAGGACCAAATTGCTGAATCAAACAGGGGTTTGTTGACCTACCATTGAGGTTATCCCTTCGTATGTTCCATGTTCGTCATCACGAACTGATTCAATGCTGACTGGAATGATGGCTAGTTTTCAAATTGATGTAGCAAATTGGTAAAGATAGTCTGCAATATTGCTGTGAAGATTTTGTTCTCCTCGGAGAGAAAAATATTCAAATCGCCAACCAAAATTTTATTGTATTGCCGCTGAACATGAACTTTGTCAAATTATATTGTATCTTTATGAAAGGATTTCAATTCCGTAGGAACAAAGGGGGTAATCATATTACAAATACTAACATAGTATGACATCCATTGTCAAATTGAGAAGAGACACTTATGAAAATACACCAAACAAATCAAGGTTAGTTTTCTTTACACATCTGGAAACAAACAAAAAGGTTTCATGAAATAAAAATCTTATTCAGAATGATCAAAATCAATTGATTGTAATTATCCCATTTCTTTGTGACTTAAAATTCATTTAATTTCAACTACGCAAGATATCACCAATGCCTAATATATTCCGATTATATTCCTTACAATGAATGTTCCAACGTTATAAAACGCTATCATAAGAAGATGTGGTATGAGTGCCAATGAGACAACTCTCCATCCTAGTCACAATTTGTAAAAGTAAACCATTATAGGTCAAAGTACGACCTTCAAAACGGAGCCTTGGCTCACACCGAACAGCAAGCTATAAAGGGCCCAAAAATGACTAGTGTAAAACCATTCAAACAGGAATATGTTCCTTTTACAGATAAATAACGAAAATTATATAATAGGTGATATGCTATTTGATGACTTTTCCATATCATGAACTTTCATATTCCTGACTTGGTCCAGCCATATTCCGAAGAAAATAGTGGGTTAAACCTAGCTTAACCTCACACTTGCATGACAGTTTTGTTATATTGACGAAATTGGGTGGTCAATCCGAACAGACATAAAAACGACAATTGGTTTAAAATGATCAGGGAAGTTTCTTCGTTTTGTTTGATATTAGTGACACATTCCAGGCTTCACGGAGGTAATTCGATTTTTCAACTAATTCCATTTGTTAAAAGAAACTCTTTATTTGTTTTGTGATCGTTATCATTTTGATTATTCCATAGGTATCTTCTGTCGTGTTTTAATGATAGTTAGCGAAGAATTGAATTCAACTTTGACTGATGACTTTATTTTAGATTTATGAAGCGTTGATTAGAAAAAAAAAGAGAGAATGTATACTGCCAAAACTGGAAAAATACTTAAATTGTGAACATACCAAATAATTCATTGATAAAATGTATTTTGATTCCTAAATAGGTATTTAAAAGCGCTGTTCCTTTGTGTATTTTGCAGTGCATGTACTGATTTCATGTCATGGATGGATACCCCATATCCTTTATTCTTCTATTATCTATATACTCTTCAACTTTGCAATTGATTCGGAGCTCAACTGTTCTAGCTTATTAATGAGTATCACAACGACGACATACGTATTTGGCGTACTAAATTATAAGCCTGGTACCTTGAGTTGCTAATGTATTTCTAATGCTCTTCAATATCATGCTTGATTTGACCTTCTTTCTGTTGTGATTCGTACGTAACTGGTGAGGCTCACGTCGACGAAATGCGTGTTTTGCGTATCAAATTATGAGCCTTTTGTCTTCATTGATACGTTCATCAATATAATATTTCTTCTTAATTAAATCTACAGTTGAAATAGAGTGCAATACTATGTGTTTTTTATTCCATACAGTTATACTTGAAAAATGAAATTGTTTTCTTCCTATAGGTAAATCTGAATTTTGGTCGAGGTACACAAATGTGTCTTTCCATTAGTATTTAATCTAACACAATAAAAAAAATGGTAATTTGATTTTAATTGATTGATTGTTGTTTGCTTAACATCCAGTGGCAAATATTTTATCCATGTTCAGGGCGACAATAAATTAAAATTAATGCAGTAGGTTGATCCTGTAAAACGGGGAATTTGAAAGCCACTGGAAAATTGGGGTACATTGGATAGTAACAGATATTTAGCCTTGCAACTGGTCGTCGTCTACGGACCCCTTAAAGAGTTGTTGGAAAGGTTATTAATGTGCACGGAGGTGACACTCCATCTACACGTAGCAACGGCTTTAACGTCCCTTGTCTAAACGGACGTAGCTGCTAAACTACGGCATGCGTTTTACTGCCGGTAGAAAGAAGACCAAGGAATGACATGATTTCCTTGGGGTGAATGGGATTTTAAAATATCACATGAATAATCTGGAGCATAATTGTCAGAACTATTAACTGTCAAGGCTATTTATTAAATTCATTGCATAATAGTAAGCAACAACACAAAAAAAAACCGAAGAGATGGAACTTCGTGATTTGCGTTAAGAATAAATATGCGGCTCTTTTTTGAAATTTGTATATTTTTGTCAAAATTCAAAATGAATTATTCACTCCATATTGTGTCACAATTATAAAAAGTTTGCAAATATTAACGTATACTATAATAAAATAGCTCCCAATGCATTTTTTTTTAAAGTCGATATGATAGAACCAGTCTGGAGAAAATCCAAAGCATGTATTTCCTTAAATCATGACAGACTGTTATCATTTATTATTCCAAGTAACTTGAAAAGATCATATTGTACATCATTATGCAATATATCAAGACTCTACGTTTTGTAATTTACGATTGAAAAATAGATTTAGATTTTCCCCCATTGTTGTCCGTACACGACGTAAGTACATTATTCATATCTGAATTGAATCTCTTTTTAGATTAAGTACAACAGATGATAAATGATAGAAAGTAGTGGCATCTGCATATGAATCATTCTTTTTAATAAAAAAAAAAAACAAAAAAAAACAAAACACGTAGGAATGTAAATTTTACTATTATATTTATATTCAAAATTTCCATAGTTAATCGATGAAAAATATGACGTTTTGTAAATCATTTAAATGTTTAAGGAATATGTAAATGGTTTTCTTTTGACCTGTATGTCATATACCCAATTTTGTTACTTTCAGACAAATTTAATTTTCATCTAGGGATTTTGTGATACGTTGTTATTTTTTTTTTTTTTTTTTCGAAACATTTTAGTCAAATGTTTAACAAATTTTTAAGGTTACTTGTACTTTTTTTTGGTTCACCTATTTTCAATGGAAATGTATGATACATCGTTCTAGTCAATTTAATGTCTTTAGCACTATACAAATTGTCTTCATGTGAAAGAGACACCTAGATGTATGCACAACACAGCTAGATTTGAAAGTATTTACAACTAGAATTGCGAAATCTGTTGAAACGGATGTTTAAAGCTATATATATATATATTAGATAAAGCATGTTTTGATTATGAAAGGCAATTACATCACAAAAGTTACCAGTCTTGTATTGCAACAATGGGTTAGTTAGATTTTGCCATATTGAAAAAAAAAACAATATGCCTTTGCACATCCTATGAATATTTATATATGGTTGTAACATAATTTGGATTTCTTAGACACAAAACAGACCTACTACGGAACTTTAAAATAGTTATTAAATGGGATCTTCAACTGCTCGGTACGGAAATGTGATGTGTTTTTAAAATCCGACACAACCAAACTTACGCCATCCCAACATACATATCAAGCTGTGTATTTGTGCAATCTAAGAGTTCAACTTTTGTTATACTTTTGAACGTTTCTATCAAATTGCCAAAAGGTTCGTCATATTTCTTTTCTCACGTTACATTGAATTATTAATGAAAGTATGCACTTATATAGCCAAAATATCATGAGCGCAATCAAATTCTACATACACAAAATTAATATGGTTATTAACTGTATGTATGTTTTGCATCATTAAGACACTGTGAATATTGTTTCCTACTTTTCACAATGAACATGTGGTACTACGTTCGCAATGGCTTTTATGATGTCTCATGCTGTACCCATTATTATGTAATAAACTAATTTCTCCAAATGAAAATACCTGGTAATTTCAAATACAAATATGTTATTGTTTTCCCACAACAATTGCATCCTACTTGATATTGATAGTGTTGCTTTATGTAAAGGGGATAGATTGATTTGGAATGTTAACCAGACTGTGACAGCTCTTCAAATTACAGTAAGTTATTCTTTTAATATATTTCATCATGTTCGACATTTTATAACTTACGTGGCATGGATTGCAGATTTGTAATTACTTAGTTTAAAATATGATTTAAGTAATGATCAACCATCTACCTTTTTATGTAATTGACAACACTACAGAAGATGAACAGAGAAGTTTACTTTAGTAGTTCGGTAATATTTTACCAAATACTGTACAATCTACAAATGGCTAATATCTAATAACTAATAAAATTAACATGAAATTAAAAAGGGAAAGAAGTTTGTTTGCTTAATGTTAATAAATTTTATACTGCATGGTTTTTTTTTTTTTTTTTTTTGAATTATTTCATTTTTTGTAATGGCATGGCCCTTTATAGTTTATCATACCATTTCGGCTGTTCTCTTTGTTGAGGGATAAACGGTGACCAGTAACATAAATTCCATGTCGTTTGCTCCATGGATAGTTTTTCTTTTTAAACTATATGTCCTCATTTGCATTCATAATATCTGCCCACGCAACTACGTATTGTGTACTATGTATGTTGTCAAAAGTCAAATTATATTTCCTGACAAAAGACTCAAACTGTAGCGAAAATAAAAACAAAATCATTTTTCAAATTATGTGATTTTTATAAATTACCATTACCATCGCCAGTGAACCATTTATTGACATTAAAGGCTGGATATTCATCGCGGCTATATCTTCTATGCTTGTTCATATATGAAGTTGATTCTGAATGAATGGTAAGTTAGTTTTGTATTTTATTCTCACGAAAAAAAAAACATGAAAATGTGAAAAACTACACACTTGTTATTCATATATTTTGCTTTTGTGCTGCATAAGTTTGTCTCAGCAAATTTTGATAGTATAATCAATACTTCTTTTTATATTCAGAAATTTTAACGGTACATGGGAGTGATGAAATATAGTAAAATTCGTTACCTTTATTGTAATTATCATAATTTCGGTGAGGTAAAACTTCACCACGATACCACTCTCCACTTATAAAAACACAAATATTTATTTCAATTTCATATCAATTACTTCATAGTGCTAGATATTTCCGACAATCGGTCTGCCTTATATTTCATTAACAGAAAATGTATAGATGTGTATGAGTTTTAGGGACATGAACCCCTTGCTTCCGTTGCAAAAATCACATGTCGAGGAGACGAACTATTGATATATTTTTTGTAGTATCAATGATCATTAATAGGCAACCGTGGCATATTATGAAATTGACGTTTCATAATTATATTGTGTGGAGGAAAATAGAGTTTATAATTTGCCTTGTAGAATTTTTGAAAATGATATGTCATATAAAAAAAAACCTCATTGTGATTGAATGGTCAGTGTGTTTTTTATTTAATTGTCATCGCAATTTTTTTAATGTACATGTGTGAAAACTAAGTACTTCTCATTCATGTACTTTGCTTTTTTTGTTGAAAAAGTTTGTCTCAGCAAATGTTGGTAGTATTGGTATTATTTCTTTGTCATATTTTGACATATATATATGTGTAATTGAAGTGATGATTGTTATAACTTAATCACAAATATTCTATAAATCTGATAACATTTGAATTTAGAAAACATTGGACGAACTTTAATGAGACCAGAACGAATAACACATCAAGTTTATCGAAAATTGTTCTCATAGAAGTAAACAAAAGTTCTTAATTACAAGTCAAGAGTGTTCACCATATCAAAACCTCTTAACAGCTCTTAGCTTTAAACAAAATCCCTTATTATCAACAGCAGCTTCCGGGAAAGATGTGTACTTTTCTTCAAAGTTTACTTTTTAGATAAATCATTTTTTTGAGATACGTGAAATATCATTGGGATTTTAAGTGATTTCAAAATTTCAAGAGAGTCACTAACCATATGAATGTTGTTATCATGTAGAATATCTCAACTCTTATTTTACCTATCTTACATTCAACTATTTTCTATCGCATAAAAATCATATTCCCTTAATATATCCGACTTGATAACCGCTTCATTAACTTAGCGCTGATTACATACTAATCTATATTCTCGAGATTACATAATTTTTAATGATATGATAAAATCTACATATTTCATTTTTTGATCACCATAATTCATTTTTTGTCTTTGCTCCCACAGTCCTTGATAAGTACAACCTATGCATAGCTATTTCATGAGTTTTTGTATATCATTTAGCTTTGAAAGGCAGATTGATTCTGAACTTGCTTTATTATTGTGTGTTTTAGTTTTACGACATATTGTCTATATAGCCACAGACAGAGGTTTGTGTGCATGTTAACTGGTTTAATCCACCAATCGCGTCAGGCATTATGTACCATGTGTTGTTCATTTATGCTGTATGAATGTTTCCTCGGAGGTTCGTGTGGTATATTGTGATGTGAGGTATTTTGACGATTCCTGTTATCCCTTTAAGTAGAATGTACAAAGCTAGTAATCATGTGAAAATTTAAAAAAAAGATCATATTTTTTTATTTCAATGTTTTAATTTAAGAGATGTTTTCGAACTTCTTTTTAGAAAGAATCTGTGGATGGAATATTTTAAAGTTAACAACATGATTAATTTATGGAGGTGTTTATTCATGTAAATATAGTTATAGGATTGATATTAAAAAGAATATGAAAAGCAGAGATGTTAACAAACTATATTTTAACTGAATGTACTAACATTATCATAAATGTGGATTATAAACATAAAAAACAGCTCTCGACTTATCAAAAGACGACATCTAAATCAATTTTAGAGTCAGTGACTGATTACCGCTAAATATTTCCTTCTCTATTCCATTTTTCATTTGATGACTAAGTTGACAAATTTTGAATTTCTTGCAAAGGCAAACAATACCTTAGTAGACCAAACTGTATCCCTATTGTTTGGAATTATGTCTCTTAGCACAAAACATTGGAATATATTCTATACATAAATACTTTGTATTATTGTAAAATTATTTTAAAGTTTTATTTCTATCTTATTGGTGAATTTTATTTGTAAATGAGTAATTTCGCTTTAGACTAAAGTTTAGTAAATTTAAAGACCTTTTGTCTGATTTTTAAAACTGTCTTTTGTTAAAACATTTAAAAATCCCTAGCCGCGATATAGCCTTTTTTATGATGATGCAGCGTAAAGCAATCACCAACCAATCAATCAATCTTAACACAAAATGTCGTTAATAGCCTTACATTTCATGAAGAGCAATGTATAAATTTGATGTATAGATTTGTATTAACGTTACCTAGGTAAACCACCTGAGAAATTCTCTGGTTAGAAAAGTTTAAGTCGGTGAGACGAACTATTGATATAATATAAAAGACAAATCCTGTTTGTTCCTCAATATATTTAGCTTGTCAAATAAGCAACCGTTACATATTACGAAATTGACATTTTATAATTATATTAAAGTGCAGGAAATGACAAAATGACATACAACCATAAAGTTTACAATTTGACCTTTAGAATTTCTGCTAACGATGTGTTAATGCTAATGTGATATTTGATAAGATAAAAGGGGGTATATATTAATGACACAACGAAACATATAACCAGAAGCTGCCAAGCAGATACTATCCATTGTTTTGCCATTCAAGTCTTCAACAATGGGATGTCTATTAAGTTATTAATAGATGTCAATGTTGTAGTCACTGTTTCCATTATCATTATTGAAAATAATTTCAGCTTATTGTACAATCTGTAGTATATATACTAGCGACAGAAAAATAAATATGACATATATAAATTTTGTTAAAATAATTCTTTTGACGATATCTTGTTATACTCAACTTCGAAAGTCGGATAAATGCGTGCTTCTTGAGCACATGATTTTTTGAATTTCCGTGCGAACCAAATGGTTGTATCAGTGTTTTGTGGATAAAGGTACAAAATAAATTATAATAAATAGAAAACATTTTTTTTAATGAGAGAGTCCATCGTTGCACAGAACTGCAAAAGTGTTATTTTATCTTTATAATGTAATTAACTATTTTGGTTATCATCTGTTTAACAGTAATTAAATCAAATCGCTATCCTGTATAAGAGATTAACATTACATGTTCTGCCAACTGCAGTCATGTAGTAAAATCTTTTAAATCGTTAATGTTTTTATTATGTAAATAACAATGAATAAGGAGTAAGATATAATTGCAGAAAATGAAGAATAGATTGTTGAACATTTGGGGTTTTATTTACATGAGCAGAATTTGGGAGAGTTTGGGACGGCCGTTTTTGTGATATTTTGTGACGTGTGGTTTTTGTCCGCACAGTATTAGACAATGTTGCGTTTGTTCATCTTGTGCTTGTCTCAGAGTATTCAGACTGCTGTTTTCATTCGGTGTTTAATAGCTTTCGTACAAAAGGTAATGAAATACATTGTGTTGTGTTTTTTAATGGATACTTATGGTGTAAATTGTGAAAGTTCCGTATACTAATGTGCCGAGGGTGCTTACATTTCTCTACTATTTTTGTAATTCAAACCTGGTAGCAATATTTTGTGAACAATACTGTATATTCTTTAGTTTGGTTGCATGGGATATCGATTTATTTTCACTGGTAATCAAAAGAAAATGCTACCGGTAGCAAGTTTGACCGAAAATGATATCAATTAAATTCAATGGATCTCTTACTTAAAGCAAGACAGTTATCGGATAGAATGCAAAATGGAAAAATAGTTATTCCATCGTTGAAATGCTACTTTAATGTCAACAAACGGTACGATAGCGTGTATGTTTCGAAAATATGCTTTGACTCTTTGATGGATGATCACATATTGTAAATTCTAATTTATGAGATATGAAAGGTGGTGAAAAGTAAAATAACAAAAATACTGAACTCCAAGGAAAATCCAAAACGGAAAGTCCCTTATGAAATGGCAAAATCAAAAGCTCAAACACATCAAACGAATGGAAAACAACTGTCATATTCCTGACTTGATACAGGCATTTTCTTATGTAGAAAATGGTGTATTAAACCTGGTTTTATAGCTAGCTAAACCTCTCACTTGTATGACAGTCACATAAAATTCCATTATATTGACAACAATGTGTGAACAAAACAAACAGACATCTTCTTATATCTATATAAGAGGTAAAAATGTAAAAAATAGGGTTACAGCAGTCAACATGCATTGTGTTATAATCTTAATCACTATAATAATAAACAAAAATATATCAACAACGAAAAACAAAAAAATGGCATATAGACACAGCACATAAGCAAAATGAAAGACAAGAATACAAAAATTGACCATAGTACAATAACATAATGAAGGGATGTATAAGCACCGAGCCACACATAAGGGATATTACCAAAAATGGACTTAACAGTAAAGGTAATAATTTACAAAGACAAATACAAGAACACTATAACACGTAATTAAGATGATAAACAACGTCAGTACCTAGAATCTATACTTCAAGACCATCACGTATTATTTATGAAGTTGATAAGGAATATTTATCAACAAGGTCTTGGTATCTGCCGATGAACTTTTTTAGAACTAGATGTGTCAGAACGACACGAATGGCCCCGTCTCAAAAAGTTGAAAAATCTGGAATTTCAACAACACATGTGGACACAAACATGCATGGATAGTATCGAGCTCTCAAGACCAATACTAGTTTGATGAAAAATTTCCTTGATCAATGAGTAGTTAGATTTTAAACTATCAGCAAACAGGAAGGGATGTACTGAAGATGTGTTGAAACGACATGAAAATCAGCATATCGGAATGAAACATAAACTTGATCTGTAACTCATCATGGTAGACTCACATATCAAAAATCAGCGCAAAATCTGAAGGCGTATAGAAAAAAAAGTCTGTATAACTGTGATTTTCAAAAATTTTCAAAGTTCAAAACCCGTAATTACGGCAAAAATCAGCAGAGCAGAACGAAACTTAAACTTGATCTGTAACTCAACATGGTTAACTCACATACCAAAAATCAGCCAAATAACTAAGGCGTTTAGAAAAAAAGTCCGTATAACTGTGATTTTCAACAATTTATCGAAGTCCAAAGCCCGTAATTTCGGCAAAAATTAGCAGAGCGGAACAAAACTTAAACTTGACCTGTAACTCGTCATGGTTAACTCACATACCAAAAATCAGCCCAACATCTGAAGGCGTTTAGAAAAAAAGTCCGTATAATGGTTTGTTGCGGAATGACGGAATGACGGAATGACGGAATGATAAATGACGGAATGACGGAATGACGGAATGACAGAATGACAGAATAATGGACAAGGGTAAAACTATATGGCCCCGACAACTTTGTTGCGGGGCCATAAAAAGGACAAGACGTTCTTTGACATAACCCTGGTTCATCAACTTTCTGCTTAGACACTGGTGACGTTTTATAAAGTCTGAGAAGCAGCTGCAAGCTCTTGAATACTGAATGAGTTGGGAGATGTTTAAACAATTTCATAAGTAAAAGAAGATAAAGAATATCATGTCTTAAAGAAAAATAAAAATAAAACAAGCAAAGTCTAGTCATAGATCAGTAGTGTACCGATGTTGAAATGGCATGAATCGATTAAGAAGAGATAAATCAATGTGTGAATAAAGCCACGAAGGAATCGCATTAACTTCAAAAGGAGGGATAATTGGTTCGTCAACAGTGTGCAAGTTTCCGACAATATGAATCCACATTCAGTAAAAATTTCACACTTGGGACACAATCAGTAAAATCACAGATAAGATGACTAGTCTATAATCCAAAGATCAGTCACATTAAAACAGTACATAGAAACTAAACATTTGGCAATACCACTTCTAAAACAAATTGTACTCATAGGTAAGCAGTTCCTGCAGCATCAGATTACTAAATGTCGTTTATGCAAACAGATTTGTTTGGACTATTACGTTTAAAATGGACTATTTTTTGTTATTTTGATAATATTGTTATTTTCATATTTCTTCGGCTTTCCAGTTCATACCTGATAAAGGTAATCATTGCAGATAAGACTCTTATCAACAGCTAAATGTATAATGATTTATATACTGCAGACTAGAAAAGTTATATTTAAAGAACTTCACTCCAGACTGTTATCAAATGATTCATATTTTACTAATTTTTTTTAATTTCGTAAAGAAATACGAGGTGAATGTTTCCATATTGCTTCACAAATTTGTAAACAACTTTAGATTGAATGCAACTTGTGTTATATAACAAAAGCAGGTTTATACGCAATATGCACCAAAGTGTCTCATTTCAAGACCCAATGGCAGTTGGATGCCCTCAGTGTTGTGATAAACTATAATAAACAGTATTTCAAAATGTTCTAAAATGAGATGATCAGATTTTTAGACAACACATAAAATATCGTTTATTTGTTATTATTCATCAAAACTTATGATCTGAAAACTTCATAATTATTAAGAAATTGAGCATTACAAAAATACAAAAAAAATTAAAATATTCCGTTTCAACGTCACAAATAATACATGATGGTCTTGAAGTATAGATTCTAGGTACTGACGTTGTTTATCATGTTAATAACGTTTTATAGTGTTCTTTTATTTGTCTTTGTAAATTATTACCTTTACTGTCTAGTCCATTATTGGTAATATGCCTTTGGCGTAGCTCGGTGCTTATACATCACGTCATTGTGTTATTGTGCTATGGTAAATTTTTGTATTCTTGTCTTTCATTTTGCTTATGTGCTTTGTCTATATGCCATTTTTTTGTTTTTCTTTGTTGACATATTTGTTTGTTTTTATAATGATTAAGATTATAACACAATGTTGACTGCTGTACCCCTATTTTTTACATTTTTACCTATTATGTCTGTTGTTTTTTATCACCCAATATAATGGAATTTTGTGTGACTGTCATACAAGTGAGAGGTTTAGCTAGCTATAAAACCAGGTTTAATCCACCATTTTCTACATGTGGAAATGACTGTACCAAGTCAGGAATATGACAGTTGTTTTCCATTCGTTTGATGTGTTTGAGCTTTTGATTTTGTCATTTAATAAAGGAATTTCCGTTAAGAATTTTCCTTGGAGTTCGGTATTTTTGTTATTTTACTTTAAGTATAGCCAAACATATACGAAAATCTATGCTTAATTCATATATTTATTTGCTGTGTATATCAAAGAAATCTTTGTTATTACCGAACAATGAAACAATGCTGTATCAATAGCCCCCTTTTTTGTGTTCCTTCTGAATATTTCTAACAGCTTTTAAATAATGTGTGCCGTTTTAGAGGTAATGTACGGGTGATACAGTGATTTTCTCGGCAATATGCTTGTTTGTCCGATGTTACATTTTTGTCAGAAAGATTTAGCTTTTTGTCCGATGTTTTAGTCCGAAAATTTTGATTTTGTTCGCAACTTTTGCCCGTTGCTTTTTGTCTGATTTGCTTTTTTGTCCGCAACTAATGCTTTCATCCATTTCTTTTGTCGGAAATTTTAGCTTTTATCAAAAATTTATCTTTTTGGGGGACGCCCGATATTCCAACACACTATTATTCGAACGCTGCACAAGTCCGACATCGCCATTAATCCGACATTGGTTAATCAAATTTATTTCATAAAATCGGTGTTTATGTGGTAGCTGTATTTTTAACGACTCATTCTATCACCCGAGGGTTGACTTGTCTCATTGGCACTCATACCACATCTTCTTATATCTATTTGGTATAGAAATTTAGTCATACCTGGACTTCTCACGTCCGACAGTAAAACCTTTGTTAAAATGCGGCGTCCGTTTGGATGTCCAGGATGTATAAATTCGCAGCCACGTCCAGTCAGATCGGGAACGTTAAATCCGATGCTGCGTGTAAGGAGTGTGCCACAATCACTGCACATTAATGATCCCTTGCAATAACCTTCTGGGTGATCCTTTTGGGTGGTCATCTGCAAAACAACAGCTCTGCTCCTATATATAACTAACTTGCCTTTATTTCAAGTGGCAGTCTAACGTATCGACCCATCACGCCAGTTGGTCTACTTAGCAGACCTGTACATATGTATAAACCATTAATTTGTTCCGGTCCGAAAATGCGCTAAATATTTGCCATTGGACTCAAAGCAAACAACTTTCAATCAATCAATCAATCAATAATTATTTCGAGTATATTATAGGAATGGATAATACCA
Source organism: Mytilus coruscus (assembly GCA_017311375.1). Taxonomy (NCBI): domain Eukaryota; kingdom Metazoa; phylum Mollusca; class Bivalvia; order Mytilida; family Mytilidae; genus Mytilus; species Mytilus coruscus. The sequence continues at coordinate 42,291,786 of CM029607.1, read as the reverse complement.
TATTTATACTGCCCATCTGGAATCTCAAATCTAATGAACCTCTCCCTATGAGGAAATTGAGATCCTTGTAATATTTTGGTTTTCGAATACAAGTGTGGTCGATTGGATAAAAGTACCACATTAAAAAGATTTAAAGAAGTGTCCTTACTAGTTTTGCAGTATCTCGTCGTAAAGGACAAAGTGCACGCAATAAAGTCATGATGGTCTCCGATACGGTTTAAACTGCAAATATCATGTTACCATGAAAGAGAATTAGCCTTATTCAAGAATAGATAAGTTAGTTTCTAACTTTTTTCTGTCCATTACATTATGATTGTCATTCGTGTTTTTAAATTTGTTGCCTCTTTAAAATCTCAATTAAGTAAAAGGAGTTCTGTTCTGTTCTTTCGGGTTCACAAAGAAAAATTGAATGTTTATAGATTGAACAGCAAAAGCAAACACGTCGTGGAAAATGACTCTGTAACAACCCATACTATCATTTTGGACATTGTCATTGGAGTGAAAGTTGGATTACAGATTAGCTTAAGGAGTACAAAAAATAAAGCGAAAACAAGACTTTACATTTCCAATTTATTTTGTATGAAAGAAATATGGAATTAATTCTTAACAACCCAAGGGCAGATTTCAATGTGCCTATGCTATCAAAAAGGCTTAAACACTCCGACCTGTTTAAACAATTCTTGACAAAACTGTGAACTTAGAATCGGTTAAAGCTGATTGCCGTGGTCCATTTGTATGTAAGAAATGATTTAGACTGTACAAGAAATATATAAATGACTTACTTACTTCAAATACATCGCAGTAACTGTTTCATATATCCATTTTAAACTTTCCTGCTAATTGTATTACATGTTCAAGATATGATAAGTGTTTTCCTGTTTTTGCACGTGACTTACCATACTATACAGAAAATCACCTTGAAAGTAAGTCAATTTTTAATTTCTAATTCTTACTACTACTATTTCACGGTGATAATTGATACCGGTTGATTTGTTAAGATATGTATTAAGTTAGATAATTATCTATTTCATAATATTTCAAAAATACTGTAAAGTAAACTATAGATTGATTGTTACTTTGATGGTTGCTGTGAACACGTTAACTGTCCACCTTTTCCAAGGCATTATTTCAACTCCGAGACGACAAGTCTAGGTTCTTACTCTTGGACGAAGAAGCATTTTAAATACAAATGTTACGTTTATATAGTGTAGAATAGAAAAGGTTGATGAAAAAAACTCCACTCAAAGTTGGATGCCCTCAGTGTTGTGTTAATTGTGATAAAAGTATTTCAAAAATGTTATAAAAGGAGAAGATCAGATCTTTAGACAAAATAAAAATAAAATATTGTCAATTTGTTATTATTCATTAAAACTCGTAAAAGGAAAACTGTATTTATTACGAAATTGACCATTACAAAGATGCAAAAATTTAAAGTGAAAAACTAAACACATATAAGCCAAGGCGAACCAGGGGAATGGTATTTGACCCGGGCCTCACCATATAGTAAATAATGTTCTTTTTTAACATTTTACTGTGTGTTTTTTTTTTTTTTTTTTTGTCCGTTTGTGACATTATTTATGATTTACAACTGCCTAGTCACCTTTCCTGCTTTCCTAAAAATAAAATAACAAAAATACCAAACTCCAAGGAAAATTCAAAACGGAAAGTCCCTTAACATATGGCAAAATCAAAAGCTCAAACACATCAAACGAATGGAAAACAACTCCCATATTCCTGACTTGGTACAGGCATTTCCTTATGAAGAAAAATGTGGATTAATTCTGGTTTAAGGATGTTCGCTCCTCTGTTTCAAAATAACAAGCTTTTTAAAAGACTATTATAAATTGATAGTTTATAAATAAAAGAACTTAAAAAGCAGAAAAAAAACAGGTTCGTGTCCTTGTTTATTAGATATAATCAATTGAAAATTTGGCGGAAATGATTCTCTCTAGATTTTTCATACATTTAACATTAGCACCTTTTTACTTTCTAAAACTATGAAAAAATCACAAGGATTTTTGAAGATTTTCAATAATTGCTTTATAAACTATATGTAATAAAATTATGCAAAGAAAAGTGAGGGTTAGCGGGCAAAATTTTGATTCGTTCTACATTGGATAAAACTAGAAGATTCCCAATATCTGACAAAAAAGTCTAAAACTAGAGTAGCAAACATCCTTAAGAGCTTGTATGACAGTCGCATTAAATTCCATTATATTGACAACAATGTGTGAGCAAAGCAAACAGACATAATAGGTAAAATGTCAAAATTGGGGTACAGCAGTCAACTTTGTGTTATAATCTTAATCACTATAACAACTATGTCAAGAAAGAAAAACAAAATGGCATAAAGACACTATAAAGACAAAGCACATAAGCAAAAATGAAAGACAAGAATACAAAAAATGACAAATACAATTGCGGGATGTGTAAATACCGAGCCACGCCAAAAGGTTTTACCAAAACAATGGACTAAACAGTAAAGGTTAAAAATATACAAAGTCAAATGAAATGAACACTATAACACGTTATTAAGATGATAAACAACGTCGGTACCTAGAATTTATACTTCCAGACCATCATGTAATATTTGTGAAGTTGATACGGAATATTTATCAATAAGTTCTTGGTAACATCCGCTGAACTTATTTTAGAAAAAGGACTAGACGTTCTTTGACATAACCCTGTTCATCAACTTTCTGCGCAGAGACTGGTGACGTTTTATAAAGTCTGAGTAGCAGCTGCAATCTCTTGGACGAGTTGGGAAATGTATATCCAATATGCAGGTGAAGTTGGTATACTGATGCTAATTAAAATCGTCTAGTTTGTCATAGATTCTGGTACTGAGATGACCGCTTATGTCAAAGAATATGTATAAGTCTAAAATGAGGCGGATGAAGCCGTGTTTGTTGTTTTCTAATTTCTAGTTCTGGAGGATATGTTAATGGAAAGAACATCATCAATATATTTTAATGTGAAATTAAATGATCTAGTTTCTTTGATCTTCTTGTTTTGGACAAGTTTCTGAAGGAACTCCGACTCATATGAAAATAAGAAGAGGTCGGCAAGGAGAAGCGCACCGACATTTTGTTATTTTACTTTTTTCGACAATTTGTTGAAAAGACACCTCGAATTTCAAACAAATATGGTGTCAATAAGAAACTCCAGCATAATGATTTAGCATACTAAACAGTTTATCAGAAAACAAATTTTTACGATTTAGGAATTTCAATGTAGTAAAAGCACAACTGGTGACGAGCTACATTTTCTGATTACAATCTAAATGAATGAATATTTATGCAAAAGCATATACCAAATATAAGTGTTCTATTTTTAATAGTTCTCCGATAAACATGCCTTACTTGAACCTTTGAACAATGTTAACCAGTACAGCTTAAAACTGAGCCCGTTGATTAACTTCTAGGTTATGCTTAGAATATACTACAGTTTTACACATTTTTAGCAAAAACACGAAACTATAAAACTACTTAATATGGGAAGAAGCGGTGCGTTATTTGTTTTGTTGTGTATATTGAGAAAATCTGAATCCTAATTTAAACTTTAAAGAGCTGATATAGCCAAAAAGGACAAATCATTTACAGCCAAACATAGACGAAGATCAGAGCTATGCTTATTTATTTAATGTGTTTGTCAAAGAAATCAAAGTTATAACCGAGCAATGGAACAATGCTGTATCATTACCCCCTCTGCCCCCTTGTGTTCTTTCTCGGTATATTTCTCTTAACATAATGTTGCTCAGTTTAAGAGGTAATTTGTCTAAATTAAGCTTGATTTGTCTTTTGTTTTGAATTTGTAATAAAACATTAATTGTAAAACAGGATATCATAATAAAAATTTAAGATTTTATTGCTGATATTTGTGTGAAAGCATATTCTAAATAACTGTTTAAGTACGTTATTGATTTTGAAAACTCATGTATGTTTTGGATAAGGTAGTTTTAGGTCTATCCTCTAATATAGTTTATATATTTCTGCTTTTCATATATCTGATTTTGAGCCCCCCTGAAAAGATAATTATGTTTAACAAACAACTGATCACCTGGTACGACAACATTAACTTCTATATCTTCTTATTTTTGTTCACAATTTTAATCTATTTGAAATAATCAGTATTCTTATCTTACTGCAATAACTGTAATATGTTTTAATATAGAACTAGATATTGAACAAAACAAATTCTTTTCAAATATACCAATTGCTTTGTAACAAAAACTAAATGACAAAATCTTGTGATTTCTGTGTATGTAAATTCAAATGTCAGACAACAATTTGCCACTGATTATTGGCAATCTAATTATGTGTACTGAAATATTTATGTGTAAAAGTATTTCTAAAATCCATAAAACACAGCCAGTAATTTATTATAATTCATGTATAATAATTCGGTCGTCAGACAAGTTCTTGCAGTGAAAACAAAAAGTGGCTGTTTGCCTAAGTGAAAGATTGAGAAAATGTTAATTGGATAATGTTCTGGCAATCTAGATGATGAATCCTATAAATAGATTTCGTAGTTTGTAAAAATCAAGATAATGCAAAGTCTTTTTCGTCCCGGCGTGCTGAGTGTAATGGTTTGGAGCCTGCATACTTACTTATGAGGTTTTGTGTTTTCAAAGATGTTGTGTTATTCATCAATCCAGTGAATTTCTCATTACCCCCTGTTGTTATTTAGAATATGTATCAGCACGCTTGCATTTACATGATCGTATTTGCAAAACCATAAAGAATATTTAGTAAGTTATTGAAAATACAAATATTTGCATCATATATTTAAAACAAAAGTTTACGTTGGTTTACATATAAATGATATACAATTAGATAATAGAAATTACACTTTATATATTTCGTGCGACAGAAGGGCTTTTTCTGGATTTACCTTTATCGGGACCGCTAGTACCCAATCATTTGAAAGCCAGAGATGTGTACATGGCAAAGTAGGTTGTATATCATTGTAACATAAATACGCATAAAGATCACAATCAAGGGTCATAGAAGGGTTGGAGAATAGTATTTCATTAGCGTAAGCTATAAGTTTGATTAAGATATGTATGCTCTAATATAATTCATATTTCCTTGTTTTAATTTTTGATTGGAAACAACATTATAACTTCAGAATGGCGAACAAATAGTCATGAAAAAAGCATTTTTAATGTTTTTTTATATGAGTATGTGGATATAGTAAAATTACTGTATTTCAAAAATTGCCCCTTTAGAAAATAAACATGTTTACAACAGCTGCACATATTACCTAGATTGTTGACCATCAGGTACATGGAATACAAAATAAAACAATTTATCTTCGAGTTATACATGTAATATAATAACTGAACAAACGAAAAGGTATCATCTGTGACCATCATTAAATATTATATACATATTTAAATGTTCTTGGAAATATCTATCTTTGAACTTGTAAAATTTTGAAAACAGTTTATATATATATATATAGGGTTTGCCATTAAGGTAGGTAAATTTTGTTATCGATTCAGGAAAAGGACATATTAATAATGATGTTGATCGCATGGTATTTAATTTACAAATTCCATGTCAAAAGAAAAGGTGTGCAAAGTCCACTTTTTCAACCTTTCGATTCAAGAATAAAAAATATTATACATATATCAAATGACATTCTTCATGTGTCCCGAAGACATCAATATTCAGTATTCATAAAATGTTTTGAATTTTGCCTTAAATATTTGCGAATGGGGTTAAAACCTCTAGCATTTAGTGCAACACTGCAATAACTGCCAAAATAGCCTCGTTTTGAGATTTTGTCATACATGATTAGATATGAGCTTAGACTTTGCCAAATAAAGATACTTTGCTACAAATGTATTTTTCAAAGATGCTAATGTGTGCAAAATATCTCTTGTGTCCAAAACATATGTGTAAAACGAGAATTTTAGGTCAAATATGTCAATTTATATGACGCTATATTGAGATTACAAGTGTCTTTCTGCTCCAAAGGGTCCAAATCTATATATTAACCCGTGCATTTATCAATAAAATAACAAAATTTTGTTTGCAATTTCAGTAGCCAAATTATGGCTCTTACACCTTCTCCTTTGTAATTTATATATCATTAAATTTCATTATTTGTGGGGGTAAGGATCAATGCCAATAAGACCGTCAGACACCAAATGTAAGTAACTATATGTCACCATACGATCGTCAACAATGAGAAACCCTATACCGTATATTAAATTATAAAAGAACCCCGAAATGACAAAATCTAAATCGAGAAAACCAACGGCTTGGTATATCTACAACACAATACATGTATATAAAAACTAAATATGACAAACAGCTCCCGAATTTGGACATGAACACAGAATATGGCGGGGTTCAACAGGTTTGCGAACCCTCCTCCCCCAAGAATGCTTGGCTATATATAAGATCTGCAATATAAGTTAGAAAAGTTGCTCCAAAATTTAAGAAAACTGAAGGAGTTTTTCAATATGTGAGGATAGGAAACTAACTATTTCATAGCTATGATCTCTGAAGACGAAAATTTAAGATATAACAGAAAATCTAACCATTTATTATAAGGGATATATGTTTATAAAATTATTTTTTTCATTTTCTCACAAGAAAGTATTTGATGTGGTTATATTCTGAAAGATTGCTGTGCTTTAAAGGTTAACATCATACATCCAAAACACTAAGATGTCCCCAGGCATAGATGGCCTTCGTCAAATTAACAAACTTTTTTCGAATTTGTGTTCTCAATGATCTTCATCTTGTGATTGCATTAGCGGCCTTTATACTGGTTTGATTAAGGTAGCACTGATTAGTCTTTTAGTTTTAACATAATTTGTTGATTCCTGGAATAAACTTTGAGATCATGATACATATCATTAATAAATATAAATTGTGTATAAATTTCTAATAGTAAAATAATTGGTTTGATACATTTTTGAAAAAGGTGGTGAAATTCAGACATAATCATCATTTCCTAACAAGTCGTGAATTAAATTGAAGTAGTTATCTATGTACACATGAATTAATAGCATCGCTGTCATAATTGTTTCAAACCGCAAATTCATCACAGTTTCTCTCTTGTCAATTACACTTCTTCAATCGACGGTTGTATAATTATCGATATTCTCCTGAAGTAAGATTATCGTACTTCTGTTGTTTAATCTGATTTTGATATCCACCCGTTAAATATAAGTTATTATTTTTATAGTCGCAGAAGAAGAAGAAATGATTTTGTAGTTACCTATTTCATTTTTTATTTTTATGATAGCGGTGTTCCTTTTGGTTCCTTCTTATATTTTCCAACTCTTTCGGTACGCCTGTGTCTGTAATGATGTTTTAGATTTCAATGTGCGTAACTGATCATGAGGGATTTCGTTACCAGAAATAATTTTAGACATTTACTTATTACTTTCATAGATACAAAGATTTTGTTTAAACTTTTGCCTGTACCTGAGAATAACATTAACGTAATCATTGTCATAGCACCAGTTGTGCATTTAGACAATTATTGTCTTTGAAGTGATGCTCGAGGCCAAAATATTGGAAAATTGAAAACCCAATAGGAACGTAGAAGAACTGATTTTTTTCTGTTTTTAGTTCCGTTGTACATGTATATAAACTATAAATTTATAACAACCATTCAAAAAAGTACTGAACTCCAAGGAAAATTCAAAACGGAAAGTCCTTTATTAAATGGCAAAATCAAAAGCTCAAACATATCAAACGAATGAAAGAAACTGTCATATTCCTGGTGGATTAAACCTGGTTTTATAGGTAGCTAAACCTCTCACTTGTATGACAGTCGCATAGAATTCCATTATATTGACAACAATGTGTTAGCAAAACAAACAGACATAATAGGTAAAAATGTTAAAATTGGGGTACATCGGTCAACATTGAGTTAATTGGCTTGTTATTTTGAAACAGAAGCGAACATCCTTAACATTGATTTTACTTTCAATATTTAACTACATATATAAACATGTATTGCTATTCGGATATTAACACTTATTATCACGTATTAACACCTATATCCTGTCGATACTTCTATTGCACAAGGTCATGTTTTTTTTTCACAGGCTGCTCATGACGTCTTTACACTAAATCTGTTAGAGATGTACTGATTAAAATTTTAGTCTGGGATAATATTGTTTACTCATTATTTGAAACTGGCCTTTAAATATATCTTTCAGTAATTGCGAGTACTCGTAAATCGGTACTTAATGCCTATTAGTTTATTATTGCAGTATAAATCAGACCATTTTTTCTCTTTTGAATTATTACAAGTTTTTTTTTTCATATAGGGGCTTGTGATAGTTTACTATATGGTAGTTACATGCTCCTTGCATAAAGCTGCACGGTACCTGTAATTGTTAATAATTCTAAATTTTGGTCTTTATAGATAGTTTTGTTATTGGCATTCATACCACATCTCCTTATGTTTATAGCTTATACTTATTTAATTGTAAATATTAGGAACTATGATTGCACTGACAATCAAATTAAGTCTTAAAGTCGTTCTAAAAAGTCTGTTCATTTAAAATGAAATGGCATTTCCATTTTCCTGACGTATTTTCAGAGTATACAAACTGGTGATGCTAATTTTGTATTTTTATTCATTAGAACATAAAATTCTTATTTCTGTTATGACTCAGATCCCTGACTGGCAATCTACATTTTATTCACAAGATAATCCAATGTTAAAAACCTGTTATTAAGAGAAAAAAGATTATCTGACAAAAAAAAAATATCCGTATCACCATAGACAAAATAGTTCAAACGATAGCCATGAATATTATCACAAAGTAATTAGTTGTTTTTCAAAATATTTTACAGATTCGAAGACATGGGTTTTCTTCTGTTTCTACTATTTATACTAGAAGTTCACTCACTGAATATTTCGCATGTTATCGAAGTGTATACCAGCGCTTGTGGAAATAAACTTTGTGATCGCTCTAAACAACCTGATGTTATCAAGAAGTTGGATATATCTAAATGCCCTCGTTGTTATTGTGACAAACAATGTTTTTCTCGGGGAGATTGTTGTCCTGATTTCTTTTTTTCTTTTCAGTTAAAATGCACAAACACAAACATTGTAGAAAAGAGTCCTTTTAAAACAGTACTTTTGTGCTGATGGTTGATACGTGTCCATCATTTGCCGACAACAAAACAAAGTACCTATGCGAAAAGAAGAACGACGGTTTAATAGATCAAATACAAAATTTACCGGTAACTGATTTAAGGAATAATTTGATTTTTAGAAATATTTATTGTGCGTTGTGTCATAATGAAACTAAAGACAATATTAGAAAGTGGCAGCTAGAAATTCAATGTTTAGATTTCGCCGATTTCAATTTTCTATCATCATATGAAGAAATCTTCAATACCGTCGATGACAAAAGATGTAACATCGGTTTCCACACCGATATTTCGACACAGGATATACCGGTATGTAACTCGGCGGAAGAAACACGAGTTCAAAAATGCAATATTACTGGTACATGGACAAAGTATGATTCAGATGTAAAAACAGCATGTGAGACATATAATCAGAAAAGTTATTGCTTTTTCAAGAACGTGTTCTGTTTTATATGCAACCCTCCACGCAACCAAGATAATTTTATTTCTCAATGTAACATAACCGGTCTTTGGCAGCATTATGATTCAGATTTAGAACACGCATGCAAAAAGGCTATGTCATCGACAATAATCCTTCCGTTTCGAAATATATATTGTTACATATGTAACAAAGGTAGAGTGAATGATTTAAATGATATCCACCGTATTCGCAAACATATGACCAAGGATTTTCAATTCGAATTTTCCTTGGAATTTTTCGAAAGTAAATTTACTAGTGATGCCATACATGTCGAAACTGGGAATTATGGGGACATTTACCCACAGATAGACGCCAACAATACGGAAGATTCCCCGAAAATAAACATAAATCGTGAAGTCAATGTGACTAATCTTACACGTTACTTGACGGCATTTACAGGTATTATAAACGAAGTATGCACTAACAAGAATAGAGCATGTGACTGTAGTGATAACTGTCATTTTAAGCCAAATGGCTGCTGCATTGACAAAGCTTTCCAGAAACAAACAATTTGCTCAGATGAAATTGTGTCTGACCGCAAAACTTGTGTCCAATTGTATGCTTCTTGTTCTGAAGAAACAGCAAGATATGTAAGTGATCTTTGTCATAGAAATAGAAGCATTGAAAATTTAGAATTTCTACCAATAGCTGTTACCAGTAAAGAGACAGGATCTACTCATTTCAAAAACAGATATTGCGCCATTTGTTCTCATAAGAACGCACCATTTCAGTTCCAATCATGGGATTTGATACTGAGTTGTGATACATATATACAAATAAGTTCCCTAAAAACTGTTTTGAAAACATCAGACCTTGTGAAATTCGCTGGGAAAAATAAGTGTAAATTATCAATTCGACCACCAAAATCTGTAAATTCAATGAGTATTCAGTACGTAGAAAAAATGTTTAGCAAATGTAATGTTACGGGACTATGGCAAAGATTTGATCTAGACATTAAATATGTATGTGAAAATATGAACGTTCAGAAATTTTCTAGCATTTTCTGTCGCATTTGTAACCCTAATCGCCAGATTGAAACGTTCATTTCATCATGCAACATGAATATGAAATCGTGGATGAGTGATTATTATACAATAGAAAACCTTTGTTTAACTCTCCCTGCAATTCCGAATTCTGCACCGTATAAAAATGAGTTATGTAGAAAATGTAATGAATATGCAAATCATTGGTTTTCTGTTTATCGGCCTATGCCACCAAAACCCAAACAAACTGATTTACCGTCATTCCGAGTTTTATTTACATTAAAACTCCCAAAGTATGAAAACAATTTGGACAGTTCAAATGAAAGCAGTTGTGAGGACGTTTTTATCCAGGAAACGGTAAGAAATTTAAACAATTTACAGTAATTCATTCCAAAATTCAGTGAGGTCTATCTTATATTAATATGGGTTTGATCATGTCCCTCAATTCGACACGCATTGGAAGATATGACTTGTTAATTGTATTATGTGTAAATAGCGAAAATGCTAACTGTACCATATCAATTCACCTTTTTGCGCTATTTCTTGAGTTCGTGAGATTCTGGTTGTTTCTGTCGTATTTTTATCCATGGAACAAAATGTATCGATAAATATAAAGAGACACCAAAAGGTACTTATTTAATTACAGTATACTGATTTGTTGGCAGTTGTGTGGCTCAGTGTTTTGTTTTCTGTGAAGCCTTTTGTGCACGTGTTTGTCTTTTCTTATTCCTTCGTTTTTGCCATGGCGTTGTTCTCAGTTTATCTCGACTTATGAGTTTTGAATGACCCCTTAGTATCTTCCGCCTATTTTTTTTTTGGGGAGACAGTCACGTTTAAAGGTAATGTTACTTGTTGATTTCTAATGTCTAGTGTCAAGTAAATCTTGTTGTGCTTTTATTGTAATTTAAATCAATAGGGAGGAGAGCATATCTGGTCGATGCACTCATCATCATAATCATTCCTGATTTGGGACTCAATACACATTTTCTCTTAATCGATTTATGACTTTTGAACAGGGTATACTACTGTTGCCTTTATTTAGCATTACATTATTTTGTTGATTATGTATAAAAGCTGAAGTGACAAATTTCAAGTCTGTATAATCAGAGTCGCTACATCAGGGTTTTCTAACTTAAGTCAGAAAAAAAATTTCGAAGCTTTTCTGTAAACACATTATTCAATAAGAATAAATAGGCTTCATCAGCTAAGTGTGATTTAACAAGTTGTGAACTAAACGACGATGAAGCATCTGTCGAAAACATTCTTATAAAATTTGATCCATAATTTCATTTAGACATTTGAAAGGAGGCGCTGTATTACATATTGTTTAATTTCAGGGTGAATGTCGGAGCTTGAAGTGCTATCCAGGAAGAATTTTAATGAATGACGTTTGTATTCCACTGCTTCCAACATCTACTAATCTTGGATATATATTAGCCGTCGGTATGAAAGGTTTACTGACACAAACGATAAACTCGACTCGTTTATTTTTGCAATCCATTGATAAGTTTTTTCAAATGCACCTTTATGGGAATTTGGAACTCAAAATGTCCTCTAGTACCGCGTCATCACTTTTACTGACAGATTTAAGCTGCGGCACTGGAACAAAATGGGTAAATGGCACTGAACTAATTCTGTTTGGTCAACTTAATATTTTTATATCAGAATATGTCAATCGATCTTCAGTTGAAATAAGCCTATTACAAAATTTGAATGCGCAATTTAACGTAACCCATGAAGGAGCTACATACACCTTTAATACGTATCCAGTCACTGAAGCGTTCAATACTTATAGTTTAATAAGGAAGAGTGGATTTACTAACAAATGTTTCAGAAAACAAACATATGCAATGAGGTATCGTGAAGCTAGTCCCGATTTATTTGTACATTCTCAGGTGACAAATCTTTTAACATGCATTCAGGTAGAATTACAATCATCAGAATTTGAAACTGATCGACTCAGTATGAATCTTACTTTCTTGAAAAATGGATTACATTTAACACAAGATCAGTATATCTTAACACCATTTAAAAAAGCAAGGGTATGCTTGGACACATTTGAAAAGTTGATGTCGATACGGTCAGCACCGAAAGAGCAAAAAGACTTTTGGGGAATAATTTTAAGAATATGTACATTCGTTTCTCTAGTATGTTTGATTGTAACATTCCTGACCTATTGCTTGTTTCCAACACTAAGAACTGTTCCAGGAAAAACAATATGTGTTTAATATTTGCAATGTTCTGGGCACATACTATTCTACAGTTTGGGGTTTTCGAGATCGAATCACAAATATTATGTAAAATGATAGGCATATTATTACATTATTTCTGGCTAGTAACATTTGGGTGCTCAAATATATGCTCTTACCATATGTACAAAGTGTTCACGAATAAAACATTCACAAGTTCAAAAGGAAAATCGAACATTAAATTGTACATAGTATATGCGTATGGCATTCCAGCGATAATTGTGTGTTTGAATATTGTTATCAATACATTCATAGCAAACGATAGAGATGTTGGATACGGTGGTATGATATGTTTTATAAGTCAACCAATTTCTATAATTGTTACGTTTGTTGTACCAGTTTCACTTGTGTGTGTCTCTAACATACTATTCTTTGTGTTTACTTCTGTGAAAATAGCAACTAGACCAAAGTTTCGAACCGAACATTCGACGAAGATAGATCGTGTGTATTTTACCGTGTACCTTAAATTATTTTCGATCACAGGAATATCCTGGGTTTTACAGATAATTGATTCGTTTTTAATGACTTCAACTTTTTCCCATATCGTTTCGGTACTGAATGCTTTACAGGGAGTTTTTATATTTATTTCTTTTACCTGTAACAACCGTGTGCTAGCGCTGTACAGGACAATCTGTGGAGAAACAAGTCCACATTCAGAAAACAGTGGACCGCAATCAACACGTTTACCAATGTGCCTTACAGATACCACTCATGATTCATGAATTACGGGCTAAATAAACATTACCGCGTCCCTAAAAGACAACAAAACATTGCAAGGACGAAATTTCATTTGTTACTAAGTTAAAAACTTCTATACTATTAAATGAGAATACTTCATTTTGTGTGTCGCTTCTCTTCCTTCCACAATAAATTAATCATCATGCCTCTGTGTCCTATAGGTACCATGTATAGTCGCATTTGTCATCCTCGCTTATGACAGAGACATATAATACAAGAGATTCGCAACTCGGCGAAATCCCGTAAAAACACGCGGCCACTAGTTAAAACTCGCGAGATCTCCTTAGGTAATAAAGTCATTAATAAAAGTATTAAAAGTACTCGAAGTAAGGACGAATGTTTAAGCATAACATAAACTGTTTCAGTGTTAAATTTATCATAATTAATTAAATAATTTGAGTTCATATTAGATGAGGGACGACAGTGTACGTGTCGTGTGCAAAACTTTTCATGTCACGTGGTACGATTTCAGCTTCCGTTTGGCAATTTTAAATATTGTAAAAGATCGATTTGTACGTGTTTTAACATTAAATATACTCTACTGCATTCGTGGAAAATATAGCAAGTTTTCACTGAGAAAGATTTGTTGATGATCGAAAATAATTTTTACATAAGAAACTAATGTATTTTTTACTTTTTTGGGGTAAATTGTATCTTTGAAGATTATATTCCGTAATGGCGGGAATTTTATTCGATGTCTATAAAAATATGAAGCACAAGTTTTTATTAATATTTCGTTAGTTCGCAAGTAGAAGTTATTGAAATTTATAACAGTTAAAGAATAAAGAATATTGTTCATACAACCTAACACATTAAAGGTCTCCTTAAATCTCCACCCGTTGCTGCATAGTACGACGCTAAAAAACGACGATTTTCAAATAAAATGTCCAAATATATTTGTCAAATACGCGAGTTAAGATCAGTAAATACTAACCTTATGCATAAAAACTATAAAAAAAATGTGTATTTTGATTAATTTCAAGATATGATGAAAACGTTTCACCCAATAAAAGCCATGTAATAAAACAGCTTATTAAAATTGTGTATAGTTTGTGTATTGGTCGGCTTCAAATAAAATGTTCAAATATATTTGTCAAATACGTGGGTAAATATACTAACCTTATGCATAAAAATACATTTTTGTGTATTTTGATTATATTCAAAATATAATGAAAATGTTTAAACAATTAAAACCATGTAATAAAACAACTTTTAAAATTGTGTATAATTTGTGTATTGGTCGGCTTCGTTCTCTAATTGTGTTTTCTCGTTTTTTTTTTATTTTTGTACAGATAAATGAAGAATGAATACAATATTAATAGTTTTGTAATTAATAAAATGTGGTCCCAAATAAAACCATAAAATTAATAAAATTAATTCTATTAATGTCCATGCCGTATGAAACAAGCCCTCGGGGATAAGCAGTTTAATACGCAGTGGGATTTCCAGTGACACTAGAACAATAGAAAAGTGACTCTTCTTATGAAAGGGATAGAAATGGTCAAAAAAAAAGGAAAGACAATTAACACATAAAACTCGATATGCATAGGGATGAATATCTCTTAAAACACAAAACCATTATATAACTTTTATACAAGCACTGTAAGTAAAGTATATTTTAAAGCTGAATTTGTTGATATATGATTTTTTAGTTGCCAAATATGCTGTTAATTGAACAATTTATTGCTCAACATAGGGTGTATAAAAAACTGCCAATCTTGACTGCATATTTTTCTTCTTTTTTTTGTTGAAAAAAATATATATCAAACCTTAATAATGTAGCTTAATGAGAATCCAATTTTTAACGTGTTCCAAAATGTAGTTTCGCCACAAGAATTTTTCAAAGTTGGGTCATTTTGTCTATATAAATGTCGGTAAATTCGTATGATCGAGCACACCGATAAGTGTATCGTTGGGACAACTCGATATAATGTAATCAATATACGTGACAAATTACCTAATGTGAAGTGTATTGAAATCATCATAATATAAATGATGAACATATTATGTTTGAAAAACATGAGTCCAATTATATAAGACTTTAAAGGTTCATATCATTTACATTCAACGTTTTTTATCGGATTTTTTTTTTTTTACTATCAATGTTACCTTGAGGTTCAACATTAATATTGATAGTAAAAAAAAATCCCATAAAAAAGTTGAATGTAAATGATATGAACCTTCGAATTCTTATAATATAGGACTAGAAAACATGTGATCCAAATTAACCACGTGTGTTAAAGAACAGACTTTGCACTTTTATGATGTACAGGTATGCGCATCTTCCATATTCAAATCTGTTAAAAAAAATGAAAAATTGAAATACTTACACACTACGCAATAGTTTTGTCTTTGTTAAAAATCATGAGTATTTTTATTTGGTATTTCTTTGATATGAATATACTCATTTCTCTAACTTTGATTTATGTTTATTGTCAGTTCATGTAATATGTTGGAGTGTGTGAAAAATAAAAATATCCATCCGAGTCAAATTAAAAATGCATTAATTTTTCTTTGTGTAAAATTGAACAACGTTTGCAGGTGTTGATTTAGAAGTCCGCATGTGAAATCTTTAACGTGCATAAAGTATAAACAGTGGCAGTTCCAGAAATTTTCCTAAGGGAACGACCATTTAATTTATTAAAAACATGGGTTTTTTCTTTAAAAATATTATGATCCCCAATTTGATGAATTTTGTTGGTAATATTTTTATACAAAAACTACATATAAAAAAATTATGAAAATATATGTTAAATCTGAATTTATTAATATATGAAAATTTTTTGACTCGGACAAAAAAACATACCCCCTCCCCCCGTTTTGAAGTTAAATGGTGGAAACCTAAGGGGGTGCCCACTGACTGCATAAAAGGGGGTCCGCTCCAGTACTGTTTCAGTGATTTCGTATATAATTAACCAAATTTGTCTCACACTAAAAGGGGCGGCCGGGCACCCTGTCCCTCTATTCAGACTCTGATGAAAGTTTGTAAATCAGGCGGGTAGCATGCGAGGAGCTATTTTTAGAATAACATGGCTAGTTCTCTGACTTCCAACGACTGTTTTCCCAGACAAGCACGGCCCAGCATGTCTGGAAAAACAGCCGTTGGACTTCAGGGTAATCTCGGACTATAACTTGGCATGTATTAACAAACAAATTAAATCTTTATTTTGTCACAATCTTTATGAAGTACAATGTCATGCAAACTGAAACTAAAAGCCCATCCTTGATAAAAATGTCAAGTGTGCCAAATATGGAATTAAGACGGCAAACAAATCGTATTATAATATGAACTAGCCAGTGGAGTTTTTTTAAGTTGGTAACAAGACAATCATAGCTTATGATTCTTGGATAGTCTCTGTCCCAGTTTTAACATTTCTTTCGAATGCAAATGTGTCAAACCCCAGGGTCCTCCACAAAAAAGAGAAGGTCGGACACTTGTCAAATATGTCCCAATATAGCTTAAAAATTCATGAAAATTTAGGCTAAAATTTAAACTGCGGCCTTATTTTAACTGTCGTTGATGCCAAAACATATGATATGCTAATGTTCAAAATTGAATACACAGATAAACTTTCGTGGGTTTTCCTTTCCCTCAGTGACTAGCATTTTCTAAAAACCACCTAGCCAGTTCTTTTGAAAACGTACTTCGATGCTGGATTGAAAAAATACCAAATTAAGACACAAAGAAGATGGCCTCTTAACAGTCCAACAGCAATGCACAAACTTTAGGAAAACTCATTTATTTCATCTTAACATCTTTCTAAAAGCTCAGTTGCTCAGTTTCTTTTCAATAGAAATTTAAAACATGAACATTCAGAATTTACATGTAAACAAACCACAAACAAAATATTGAAAGACGTGATTTTACTGACAATGGAGGCAACAATATTGATTAAAGAAATCTTCAAGATTTACAAAACATTACCGACAAAAGCCTTCAGTTGGGCAATCTTACTGTAATCTAATTATTTCTACTGATAAATAATGCAAAACTTATGACACATTTAAGTTTTGGAATGATTTTATTCACAGAGAGTGTTTCTCATTGATGTACATTTCTTTGCTCTTGTCTTTTCGAGTTTAAATTGGGAATTACAAATTGCTGCATAAAAGAGACTAGTTCTACTTTTCTATGCATATGATCTTAATATGTACTTGAGAATCATTTCATAAAACATGCCTTTGATATCCTTTCAATGCCAGAAACTGTCTATTCCCAGCTGAAAGCTAGTGGTTTTCTGCCACAATTACAAGGAAAAACTGGCTACAACTTGCACTGGATCAGGCACTTAAATCTTACATCGATCTTGATGTTACACGGTTAGTTTAAAGGCCCTCCGGAACTGTTGGATTTTATGACAGTCTTCCTTCCATACAGAACATAGCTGCAAAATAATTTGAACATTCAATCAGGTGATAATAATATTATTTGGCAATCCAAAGAGAACCTGAAAATATTAGACCAATATTTGAACAGAGAAAATGCCCCCAAAAAGTCATTTTATGAAATAGAAAAACTATTTAGTTGCATGTCCCTTTATCTTTTGTTTCAGTTAAAAGTAAATGTAGATCAGATCATTGGCTCTAACTAAAATTTTAAACCGGTATTTGGAATTCCAGTATTTAGCTGCCCCTGAAAATCAAATGGTTGTTACCGCGAATAAAAATAATCTAAATCTTCGTAATATTTTTACCCGACATCCCCTCCTAATTTGTTCAAGGTATGGTGGTTTTACCCCTTTTCGGCTATCAGTATGTCATATTGTATATCTTTAATGAAAATTGCATAAATGAGATGAATTTCTAGTAATTTTCTACGATATTCTTTATCATTTGACAAAATACCATGCATCTGAATTAAATTGTTTACTATTTGAAAAAGCGCGCCTTCTTTAAATTTACTTTAATTTATCTCCCTTTATTTCACGTGTGGTAAAGTTCAATATCGAGGTGCTCCAATCACGGAGGAACATTTACGTGACAATGCGCAACACCGGAAACCTTACTTCGATGATACAGTTCAAACCCAAGACGTGCTACCTGATCTTGGTACTAACGCCCGTAACTGAGACACAACATTGGTGTCAGATGTGAACGCTGTCGTGGCTATAAATTGAGATTTTTCTGTGTTTATTTTGACACGGTCAATTTCATATTTGGCGGGATTCAGAAAATTATATTTTCGTGATTTCGCTCGTGGGTCTGTAATAAACTATTGCAAACACACTTACATCGATTCCCCTGAACTAACATATATTTTCTGTTCAATATTTATGTGTTTTATTATTACAGGAGCAGAAAATGTAATTTGTAAAAAAAAAAAAAAAAAAAAAAAAAAATATTGAAATTAAGTGTTCATTTCAATTTTGTTCAGTCACACTTAAATATTTACAAGTTAATATTTGTTTTTTATAGCATACACTAAGTTTAACTGACAGTCCATTAGTATAAATCAATTTTCCGGTTGGTCTGGATTGAATTATACTCATGTATACAAAAATACATTTTTGTTAACTGCATTGGTACTTTTTCATTTTCCGGTTGATCTGGATTGGAAATTACAGGTGCATTTAACAGAACATTGATAATAATAAAAAAAAAACACTTAAGGAGCCAATTTTGTATTGATTGAATGCACAGGTGTAATATTTTATACCGGGAGATCTGGTCAATATTTACATTTGTCTTATATTATTGTTGCACAGGTGTAATATTTTATACCGGGAGATCTGGTCAATATTACATTTGTCGGTCTAGATTATTGTCACACACCGTAAATAATTTACATCCATATATCGCGTGTGAACTAAGCCGTATATTGACATAATACAATATAAAGCAATCATGTCGAAAGTGGTGAATATAAACACGGCAAGTAAAGAAGAACTGACTACAATTAAAGATATTGGGGAGACAAGAGCTAAAATTATTATTGCTGCAAGGACAGATAAGGGAAAATTAACACTTGAGGATTTGAAATTAATTGAAGGTCTTCCAAAAACTATGTGGGACCCGCTCGTAGCAGCAGGTCGAATTATTTTTGAAAACACAAAGGAAGTTGATGACAGTGCGGATCAGAAAAAACAAATCGAGACGTTGAAAACAGAACTTGTCAATCAAAAACAAGATGCTGAACAGGAAATAAAAAAAATTCAGAACAATTTTAACACACGGTTGTTAATTGCAACTCAAGAAAAGACAACCATACAACATGAATTAAAACATCAGATAAAAGATTTGCAAGATGCATTGGAAGGGGAAATGGAAGAAAAGAATGAGTATGCTAAATTGATAGAAGAAATAAAACAAAAGTATGCAATGGAGTCATCAGCCCTACAGGAGTTCAATCAGCAGGAAAAGGGAAATTGCTGATCAAGGTTGAACAAGACAAACTGGAAAAACTTGAAAAACAAAAAGAACAAATGGATTTGTTAGAAATAGAAAGACAGGAAATGAAAGATATGATGGAATCCATAGAGAAGAAGTTTGAAAGTGAGAAAGCTGTATTTATGGAAAAGACAAATCAGTTGATAACTAAATTAAATGAAGAGCGGGCAACACAGGCACTCACCATAGAACGCGAAAAATTAGCAAGAAAGAAATGTGACCGTCTTGAAAAAGAAATAAAACATTAATTTACAAATGTCCAAAAGAGTTACAGAAACAATAGTACAGCATGAAGAAAATCCTAAAAGCAATATACAAGCTACAGAAACTTCAAAAGTAACAAACGCTGTCCAAATACCTGAGCAGAACAAACAACCTAACAGTAGTGGTCCATCACCACAAAGGCTTCCATGCTATGATGGGAAGACAGAATGGAAACCCTACTACATGCAATTTATTCATTTTTCCAATCGGTACAGGTGGGATAGTAAACAAAGATTAGAAAGACTTATAGAATATTTGCGTGATAAAGCACTGAAGTTCTATAGTACTCGTCCGCCATCAGTCCAAAATGATTTTGTACTACTTTCAGACGTTTTGGAAATAAAGATCTACCCTATACCATTGGAAGGCAATTACAGGAAGTAAGACAAAATATTGATGAAACAGTAGAGGAGTTTGCAGAAAGGGTTCAGGAAATGGCTACTGATGGGTACGGACCAAATACGCCTGAAAATGTCGTTGAAACCATAAGCGTAGATGCATTTTAAAGGGCTATAGCGACAAGAAAGCTACTCTTTTCGCTATGGAGAAGAATCCAATTACACTAGATACTGCTCTACAGTGTGTAAAGAGTTCAATACACAATCAAAGAATTGTGCTCGGCAAGAGACAAGAGGTTGTCAAAAGAGTTCATTTTGACTCTGATAATGATTCCGAAACAGAATCTTCAGAACTTGCTGTTCGAGCATTAAATAGGTATGACAGGAGATCTTCAACATCATACGACAGGAGACAGACTCCATCTTCTGATTGGCAGTCCTCAGTTGAGTCACGTCTTAAAAAGACTGAACAGGACATTGGTGACATTAAAGATGATGTTTCGAAAATTCTGATGGCTGTTTCCAGACAATCGATTAGTAGTCCGAATCGAAGGTCCATATCACCAGGAAGAAGTCCAGATAGGTCTAATGACGAGTGTTTTCGTTGTCATGAAAAAGGGCATTATGCAAAGAGTTGCCCTAATACAACAGCCGTTGCCAGAGTTCCAAGATCACCATCACCAAAACCAATTGAAAGAGATCAACATTTAAACTCCCAAGGACTGAAGAAATAGACCGGTCTTTAGTCCATAATCCACATACATGTCGTCCACCAACAACTGAAATTGAACAAATTGTGAATGTAACCGGCAATGCTGGTACTCATAATCGTGTTTCAAACATCAATAAGCAAGGACCTTTCAACTCAAACTTGGACGTGACTCGTTCCACAACATTACCGGTTGCTCTGGTACTTGTGAGACGAGCCCTACAAGAATGAGGAGGTCCTAATAGTCATTAGTCAATTTAAAGTGAAAGAAGTTTCAATGTATGGAGATGATACCATATATAAACCCATTAATTTAGTACTTCAAATAACTATAAATGGTAAACAGGCTGATGCACTTGTTGACACTGCAGCACAGGTAACGGTTATCAATTTTGATTTTGCTAAATCCTTGAATCCTGCAATTGAAGTTAAAGAACCAGTTATATTGAAAGGAACAGGGAAAGACAACAGCATCAGTGCAAAATATACAGATAGAGTAGCCATCAAGATTGGCAAAACTGAAACAAGATGGAGGGTCATAGTTGCCGATATAACAGATCCGGTCATTTTAGGACTAGATGTTTTACAACACATAAAAGCAGTTATAAATTTAGTTGATTTGACCATAACAGTTGATGGCGAAAAACTTCCAGCTACAGTTCTCAATGCAAAAAACGACAAGATAAAGATATGTAGGGTGAAGTTAGGGAAAGATGTAATAGTTCCACCACAATCACAAGTTCATCTACAGGCTAAATTGAGTGGAGATTGTGAAAATGATATTATTGTCCAACCTACAACAAACTTGAAAGGGTTGCTTATGCAAAACATATTGAGTACAGCTGATCATCAGGTACCAGTGTCTTTGAGAAATGTCACTGATAAATATATTACTTTAAAGAAGAACTGTAATATTGGAACGGCAATGGAGGTAGCAGAAGTGATTGAAGAAGCCGAAGATTGTCCAACACTCACAGTTAGAAAACTTGAACAATTTGATTCTGGAAAAGATATATTAAGCTGTATTCCAAAACATTTGCAGGACATGTTTATGAAACCAAAGAAAAACCTATCATTCGATCAATCCAGAGAATTGGCCAAACTGTTAGTGCATTTCTAAGATATTTTTGCAAAAAATGAGCTTGATATTGGACACTTTACCAAAATAAAACATCGCATTGATACTGGGAATGCAGCTCCTGTGAAAGAACGTTTGCGGCGTACTCCTTTAGGATTCGAAAAAGAAGAGGAGGCTCACTTGCATGATTTATTGAATAAAAAGATTATTCAGTCGTCTTCTTTTGCGTGGGCAGCTGCCCCAGTTCTTATTCGTAAGAAATGTGGAGCCCTGAGGTATTGCATTGATTTCAGGAAATTAAATTCTTTGACCAGAAAAGATGTGTTTCCTCTCCCTCGTATTGAGTCTTGTTTGGACACCCTTAAAGGAACACAGTTTATGTCATGTCTGGATATGGCATCAGGCTATTATCAAGCCGAAATTCACGAGTCTGACAGACATAAAACAGCCTTCCTTACCAAGTATGGTCTTTTTGAATACATCAGATTAAGTTTTGGTCTCTGTAATAGTCCAGCATTTTTTCAGAGGATGATACAGCTGATTTTAACTGGTTTAACTTGGAAAGAATGTCTCGCATATCTAGATGATGTTATTGTATTAGGTAAAATTTTAGTAACCATCTTGAAAACCTGTATAAAGTTTTACAACGTTTTAAAGACAATAACTTGAAGCTTAAACCAAGCAAATGTTCATTCTTTCAGACAGAAGTCCTGTTTTTGGGAAAATTTGTTAACAGAGACGGTATATCTGTTAATCCAGAGAGTCGAAATACCATTCTGAAATGGCCAATACCAAAAAAGAAGAGAGATGTCGAATCTTTTGGGGTTTCGCTAATTACCATAGAGACCATATTAAAAATTTCAGTGAACTGTCTCGTCCATTACATGAGCTCACAAAAAAGAAAATAACATTCCACTGGGGAGATATACATCAGGAAGCCTTTGAAAACATACAGAAGTCTCTTGTAACTTCTGCAACATTGGCATATCCAGATCCAGATACACAGTTTATACTAGATACTGATGCTTCTGATACATCGGTTGGTGCTGAACTCATACAGGTACACAATGGAAAGGAATGTGTTGTTTGTTACGCAAGCAAGATTCTTACCCCTGCTCAGAAGCGCTATTGCACCACACGAAAAGAATTATTTGCCATAATAAAATTCACACGTCAGTTTAGAAATTATTTACTAGGTCGTCAATTTATAATTAGAACTGATCACAATAGTCTAACATGGCTCTTAATGTTTAAGGCGATAGAAGGACAGTTAGCTAGATGGCTAGAGGAACTCTCGCAGTATGATATGATAATACAGCACCGGCCTGGTAAGAAACATGCTAATGCGGACGGTCTCTCGAGGATTCCTGATAATCTTGAGGCTTGTGACTATTATTCTGCTGGTGCAAAGTTGGAATGTCTGCCTTGCGGGGGCTGTGATTATTGTTGTAGAGCACAGAGAAGTTGGGGACAGTTTGAAACTGATATTGATGACGTCATTCCACTTGCTATGAGGAAAGTAGCAGAGACTGATGTCAACAATGCTCAAAAAGACCACTACAACTGGATGGAAGGCAGATCACCCAGAGACATTATTGCAGAACAGGAGAAGGACTCAGACCTATGCAGGATTATACAGTGGTTAAAGAATTATCAAGTACCCAGTGAATTTGAATTACAGCTATGCAGTCCAGCTGCAAAACATTGGAAGAGCTGTAATTCGCAGCTGAAATTTAAGGATGGAGTTCTTGTCTATGAATGGCTGGACACCGTGCCGCCAAAATTACTTGTCATGGTTCCTAAATCGATGAAACAAGAAGTCTTGATAAATTGTCACAATACAAAAATAGCTGGATATTCTGGACAACAGAAAACTTACAACAAACTTAAGTCAAGATTCATGTGGCATGGTATGAGGCAAGATGCATTAATTCATGTTAGAACTTGTGAAGTATGTAACATCAATAAGAAGCCAAATAGAAAAGCAAAGGAGCTCTTGGACAATTCCATGCTGGTTCCCCAATGGAACGAATTCATATAGACATTTTAGGTCCACTTAGAGAAAGTGCAAAAGGAAACAAATGTATACTTGTTGTAATAGATCAGTTCACCAAATGGGTCGAATTTTATGCTTTACCTAATCAAAATGCACAAACTGTTGCTACAACATTAACTGATAATTTTATATCAAGATTTGGATGTCCGTCCATGATACACTCAGATCAGGGGAAAATTTAGATGGAAATCTATTTCGTGAACTCTGTAGTCTTCTTGAAATTCCCAAAACAAGAACCACGTCATATCGTCCTTGCTGCAACGGTCAGGTGGAAAGATATAACAGAACTATCATTCAATGTATTCGTTGTTTTTTAAAAGGAAAGCAAAGAAACTGGGATCAAAATTTACAGCTGTTAGCAGGAGCCATTAGATCAACTGAAAACAGAAATACAGGGTATTCCCCTAACATGCTAATGTTTGGACGAGAAGTGCAGCAACCTGTGGATTTGCTAATGGGCACCCCACACGCTAGCGGTAACAATAAACAACCATCTGAATATATTAAAGATCTAAAGCAAGTAATGGAAGAAGTACACTCAATTGTCAGGGAGAATATCCAGTCTGCACAATTCAGACAGAAAAGAGATTACGATACTAAGCTTTTTCAAAGAACCTATGACGTTGGAGATGCTGTTTATAGAATAGATTCCACTACTAAAATAGGGGAGAGTAAAAAACTGAGGTCACTTTGGCAGGGGCCATATCTAGTCATCAAAGTCATATCTCCGGTTTTGTACAGAATCCAAAAGCGCAAGAAAGCTCTCGTTGTGCACCATGATAAATTGAAACCCTGTGAGGACAGAGTTTTACCAAAATGGCTTATATATGCGAGACATAGGCTTTCACTAGGCGTTCCTCAAGAGAATGAGGATTTTGATATTATGATACAAGATCCAGATATTGGCCATGATCTATCGGTGTTATTCCCAAATGAAAATCCTGACAATGATCTGACCATAATATGCTCCGGTATTCTGGAAATTATGATCAGATCACTAATGGAAGTTCTGTCCAAGATGTTGATGTGAATAATCAGGTTATACATACCCCAGGAAGTATTCATAGCCCTGTTGTTGATGCTGAAGCTATTAGTTCATGCCCCTTTTGTGTAACCGGCAGTGCTGGTAAAAAAGAGTGTGAACATCATTATAGGGTTGTATCAGATTTAAACGACTCATTTAGTGAAAGTGATTTAGATGAAACCTTTCTCTATGGAGTAGAGGATTCAGAAGAAAACGAGTATGTCGTTCGTTCGAGGAATCGTCCGAAATATCTGGATGATTATGTTACGACGTATGTTGACTAATTAAACATTTAGTGTAAATATTTTTTGTTGTGTTGTAACTGTGTAAATATATTATTTTATGTTGTAATTGTGTATTTGCAGCTTCATAAGTAGAATGGCGTCCATTGAACGCGAACTGGAATACGATATAGGGGTAGAGATCCAGTTAGAAGGGAATAGGACGGTTGTGATTATGGGGAAGGAGATGGAGGTGCTGGATGAAATGGTTGAGGAAGATCCAAAGGCTCCACAATGTCCATTGTGCCCATTTAAGGCCAGACATCCAGCCAGACACGCATTGGAGAAACACCTTCCTTGGTACTATGGTCCGCAGACTGCATGCTGGAGCTGTAGCAATCAAGAAAGAAGATTAGAGTACCACGGCAAGGAACATCATAGAGCTGAGGAATGTTTCCTGTGGGATGAGAATGAGTATGGGGAAAGTTGGGTTCAACTTATGCACGGGTTGTTATGGGAATTGGCAGCGGTGAAGAAAGTGGAGTATCCTGAAGGGTTAATGGAGTATGTAAGTGAAATAATGGCAGGGGTGAAAACAAACCGAACTTTCACAGAACAAGAACTGTCTTTAGTCAGACTGTTTAATCGTTTGAATGGTTATCCTGTTCTACAAGGAAGGAAATTAAAATCTAAGTCCGTCTACAGGCTTCATTCCTTAATCCACTGGAACGTTTTGGTTATTGTCTTCTCAAAATTACAGTCTGATCAACAACACTGGCTTAAAACATTTGAAGAATACAAATCTGCAACAGGCCCGAGAACACAGTTATTTCGTAGTGCATTTCTTTTAGACAATAAATTCAAATTAAAAAAATCGCACCTGCTCTATCTCGAAAAGATTTTTACAGTGGAGTGTGCTACTATTGGGACAAATAATATCAAAATTATAGAAAAGTCTACCAGCTCTAACTCAAAATATTGACAATTCTATGTTAAGGGGGTCTAAAACTCAGTTTGACAGCTTCAGACATACTAGTTTTGACCTTTTAACTGGACCAAATCACTACTTAACATAAAGATTCAGCACCCAAATTTTTTAACATGTAATTTCATCCCTTACTTAATATTTCATGCATAAAATATAAAGAAATAAATTTGGAAAGTGTATGAAAAAAATTTGGAAGTTATACACTATCCACACTAGGGACTATATTTGTAGACAACGAAAATCTAAGGACGATAACTGTGTCCTCGGACCTAATAGTATAGAAAGACTTGACCAATTCTAATAAAACTTTGCATGACCTAAGCTTAGGGAATTATAAGATAGTTGGCTATGTTTCATGGCCATAGGATATATATCATAGAAACTATGGCCATTTTATTATTGAAATTTGGATGTTTAATTTTGACGTTTAAATCAAATAATTTCAACTATCAAGATTTGGTCTTAAAAAATTTAAATATTGCAAAACTTTGCTTTTTAAATGCTCTTAAATGTAATATATTAAGTATTTAAAGCAACTGAACACTCATTTGATTTATCAGATTTATTACAATTATCCAAAAGTCAAATTTATATGAGCCTGTGCCTGAAAATAGAGATTTTCGAATTAAGGGGAGCCTTATATAAACATGCATTTTTTTCAACCAATTTGAAGTTTTTGAAGTTTTTTAACCATAAATTATTCTTCCATATAAATTAAATGTACTTTAAATGGAAAGAAGAGTTATAAAAAGGATACCACATGAGTATAAAATGGTCTTAGGCCATGTAAGACTGAACATTATTAAGAGTCAATTTAGGCCGTAGCACATATTTACATATAAAAATGCACACAGAAGCTATAACAAATGGAAATTTGTAACTTTTTGTTTTTTTTCTATGCTAAGATGTCATGATACAAGAAGTCTAATTGAAAAAGGACTCTTGCATTCAACTTTTTTTGCAGACAGTGTGGTCTTATGCATAGTTTTTTCACTTTTCAATGGAAATTTTGCATGTAGTTTTAGTCTCAACTGGCATATATTTGAACCACATACTATCCTATAGATGAAAATAAAGGTAGTATATGAAATGGATAAGGTGCACAGATCATTGAAAAGTGCTTTCTTTACAGATTTAGTGAAATATTTATGATAGACTACAAATTTTATGTACAAAGCTCTTAACATTTTGCATACATCAAACAGGCCGTTCGACCAGGGCCTAAATACAACACATTTTGCACATTTTTTCTGAGATAATCTACTTTTCTCTACATTCAGAGTTCACAAATGGTTAATTGAATTTGAATTAATCATAGAAACACAAATATCAAAACATGAAAAGCTGTCAGATAGAAAGTCAGCATGCCTCTTAGGCTTAAAAATGGAAACTGCTTTAAAACGCTTATTTTAGCCGTATAATGTCAAAATTGGACATTTTAACAGAATTTCTTTAAAATAAAGATGTAAATCCTTTACTTTTATTCAGTTTGACAAATTGAAACCAGCAAACCATTCAGGAAGTTGCCAAAGTACAGAATCTACATTTCCTGAATTCATCTCTTAGGCCCGAGAACACAGTTAATTCGTAGTGCATTTCTTTTAGACAATAAATTCAAATTAAAAAATCGCACCTGCTCTATCTCGAAAAGATTTTACAGTGTAGTGTACTACTATTGGGACAAATAATATCAAAATTATAGAAAAGTCTACCAGCTCTAACTCAAAATATTGACAATTCTATGTTAAGGGGGTCTAAAACTCAGTTTGACAGCTTCAGACATACTAGTTTTTGACCTTTTTTAACTGGACCAAATCACTACTTAACATAAAGATTCAGCACCCAAATTTTTTTGACATGTAATTTCATCCCCTTACTTAATATTTCATGCATAAAATATAAAGAAATAAATTTGGAAAGTGTATGAAAAAAATTTGGAAGTTATACACTATCCACACTAGGGACTATATTTGTAGACAACGAAAATCTAAGGACGATAACTGTGTCCTCGGACCAACAGGAATTTCATTAGGACCTTTGGGAATCAAACTTTCTGGACCAATTTCAATTGCTGACTCCCATTTCCATTTGGACACGCTCTTGGTTCGTACCGGTTGTTCTGGTTTCCATGAGCTGTCCGACTTTGGAACTCGGGAATACTACAAAACGTGCATGATGTTTATGGTGGCTAATTTCTGTTTTCCTTCATCCTGGCCAAGTTCTTTGCAAAGAACAGAATTGCGCAAAACCCCGTCCGTCCATTTCAGTTTTGGTATCCAACCACGCACCGTCAATTTTTCATCCCCGTCAAATCCACATAGACATCTGACAGATTTAGAGTACCTTGTCCAGTCCTCCAGGACTGTGGCCATTGGAGAGTGTGGACTGGATACTTCTGATAGGAATGTTAATCTATCTAAACAAATTGAGTATCTTGAGAAACAACTACAACTTGCCGTAAAAAATAGTCTTCCAGTCGTCATACACTGTCGTGGAAATGATTCCCTTCATCTTACTCTACTTACCTCCCTTGTCAACTGCTGCCCAAAAGAACAAAAGATCCACTGGCATTGCTTCACTTCATCCCAAGAAATTTATCTAACAGCCTCAAGACACTTCATCAATTTAGTTTTCGGCATTACCCCTTTTATTTTTGGCAACCGTTATCCAAATATTCGAGACATTATCAAAGAAAATGGAATTGATCGCCTAGTTTTAGAATTAGATGCTCCGTATATTCAATATAAAGAAAAATCAAATTCCAAACCCGTATATTGTCAACTTTGTAGCAGAGGAAATCTCCAAATTATTAAACATTCCAGTGGAGCAAGTCTTTGAAACTACATTTTCAAATACCCAAAAAATATATGGAAAGAGGGATTAGAGATGAGGAATTGACTGTGTTTGTTGTAAATATGTTTATTTCGTTATATAAAGAAACTGTTTATATTTACTCTGTTCTAAGAGTAATTTTACGTATATTTTTATATTTAATTTTCTTGTTCTAATGAAATTCACCGGGAGTCTTTCTGGTTTTCATTAGTCAAGGAGCTTATTTGGAACAGGAGTCGACGACCACTGAATTTTATATTAAGTCGTTGACTTGGAATATATTTGCCTTGTAGTTTGATGTATAAAGTGTATAAATGTTGAGTTACAGTTATAGTATTTGCCGAAATAGTATTCTAACCACTGATTGATTTTCAACAGTATTACTTACTGAAACAGTCATTTCGAAAATTAAAAGATATATCAACTTAGTTGCCACAATTTTAGGATTGGGATTCAAATAAATAGTATGGAACTTTCCCAAAGAAAATGGAGTGGAGTGTGGTAAAGTTCAATTTCGAGGTGCTCCAATCACGGAGGAACATTTACGTGACAATGCGCAACACCGGAAACCTTACTTCGATGATACAGTTCAACCAAAGACGTGCTACCTGATCTTGGTACCTCGAAGACAACGAAGTCTACCTATAAACAGATAGTTAAAGGTTTGTAGCCATGAGTACTAACGCCCGTAACTGAGACACAACACACGTAGCAACGCAAATTAAAAAACTGCCAATCTTTGCTGCATATCAATTTTTCCCCCGATAAAAATATATATCATGCAACATAATCAACTTTACATATTGGGAGAAAAACAAGGTGTTCCAACCATTGGATAGTATTTAAAAAAAATAATGAAAGGATGGCATGATTACAAGTTTGAACTCTGACGACACTGAAAATCGAAAATTCACGCATTTACCTATCATATGAAGATACGATGAGGTGATAAACTTAACAATTAATAATTTACCTGATTCATTATCATAATCACATTACGTTGACACGTCGTAGTTCGTCTGTGCTAGCTCATTTCAAACTATCAAAACAATTACAGTATCGTCCGTTTTTCTTTACCGATCGCCTCTAGTCAGAAGAGCGTACTATTTACAGGGGAGGTAAAATTCGTCACCAGTTCGCGCACTGATACGGGTATATGACAAGTATGTATATTCCCGACAAAAAATGACAATTACAAATTCGTTTATAATGTGTACATTGATGATTTTGTATAACCATTACAACTGTATATAACTGATTATATTTATAATCTCAGTCCACAAATTTCGGATGTCCAGGTGATGTTCACGCCACGGACTGCTTGTAATAAATGACACATTATCACCGCGACCGATTGATAATATAAGACAAATCTGCATGCCGTGTGCAGAGTGTCGTCCCTCCTCTGAGTTCATATATGATTATTTATTTTAATACAATTTTGATTTTAGATTTGTATTATTGAAAAAGAGACATAATTTGATATTGTATTAAAAAAACTGATATTAAATAATTAACACTTGATAAATTGTGTCAGAGTTCATTTTATTTGATAGTTTCATAATGGGTTTCTATTGAATAAACACCTGTCTCGGAGACTTACACCCCAGTTCTAGTGTTATACTTCATAGTTTCTATTTCTGAAACAAGTGTAAATTGAATAGATCTATTGTTACGAAAAACAATGGATTTTGACCACAGGGTGTGTCGAGCGGGGTTTCTGGAAACCCCTGCTTCTACATCCCGACATCCCGAAAACACAGTCCATTGTTATTCATAACAATAGAAATTGATTATTTAAATTTTTTAAATAGCATGAACATAAAAAAAATTACTAATAGTGTTCAATACAAGTTGTTTCAAGATATTAAAAAACACATTTTAGAAATTCCAATTGCGAAAAAAATATTAAGCATCTATTTTGAATAAAAAATAAATACTTTAAATACTCCTTTGCTTGAAGGTAAAACTTTTGATACCCAGAGGCGGATCCAGACATTTTTAAAAGGGGGTTCCCAACCCAGGATGAAGGGTAGGGGTTCCAACCATATGTCCCCATTCAAATGCATTGATCGTCCCACAAAACGGAGGCATTGATCGTCCAACCCTCGGACCCCCCCCCCCCCCGCGGATCCGCAACTGATCCCAGTCATATGTCTCTATTCTACAGCATTGATCTTTAAAAAAAACGGGGATTCTAACTCCCGGACCTCCCACCCCTGGATTGCCCCCAAAAAGGGAGTTCCTAAATATTTAATCTGTATTTTTGTATCTTGAGCGTGTCCGGTCGTCGGGTTTCTAATCCAGACACAACTATCCTTAGGCTCATTATGTCCGAATATGATTGTTTGTTTATACTTGAGAAGAAAAGGGGGGTTATAAAACCGTAACATATAAAATACATTTATGATTACCTTCATTAAACTGATACAGGTAAGTACTTTGGGTTATAATATTGCCTTTATCTTTAGTCTCTTCTACCAAATCCAACGCTTGACTCAAAATGTCGTCCGTCTTATACCCGTCCATATTGACAACTGCATACAAGGAGCATGATGCATTTTCTTTAAATAACAATGCACGAAACGGTCAACCTTGACCTGCTGATCCATATTAGCACATGGATTTAACGGGAATATGCAAAACAGCAACTTTGACATTTGTAAAATCTACTCACTTGTCAAAGTTTGAACGAAAATAGCCAAAGTAAGGTTACTAGTGGGGTTTCATGTAAAAAAATTCTTATAAATTATGGTTTGATATTGTAAATAAATATGCTATCCAATCTTTTTCATTTAGTAATTAATGTTAAGAAATATAGGGTTTAGAATGGGGTGTAAGTTAGTTATACACCTCGGGATACGGCGTGTCTGGATAAGAAACCCCTCCGGCCTCCGGCCGTCTGGGATTCTTATCCAGACACACCTATCCCTCGGTGTGTAACTATTACATAATTTCACAGTGTGACATGTATATTAAAACGTTGCCTCCCTGGTGCTAGAGTCGGCCACCAGAGAACACAGGGTCACAAAGAAAAAGAGAGTAAAAGGATCTATGAAGTGTAAGGTTCGACGTCCACTGTTTACCGTCGGACCAAAACACGTTACAGAAAGGGAAATCGTATACTTGTGTTTATATATAATTCTCAGTTATGAAATAAAATATCTGAATAAAATAAAGTTTCATATTTTATTAATATCAAAAATAATCCACGCCGGAGAGAATGGGTCTTGCAGGCTCTGTCACTGGTCTGGGCAGATTCCCGTTACTGGTTGGTCTTACATAGACAAAAAAACTAGTATAAAATTCAACAGTTGTCACTCATTTAGAATCTTTCTATAATCTCAATTTAAGGATGTTACCACCCTTGTACATTATAGAAGACAACAACTTAGCATAACAAATTCCATGACATATTAATCACGTCAGAACCGCCAATAGAACACTTAATTTTCACCTTCAATTTAACTTCATTACCACCGTCACCGGCAGTCACCGTCACCGGCACAGTCACTTACAGTCACCCGTATTAAGCACTGTCACCAGCACCTGTATTTAGCACCGTCACCGGCACCGACAATCTTAAATAAAAACAAAGTTAACTTTCAACGCTTGTCTGAATTTCTCAGACATATTCCAGCTTCTATTAATGTTTGTTACTTCCCATTCTTTGTCAACCCAACACTCTCTCGGTTCTGTTGTTGTTTTTTGCTTTTTTAATTTCGACTGACCAATGGCAGAGCTTGTTACATATTGTTTACCAATCGGCAACCATGGATCACACAAGGGAAGTTCCTGTAATGTTGATATTGTTTGTAAACATGGATTTATCTTCATCAATAAAGATGGATTTTGACTTTAAATACATTAGTAGATCATTAGAAGAGTTTTATTTGAGTTTATAGTCTAATAAGGTAACTTCGGCGAAAATACGGAATCAGTATGTGAAATAAAACTTCCTATCATTCTAACATACACAAATCTGTCGTGTCCTTGAAACAATAGCCAAAATAACATATTAAAAGTTTTATATTATTTGCAACATTAGACATCTCACTAACATCTATCGTTTATCCTCGATAATTTCAAGAACCTATACAGACATAGGTTTACTATAAAAAAGGGGGAAAGGCCGGCATTACAGTATTAGGTTTAAATTATTCGATGACTAGGTAAATCACGAACATGTTATAAATAATGAGTTTTAATTGACACCTTGTAAACAAGAAGTTGTTACACCACAGGTGTCCACACTTTTTCCAAAAATACAATTCACAAAATATAAAATTAATTAATGTGGAAAATAACTTAATTTATTTGTTAATTAATTGTTAATCATGATAGGCTTTGTTTTTTTTATTCTTGATATTTATAAATTATTAAAATTTTATTTATTTTATATTCATCATTAATTGGGCTTGCATTGAGTTTATTTCAGTAGGATTATCGGTAAATTTATGGTTTCTTCATGTTAGAAGTGTGTATTGAGAATTAATATTTAAGAAAATTACAATTAATTTCTCATTTGAATAAAGCTTCATTCGTGTGCACGCAATATGGAAAATTCCGATTTTATTTCGTGGGATGACAATCTTAAAATAGTTACGACTTAGATATACTCCTAGTTGAATAAACTGATAACGAACTCTTTGTTGATAGTGAAAGTGACGAAGACATAAGCGAGAGACACATCAACAAAACAATTGACAATACTGCATACGTAGATGGATATATGTGTCCTCGAAGCAACAAAAATCTATAAAAAACACAACATTGAAGTGGGAGCCGAGGTCATATATATATATATATATATATATATATATATATATATATATATATATATATATATATATATATGTGTTATGTTACACAATCTTTTAGACTCATATAATTTTCCCTGTTTGTGTAGTATTGTCAATTTTGATGATCCAATACCTATTAAGTTTACTGGTTGGTAGATTCTTATAGACTCTATATATATATATATATATATCTTTTGCAGTCACCATTGAAATGTTCTCAATACGATTTTAATTTAAAAATGAATTAGGTTCATGTTTTGAATGAAAAGCGTAGTCTGAAACGACAATAGATGCATGAAGCTCATTCATAATATTACGACCAGCAGAAGGTTTCCTTTATACTAGGAAAATTTTACTCCTTTTGTAAATTTACTGCATTCGTTCATCTTTGGCACCCTAAAAAGAAGAAAAAAAAACAATGACTTCAGAATAGGAGAAAATAAACAACTTTGCCATAAACAGAATGAAAAATGAATAAATTGCCTAACAAAATGCAGGCTAGAAATTTCATAGTGCACAAAAAAGAAGGACTGATTTAAGGAAATTTGTCCATGAAGAATTTCAATATTTAGCCAGTTAAATAAAAAAAAAAACAAACAAAAAAATAAGAAAACAAAACAAAACAAAACAAAAAATTGGGAGTAATATATCTCCATAATATGACATATTTATTTGTAAATTTCTAGTTTTGACGAAACAGTTTGATAAAATTAGCATAGCTGGCTTTGTGTATAAATAACAAAGTAATAGTCACCTTTGTTGATATTTTTTTACATAACTGTTGGATCAAATTTTATGAAACTGGTCTTATTTTCACGACATAACATCTGAGAGTAATATATCCCCATACAATTGAATATTTATTCGCACATTTCCAAGTTTTACGAGATAAAATGATAGTACCAGCACAGCTGGTTTCGGGTATCAATAAGAAAAATCGCCACATTTGTTGATAATTTTGAAAAAAAAAAAACACTATTGGATCAAATTTTACGAAAATAGTCTTATTTTCACGAAACAACATTTGGGAGTATTATTGCCCCATAAAATTATATATTTATTAGCATATTTCCAAGTTTTCAGAAAAAAATTGGGAGATCAAATGGTTTCTACAGCAATAGGAGGTGAAGTAAAATGGGCCGAGTTTTAACTTTGTTTGTATTTGATTAATCTCATCATTAGAACACATTTATCAATAACAAATTATTAGAATTAGTTTTTTGTAACTTTTAAATATACTTGCATGCTTTAGCTGTGAAAGGTAGCAGCATTATCCATTAGAAAAATCGTGAGGCGTAGAACCTTTTTTACAACAATAGCGGGTCTTTACCCATAAATCCATCGGAATAATCGGCTTTCCGGTGCCCACGTCATTTCATTGGCTGTTATATAGACTCTTCTCGAGTTGCGAATCTCTTGTATTATATGTCTCTGCTTATGATTATTCCGTTTAGGTTATTTTGGGAGGAAAACGAAAATAAAGGCATCCGAATATTGTTTCCGTCATCGGACGGACTTTCAAGTCATAGATAGACAAGACTTCCGTTTAGGACTATTTAAATTACACAGAATTTTGGTAAATTTACAAACAACCTTTAATTCCTAACTTGATTACATACAATGTTTTGGGTACCTGTGCTACAGGAACCGGTATCAAACAGTCCTTCGGTCCCTGGAAGCGATAAAAATCCGATTTCTTGGGACCCCTGGAACTGGTATATAATCATGTTTTATTTAAGAAATAATTCATGCAAGCCATAGATTTGTTGAAATTTTTCACATGACCTGGGTGGTAATATTGGAATTTTATCCCGAGCGTAATGGCCTGGGTCGTTATATTGGAATTTTATCCCGAGCGCAATCAAGGGATAAAATTAACGAATATAACGACCCGGGCCATGTGAAAATGAAAACAAATCAGATTCATTCTATGGAATGCATGAATTATTTTGATTCTAATATAGTAAAGTTTCCCACTGAAAACTCGGACGCCATTTCAGTAAAATTTGACGTTTTTGTGCACAAATCGCATTGTGATGTCGTCGATTTATAGTGGTTGTGGTTTATTGAGTATTTTATTATGGCTCTACGAGCGTAACTTGATTACATACATTGTTTTGGGTACCTGAGCTACAGGAACCGGTATCAAACATTCCCACGGTTCCTGGAAGCGATAAAACTACAATTTCTTGGGACCCCTGGAACCGGTACAGAATCATGTTTTATTTAAGAAATAATTCATTACATCCAATATTTTGAACTGGTGAAAAATTCAAAATGTTATATTGACATCAGTTCATGTTTAAGATACTTTTGATACCTTTCCTGAAATTCTCCAGTCATAAATTCTTTTACAAAAATTCATCCTACAACAGTTTACATACTTTCAACCACGCTCGATTTCGCGGGTGTATTCTGGTTACTAGTATTATTAAATTAAATAAAATAGTTATCTACCCTTTGCTAGGAGAGATAACAGGTTTATATAGATACAACTTATCTGCTTTGCCACAAAAATTAATATATTAGGATGTGAAATATAATTAACATGATTAACAAGTAAACATGCTTGTTTTGATAACTTAATGATCGGTGGCAAATATCATATGCATATCTGAACGAGAACATGATAATGAGATATACATATGAACCCTACTTTGTTATTAGCCTATCGTAGCGGTATAGCTTCTTTGTGCCGATGCGGCTTCTAAAAAGCAAACATCAATCAATTGTATTAGACTGATACGCTGAACCAGATTTTTGACATGGTAGATTACAAGGTAACAACCCACTTGAGCACACAAGTCACCTTACCTGGACACATCGTTCTGCCTACGAGTCTCTGATCTAACATGTTAAACCTTAATGTGACGACCAGACACAAGTTGTTTCCTTTTTCCTTTTTCCTTTTTCGATATTCAAATTTTGAAAAATATTATAAGTCCAAACTGAATTTTTTTTTTTTCACAAAAAAAAATTTTTTCCCTCAAAATTTTTTTTTCCTCAAAAAATTTTTTTTCCCTCATTTTTTTTCCGTTTCCTTATTCGGTTTCTATTTCCTTATTTGATTCCTTATTCGATTTTCATTTCCTTATTCAGTTTCTATTTCCTTATTCGGTTTCTATTTCCTTATTCAATTTTCATTTCCTTATTCGGTTTCTTTTTCCTTATTCGGTTTCTATTTCCTTATTCGATTTTCATTTCCTTATTCGGTTTCTGTTTCCTTATTCAATTTTCATTTCCTTGTTCAGTTTCTATTTCCTTATTCGGTTTCTATTTCCTTATTCGGTTTCTATTTCCTTATTCAATTTTCATTTCCTTATTCGGTTTCTTTTTCCTTATTCGGTTTCTATTTCCTTATTCGATTTTCATTTCCTTATTCTGTTTCTATTTCCTTATTCGATTTTCATTTCCTTATTCGGTTTCTATTTCCTTATTCGATTTTCATTTCCTTATTAGGTTTCCGTTTCCTTATTCGATTTTCATTTCCTTATTCAGTTTCTATTTCCTTATTCGATTTTCATTTCCTTATTCGGTTTCTGTTTCCTTATTCGATTTTCATTTCCTTATTCGGTTTCTATTTCCTTATTTGATTTTTATTTTTTTATTCAGTTTCTATTTCCTTATTTGATTTTCATTTCCTAATTCGGTTTCTATTTCCTTATTCGGTTTCTATTTCCTTATTCGATTTTCATTTCCTTATTCGGTTTCTTTTTCCTTATTCGATTTTCATTTCCTTATTCGGTTTCCTTTTTCCTTTTTCGATATTCAAATTTTGAAAAATATTATAAGTCGAAACTGAATTTTTTTTTTTTTCACAAAAAAATTATTTTTTCCTCAAAATTTTTTTTCCTCAAAATTTGTTTTTCCTCAAAATTTTTTTCCTCAAAATTTTTTTTCCTCAAAATTTTTTTCCTCAAAATTTTTTTTCACAATTTTTTTTTTCCTCATAATTTTTTTTCCTCAAAATTTTTTTTTCCTCAAAATTTTTTTTTCCTCAAAAATTTTTTTCCCTCATTTTTTTTCCCGTTTCCTTATTCGGTTTCTATTTCCTTATTCAATTTTCATTTCCTTATTCGGTTTCTTTTTCCTTATTCGGTTTCTTTTTCCTTATTTGATTTTCATTTCCTTATTCAGGTTCTGTTTCCTTATTCGATTTTCATTTCCTTATTCGGTTTCATTTTCCTTATTTGATTTTCATTTCCTTATTCGGTTTCTGTTTCCTTATTCGATTTTCATTTCCTTATTCGGTTTCTTTTTCCTTATTCGGTTTCTATTTCCTTATTCGATTTTCATTTCCTTATTCAGTTTCTATTTCCTTATTCGATTTTCATTTCCTTATTCGGTTTCTATTTCCTTATTCGATTTTCATTTCCTTATTAGGTTTCCGTTTCCTTATTCGATTTTCATTTCCTTATTCAGTTTCTATTTCCTTATTCGA
Source organism: Mytilus coruscus (assembly GCA_017311375.1). Taxonomy (NCBI): domain Eukaryota; kingdom Metazoa; phylum Mollusca; class Bivalvia; order Mytilida; family Mytilidae; genus Mytilus; species Mytilus coruscus. The sequence continues at coordinate 42,253,079 of CM029607.1, read as the reverse complement.
TTTTCATTTCCTTATTCGGTTTCTGTTTCCTTATTCCATTTTCATTTCCTTATTCGGTTTCTATTTCCTTATTTGATTTTTATTTTTTTATTCAGTTTCTATTTCGTTATTTGATTTTCATTTCCTTATTCGGTTTCTATTTCCTTATTCGGTTTTTATTTCCTTATTCGATTTTCATTTCCTTATTCGATTTTTATTTCCTTATTAGATTTTCATTTCCTTATTCGGTTTCTATTTCCTTATTCGATATTCATTTCCTTATTCGGTTTCTATTTCCTTATTCTATTTTCATTTCCTTATTCAGTTTCTATTTCCTTATTCGGTTTCTATTTCCTTATTCGATTTTCATTTCCTTATTCGGTTTCTATTTCCTTATTCGATTTTCATTTCCTTATTCGGTTTATATTTCCTTATTCAGTTTCTATTTCCTTATTCGGTTTCTATTTCGTTTTTTGGTTTCTATTTCCTTATTCAATTTAAAGAAGGGACGTAATCCAACATTTTTTTAAAGTGTCAAGGGGCTTCTCATGACATTTACCATTATTTCTGAACCTTGATTAATTGATTAAAGAGCGTGAAATTTGCCAGACGAATAGAAACGAAATTGAAGAAAAAGGGGGTTCTCTGGAAGTACTTTACCTAATATCTTTCGATGAACTTAAAGACGAAACAATCTCTGAATATCAATAGAGTTATCCCATCAGATCATAATTGCGCTGATTTTATTCGTCTTTAAAGTCATTGAAGGAAAATTCAAGTGATTTTAAATAACGTCTAAAATTGAGAATGGAAATGGGGAATACGTCAAAGAGACAACCACCCGACCAAAGATCATAAAACAGCCCAAGGCCACCAATAGGTCTTCAACACAGCGAGAAAATCCCGCACCCGAAGGCGGATTTCAGCTGGCCCCTTAACAAAAATGTGTACCAGTTCACTGAAAATGGACGTCACACTAAACTCCGAAACAGGCGCAAACATGCGACGGGGTTTAACATGTTTTGTGAGATCTCAAAGTAACCCCTTTTCACCTTTAACCTATGTAAACGCATATACGGCTGCAATTTTGGGTGTCACTACCAAAGAATAAATTTAGGGGTCCATAACAAATTTTGCCTCTGCAGCCGCCCCAAAGAGCCTACTCTTAACTAAATCTGCAGTGGGGGTCTTTTACATGCACACAGCGTGACATGTCCATGTACACGAGGCTCATAGTATTTTTTGTGCACAGTTTCTTTTTTGTCCCCCGCTCCACGCTTTGCGGGGGACAAAGAAATATCGGGCGTCCGTCCTTTCGTCCGGTCTTGTTAGCGCTATCACGGGTATACTCCTTGCCATAATTTTATAAAATTTATACTATAGTAATACCTCGGACAAGTTTGAACATGGGTGCCGATCGACTGTTTTAAAATGAGTTATGCCCCTTGGAAATATTAATTTTACTGAAAATGGCCTCGTTAGCGCTCTCACGGAAACAATTCTTGCCAGAATTTTATGAAACTTATACTATTGCTCAAAATCAGCAATATCTCGGACAAGTTCTAAAATGGGTGCCGATCGACTTTTTTAAAAGAGTTATGCCTTTGGACTTCATAACCTTTGACAGATGAAATATGTACATCGGAACTCAATTTTTCAATTAGTATATTAAACGTTATCATATTTGCTACACTATTATATTTAAGATCAGCGGGGGTTAAAAATGTTTTCGTTCCCCCCCACCAACCCACCCCAAAAAAAAAAAAAACACGGGCTTTTCCATTGCCTTCTTTGGGGATACCGGTTTTGTATCCATAACTCCTCCTAAACCACTTATTGTAATGTAATGAAACTTACTCAGAATCTTTACTATACAATTATGTTGTGCACCTCCTATTCTTTTAATGCACTTAAACATGCAGTAATAAAATTTTGCGGTTTTCCAAAACGAGACATTGTTTCAACTTTGTACTTTATTTGGCCTAGTAATTAGTTTGATTCGAGCGTCACTGACGAGTCTTGTTTAGACGAAACTCCCATCCGGCGTAGAATAAATTATTAGCCTTAAACCTTTGTTACGTATTTACTCTTATTCTGGGGTTATTTCCATTTCTGTTAGAAATTATATTTTGATATGAACAAATTTTTTAGTTAAGTGGTCAAATCGGAATCTCCTTTACATAAAGCAAATGTATAGTTATATCATATAATTTGATCTAACTTCTGATATGAATTTGCTTCTTATTTTCGCGTAGACAAATAGTTTCCTTTATTAATTCATAATTCAAATTTGGTTCTAGAAGTGTAAGTTTAGTATTGTAGACCTTCGCTAATTTGTTTTATTTCCGCTCTGTCACATAGTTTATAAGAATCGAATAAGGTAAATTCATTACATCTTAATTTTAGCCGTTTTAATTCATGTACTGACATTGCATGCTTTTGTGCTGTTTTTATATTTTTTATTGTTTGATTATAAGGATTTGCAGGCATTGCCAAATAAAAACACCATTCGAGCGTATCACTAGAGTCATCCAGACGCCGTCAACATTAATCATCCAGTTAAAGAGATTTACAAACGACTTGGAAAAAGTAACAGATGCAATCAAAGTCGACAGGTAAGAAAGACCCTTTTACAGCAATCGAACTTGAGTGTGTAGATAAAAACAAAATAACTGGTAACCTTCCTTGCTGGCAGCACCATGAAATGATTATTGTCCCCCGCGCCACGCTTTAGGAGGGGGGCATAGACATACCGTGCGCTAGTGTGTCCGTCCGTCCGTCCGTCCGGTCTTGTTAGCGCTCTCACGGGTACAATTCTGACCAGAATTACATAAAATTTATACTATAGGTTAATATAAGCAATATCTCTGACAAATTCTAAATTGGGTGCCGATCAACTTTAAAAATAAGAGTTATGCCCCTTGGAAATGTTCATTTTATGGAAAATGACCTCGTTAGCGTTCTCACAGGTACAATTATTGTCAGATTTTATGAAACGTATGTCATAGGTCAATATCAGCAATATCTCGGACAAGTTTTTTAATTGGTGCCGATCAACTTTTTTAAAATGAGTTATGCCCCTTTAAAAGTTATGTAAAATGGCCTTGTTAGCGTTCTCACAGGTACAATTATTGCCAGATTTTATGAAACGTATGTCATAGGTCAATATCAGAAATATCTCGGACAAGTTTTAAGTTTTTTAATTGGTGCCGATCAACTTTTTTAAAATGAGTTATGCCCCTTTAAAAGTTATGTAAAATGGCCTTGTTAGCGCTTTCACTGGAATAATTCTTGCAATAATTTTATGAAACTTATAACATACTAGGTTTAAATCAGCAATGTCTCGGACAAGTTCGAAAATGCGGGTGCTGATAGATTTTTAACTCTTGTTTTTACTTAATTTTCTAATAATTAAATACAACATTTGGTATATTTTCCTATAAAGTGAACTGCATATTTTCCGATATAATTTTTGAATAATGTATGGATAAACACTGCACAATTTTAAAACTAAATCAGTGTTTAAGAAACTCTTGTACATGCAGAATTGCTGTATATGATTAATGACTGGAACCTTACTATGAATACTTAAGTAGTGTTTTAATAGATACATGTACTTGACTAGAGTTTATTACTTATATTCTTCGTACTAAATAAATTAATGATATCATACAAAAGGATGTTGTTTTTATTGAATTGTTTGGTAAAATTTGATACCTCGCTAATAATGGGTACACCAGACGCGTGTTTCATCTACAGCAGATTAATATTTATCAGTGACGCTAAAATCAAAATGACATTACTAGTACTAAAAAGCAAAATTTTAAGCCAATGAAGATCCTAAACCCAAAAGGTTTTTATGCCGAATACACAAAGCATAGTAAATAAACAATACAATATAATTAAGGAAAAAGTCGTCAAACTCATTGTTTAAAACTGTCATTAGAAAGAATCGGTAATAAAGTACAAGTTTGTAAAGTATGTTGCAATATAGAAATAAATGCGGTTCCGCGCTTCTTGCTGAAAATGTGATTGTTCCATGCATTTATTACCCTATACATTTTCAAAATACAGCATTCAATTCTTATATATACAGAACTCGGACATCAAATGCATTTTTAGCTCACCTTTCCTAAAAGGAAATGTGAGCTTTTGCAATCACTTGGCGTCCGTCGTCGTCTTCTCTGAAATTACTAAATGGATTTGGATAAAACTTAGCATGTTTGTTCCTTAGGGTATCCTGCACAAAGTTTATGCTTCGATTTTTGATCCGTCGAAAAACATGGCCACCGTTACTAAAAATAGAACATAGGGGTCAAACAACAGTTTTTCGCAAATATCTTAAAAATCATTAGGTTTAGGCAAATTCTGGCAGGTTGGAAGTGTTCAGCATGATGAGAGCTACCTGTGTGCTGACTTTCGTGAAAATCTGTCAACTGATGTTAGAGTAATTGCCCTTTTTTGACATTTTTGGCTATTTTTTATGTTATTATTTCAAAAATCTTCTCCTTTGAAACTACTATTCATAATCAAATGAAACTTGGTAAGATTGTCTCTTAGGGTATCCTGCAAAAAGTTGACGCTTGGATTTTATATTGGTCGAAAAACATGTCCGCCGTTACTAAAAATAGAACATACGGTCAAAATGCTGTTTTTTGCTATTTTTTCCTGAATTATAGAAAGAAAATGGAAGATGAAAGTTACTTTCAAGGTAAACATGGTATCCTGAGTTGAATGGTTATGATAAAAATATGTTTTGGACGGCCATTTTTAAAATGGCTGCCATTTTCGGGCTAATTTTTACACTTGCTCGGATTTCAACAATATTTGGTTTTTAAAGTAAACATGGTATCCTTAGTGAACGGTGATGATGAGAATGTTGTATAACCATGATTAAACTTCATAATATGTTTTTTAGCTCAATTTACAACAAACATTAATATATATATTCCCATTTAGTTTATAGGGCATTGTTTGCCAGGTGAGCGATTCAGGCTCTTGAGAGCCTCTTGTTTTTTTAAAATGAGTATTTGTCCCTAATATTTTATTAACTATGTATTTACTTTCAGGTATCACAGATCGAATTTATTCGTTCATAGTGTGTTAATTTACGTTTTGATTGAGTTAAGCCTTCCAATTGATGTTTTATCGTGTGTTTTCTATGTTGTGATGTTATACTATTGTTTCAGAAAAAGGGAGAAGGTTTGGTACCATTAAAACGTTTAATCCCGCTGCAAATGTTTGCACCTGTCCTAAGTCAGGAATCTGATGTACAGTAGTTGTCGTTTGTTTATGTAATTTATACGTGTTTCTCGTTTCTCGTTTTTATATATACTAGACCGTTGGTTTTACCGTTTGAATGGTTTTACACTAGTACTTTTGGGGCCCTTTATAGCTTGTTGTTCGGTGTGAGCCAAGGCTCCGTGTTGAAGGCCGTACATTGACCTATAATGGTTTACTTTTATAAATTGTTATTTGGATGGAGAGTTGTCTCATTGGCACTCACACCACATCTTCCTATATCTATGTCTATAACCTGAGAGAAACTTTATAGACATCAAACTTCAGCAAGCATTGTGCATTGCCAGATATATAATTATCCTCGTGGCACGTGCAATCAATTGTACAGCATAAAGGTAAAATTTGCATGAAGAGATGTCTCGATAACCCTTGTGTAAAATAGCACGGAGCTTATGACTCTTTAACCTAGGGTTGCTATGCTATTCTAGCGACCAAGCAGCATTTATCGGGCAATAGATTCACATTGCTGTAGTCTCATGTTTCAAAAAATAAGAAATCAGCACTGACTTTCATGTATTTGTTCCGGACCATATGAGTATTTGGACCATACGCGTATGGTCATGACCATATGCGTATACTCATATGGTCCGACCATACGCGTATGGTCCAACCGTACGCGTATGGTCGGATCATATGAGTATATACTCGTTTGGTTATCAACGGGCCGGACCATATGAGTATTTGGACCATATAGTTTGTTTTTTTTTTTAAATCATATGCATTAGAAAACTTTAAAAAAAAAAAAAAACAATGATGGCTACATGCAAATTTGTTATTTACAATTCAAAGGCTACATAAACATTAAATATTGAGGCCAAAGTTTTCATCGCTAATTGTATTCTTGCATGTATGCATAGGACGACAATGACTTCCACATGGTACCATAGCTTATCTTGGGTCCTGGGTCATTCCGATGTGTCTACGGTGTTTTTAAAAAGCTCTAGATCACCAATATTGTAACATGACTGAATAACATCATATTACCAGACAACTTTAAAAATAAACTAGTGTCCTTGCCGGTGACATCATTCTTTTTTCAAAAACAAAAACATGTATAAGTAACAAAATTCTGAATATTGCACTGCTAATGCTAATTGTATAAAGTTTCAAAAGTAAGCAAATTATTAGACTCTTTATCCTGTCGACTTTAGTCTGTCAGTTTATAGCAAAACAGTTGACTACTTGTGTAACAGATCATTAAGATATTTATGGAAGTTATCTTCCCAAGTCGACATTTTGTCATTCACTCGATATAACATATCGGTAATGAAAATGTAAAAATATAAGATATGTTTTCTATAGTTTTGACTAGTAATGAAATTAACTGTGTAAAACTGCTTATTTTTTTTTAGTTTTAATCTTGTTATTATTAATTTCTAATAGATCTACAATAAAATGACCTTTGGTAGTGTCTTTTTAATGACGTGACAACTAGAAGGGTTATATGAAGAGTTAAGTTTTAAAAGTAAACCTGTTAATTACCCCGACCATACGCGTACGGTCGGACCATACGCGTATGGGCGGACCATATGAGTATATACCCATGTCCAAATACTCATATGGTCCGGAACATATTCAATACCTACTGTAAATATTTCCAAGTAATGAAATAAGTATAATACATGTAGTTTTGGTTTTAGACTGATAAGAACTTATTGATTAAACGCCTTTTAAAAGAAATTTATTGGCGTATAACCTAGACTAATTCAGCCACAAACTAATAAAAGTACGAATGACTTTTATGGTATGTTTGTGGGGGACTTATATTTACGGAAATAGAATAAGAATAAGGAAATGACATTTTAATAAGGGAATGAAAATCGAATAAGGAAATGAAAATCTAAAATTGAATAAGGAAATGACATTTTAATAAGGGAATGAAAATCGAATAAGGAAATAAAAATCTAAAATTGAATAAGGAAATGGAAATGAAATAAGGAAATGGAAAGCGAATAAGGAAATGAAAATTGAATAAGGAAATGAAAATCCAATAAGGAAATGTTAATCAAAAATCGAAAAATGAAATGATAATGGAAAATTGAAGGAAGTGCTAATTAATAAGGAAATAGAAAACGAATAAGGAAATGACAGTCGAATAACGAAACGAAAATTGGATAAGGAAATAACAGTTGAAAAAGGAAATGAAAGTGGAAAAAGGAAATCAAAATCAAACATCGAATAAGGACGTGGAAAGCAAATAAGGAAATGAAAGTCGAATAAGGAAATGGAAAACGAATAAGGAAATAGAAATCAAATAAGGAAATGAAAGCCGAATAAGGAAATGAATATCGAAATTCGAATTAGGAAATGAAATTCGAATAAAGAAATGGAAAACGAACAAGGAAATAGAAACCGAATAAGAAAATGAAGATCTAAAAAGGAAATTGAAACCGATTAAGAAAATGAAGATCCAATAAGGAAATAGAACATAATAATGAAATGAAAATCGAATAAGGAAACAGAAACCGAATAAGGAAATGGAAACAAAATTTGAGGGAAAAAGAAATTTTGAGAAAATAATTTTGAGAAAAAAAATTTTGAGGAAAAATTTTGAGGAGAAAAAATTTTTGACAAAAATTTTTTTTTACGCTTTTTAGTTTGGACTTAGCATATTTTTGAATTCTGAATGTCGAATAAGGAAATGGAATTCGAATAAGGAAATGGAAATTGAATAAGGAAATAGAATCTGAATAAGGAAATGAAAATCGAATAAGGAAATAGAATCTGAATAAGGAAATGAAATTCGAATAAGGAAATAGAAACCGAATAAGGAAATAAAAACTGAATAAGGAAATAGAAACCGAATAAGGAAATAGAAACCGAATAAGGAAATGAAGATCAAATAAGGAAATGAAAATCGAATAAGGAAATAGAAACCGAATAAAGAAATGAAAATCGAATAAGGAAATAGAAACTGAATAAAATCGAATAAGGAAATAGAAACTGAAAAGGAAATGAAAATCGAATAAGGAAATAGAAACCGAATAAGGAAATGAAAATCGAATAAGAAAATAGAAACCGAATAAGGAAATAGAAACTGAATAAGGAAATGAAAATCGAATAAGGAAATAGAAACTGAATAAGGAAATGAATATCGAATAAGGAAATAGAAACCGAATAAGAAATGAAAATCGAATAAGGAAATAAAAATCGAATAAGGAAATGAAAATCGAATAAGGAAATAGAAACTGAATAAGGAAATAGAAACCGAATAAGGAAATGAAAATCGAATAAGGAAATAGAGACCGAATAAGGAAATGCAAAATCGAGTAAGGAAATAGAAACCGAATAAGGAAATGAAAAATCGAATAAGAAAGTAGAAACCGAATAAGGAAATAGAATCTGAATAAGGAAATGAAAATCGAATAAGGAAATAGAAACCAAATAAGGAAATAGAAACCGAATAAGGAAATGAAAATCGAATAAGGAAATAGAAACCGAATAAGGAAATGAAAATCGAATAAGGAAATAGAAACCAAATAAGGAAATGAAAAATCGAATAAGGAAATGAAAATCGAATAAGGAAATAGAAACCGAATAAGGAAATGAAAATTGAATAAGAAAATAGAAACCGAATAAGGAAATGAAAAATCTAATAAGGAAATAGAAACCGAATAAGGAAATGAAAATCGAATAAGGAAATAGAAACCGAATAAGGAAATGAAAAATCGAATAAGGAAATAGAAACTGAATAAGGAAATGAAAATCAAATAAGGAAATAGAAACCGAATAAGGAAATGAAAATCGAATAAGGAAATAGAAACTGACCGAATATGGAAATGAAGATTAAATAAGGAAATGAAAATCGAATAAGGAAATAGAAACAGAATAAGGAAATAGAAACAGAATAAGGAAATGAAGATCAAATAAGGAAATTGAAACTGAATAAGGAAATAGAAACCGAATTAGGAAATGAAAATCGAATAAGGAAATAGAAACCGAATAAGGAAATGAAGATCAAATAAGGAAATGAAAATCGAATAAGGAAATAGAAACCGAATAAGGAAATGAAATCAAATAAGGAAATAGAAACCGAATAAGGAAATAGAAACCGAATAAGGAATTGAAAATCGAATAAGGAAATAAAAATCGAATAAGGAAATGAAAATCGAATAAGGAAATAGAAACCGAATAAGGAAATGAAAATCGAATAAGGAAATAGAAACCAAATAAGGAAATAGAAACCGAATAAGGAAATAGAAACCGAATAAGGAATTGAAAATCGAATAAGGAAATAAAAATCGAATAAGGAAATGAAAATCGAATAAGGAAATAGAAACCGAATAAGGAAATGAAAATCGAATAAGGAAATAGAAACCGAATAAGGAAATAGAAACCGAATAAGGAAATGAAGATCAAATAAGGAAATGAAAATCGAATAAGGAAATAGAAACCGAATAAGGAAATGAAGATCAAATAAGGAAATAGAAACCGAATAAGGAAATAGAAACTGAAAAAGGAAATGAAAATCGAATAAGGAAATAGAAACCGAATAAGGAAATGAAAATCGAATAAGGAAATAGAAACCGAATAAGGAAATAGAAACTGAATAAGGAAATGAAAATCGAATAAGGAAATAGAAACTGAATAAGGAAATGAATATCGAATAAGGAAATAGAAACCGAATAAGAAATGAAAATCGAATAAGGAAATAAAAATCGAATAAGGAAATGAAAATCGAATAAGGAAATAGAAACTGAATAAGAAATAGAAACCGAATAAGGAAATGAAAATCGAATAAGGAAATAGAGACCGAATAAGGAAATGCAAAATCGAGTAAGGAAATAGAAACCGAATAAGGAAATGAAAAATCGAATAAGAAAGTAGAAACCGAATAAGGAAATAGAATCTGAATAAGGAAATGAAAATCGAATAAGGAAATAGAAACCAAATAAGGAAATAGAAACCGAATAAGGAAATGAAAATCGAATAAGGAAATAGAAACCGAATAAGGAAATGAAAATCGAATAAGGAAATAGAAACCAAATAAGGAAATGAAAAATCGAATAAGGAAATGAAAATCGAATAAAGAAATAGAAACCGAATAAGGAAATGAAATCAAATTGAAAACAAAATTTGAGGAAAAAAAAAATTTTGAGGAAAAAAATTTGAGAAGAAAAAATTTTGAGGAAAAAATTTTTGAGAAAAAAAAATTTTGAGGAAAAAAAAAATTTGAGGAAAAAAAAAATTTGGTGAAAAAAAAAATTGAGTTTGGACTTAGAATATTTTTTCAAATTTTGAATATCGAAAAAGGAAAAAGGAAAAAGGAAACAACTTGTGTCTGGTAATGTGACGTTCTAAGCGGAAAAGTAGTCAATACCAAATTAACAATTTCCAAGTCTTTAGTTTGACCCGACTTGCGATCTCGCGCTCAAAAGGTGAATGCTTCCACAAGACCACCGGGACGGGACAGTTATAATTTATCTAAAATGATGATTATCAATAATAAACCAATATCTATCAAAAAAAATCTAATGTATAGACAGGTTTTTCCGATTATCTGCCTTAGTTTGTGACGCGACTCCTAGGCGTCGTCGTAGTACGATCGCCATTACAACCGTGAAAAAATATAAACAAGATATAGATCTAAATGCCCGATCGCATATAATCAAATGTAAACACAAGAATGTGAAGTCGTACTTGTACTTGCAAAATTATATGTGTTATAAATAATAAAGTAATTAGATAAGGATTATAAGTGTATTGCAGGCCAGGTGTCGTGTCCTTAAAATATAACTGTATTTGATATGTTACACGCGGGACATAATAAATTTTATACGAATACTAATCCCAGGTTACATGTCGATTATAATCATTTTGGTAATCATAATACTTAATAATTATAACGCATACATATTAAAAAATAAATAGTCTTGACCGGTCGAATGTGATATATCAGAAAAACCAGGTACAATTTTATCAAATCATAGAAATTTCTGTGGTCAGACATATAGTGAGACAGTCCTAAAATTTAACAATCCACTAATCCGACGTTCCTACAGAGACGAGAGTTTTGTGCTTTTGCTTGACTTACGTATAATGCTCAAAATTGAGTGACATCTTCGTATTTGGTGTCCGCATGAATTGCGCTATATATGCCATCGATGCGTCGGGCCATATGTAATATGGGCTTGAGAAGTTTGAACTTTCACGGCCCATGTATTCCTATAGTTATTATGTGTTCGATTCCAATTTCTTTGCAGAAAATTACTCGACATACAACTACTATAGTATGTATAGTATATAACATCATGATCCAGCCCGTGCGTAATATAAATGAATGCCATTAAACCACCAAAGACTCTAACATGTAATTTCAAAGCGATGATAAGTTATGTTTTAGAAGCGTCATTTAGTGTTTTGCCAACTCCCCTCCCAACCACTCCAAAACAGTGGTCTCGTAGATTTTCATCCTTAATCTGTATTAGACTCTTATACAAGTCCCCGATGTATATAATACAGTGAAATACAGTATTACAGTATAACATTAGGGGTGTATATCGGACCGTCGGACTACTGAACTGTCGGAAATTCGGGTTGTCGGATTATATCTACGCTTTCGTAGGTTCTAGTAAACTATTTGATTACCAAGAGTTAGACCTTTGAAAAATCCTTTCTAATGAATAAAATTTTAGAATTCATGCACAGAATAATCTACTTGGGAAAGTTCAAATCAACAGAACAGTGGCGGATCCAGAACTTTTTATAAAGGGGTGGGGGGCCTCTGATTGACCTAAAGGGGGACCCGCTCCAATCATGCTTCAGTGATTCCCTATAGCATCAACCAAATTTTTCCCACAAAGGGCCCCCTGGATCCGCCTATGACAGAAGTAACTGTATACGTCTTATAAAGAAAAAAAGTGAATATATACTATAAGCACACAGGCCTACGTATATATATAAAACCTTTAAGTTTTCAGCAAGAACTGCACCGAGGAATAAAATATTTTACAAGCCTTACTTTTCGAAATATTAAAGCGCCGTCCCAAATAACCAAACATCAAACTAAGTGTTAACCTCATCAGTACGATCGAGCAACAGCTGATCTGCAATACCGTAGTTGAAAATTAAATTTGTGTAGTAATTCCACTAAAGTTAAGAAAACTTAATAAATTAGTTACATAAGTATACAATAAGGCGTCACTGTCATTCATAATATTTCTTAAACGGATGACGAGGTCCCCCCCTTATTTAATTTTGAACTCCTTGCTCCTCTGTTAACAATATTTTTGTCTGAGTTAATATTGTCGGAATGTCTGTCCATTTTGCAGCATAAAGATACTATAGAAGTCGTCATGAATGAAAAAAGTTCGTCTCTTCACACTGGGTTGATTTGCCTGCAATTATAACTACATGTAGCCTCGGGGTTGGTTATTAGCTTCATTTATGGTTAATTCAGACATTTTACCGCTTCCACTACAAAGTTTGGGGCACGCGCCCTCCCCTTTTTCAAAATCCTGGATCCGCATCTGATGTCGCGGTGGATCTTCTATACAAAAGAGACAGATGCACTGTAGTCATCGGATTAATTTTATAGATTAATTCAAGTTTTTAACAGTCGTTTTACAACGTGTAAACATTCGTCGGCCGGCCCAAGACCACAATTAAATTCTCTATTAGTTCTTTATAACGTTTTGTTTCATTAAAAAAATGCACCTATTCTTTTGTCAAATATTTTGTGTGTGTAATGTACAGTACAAGTCCAAAAATATATCCAAGTTTCAGAAAAATTGAACGTTTACATCTTACAAATTTAGCCAATACACATCCATACCCCTATGGACAAGTCAAGAGATGTTCAAAACTGTAAATTTCACCTTTTGCACCTGGCCTTATCACTCTTTCCATATCAAAATCAGTTAAAATACAACATCCAAAAGTTTATTTCACCTCTCTTCTTTCATTTCCATCCAAAAAATCTAAGAAATGAGTGAGGAAGGAAAGAAAAAAATTAAGAAAAATACACTCTAATTAAAAGGAACTATATTCGTGGACAACGAAAAGCGGGATCATTAATTGTGGTCTTGGGCCTATTAGGGTCTAAAACTTGACCAATTCTAATAAAACTTGGCATGATTTAAGCTTAGTGTATTATGAAACAGTTTACAAAGTTTCAAAGCCATATGATACCAATTATAAAAATGTGGCATTTTTATATCTGAACTTTGGGTGCTGAATTGTGGCGTTGAATTAGAACAATTTCAACTATCAAATTTGGGCTTCTAAAACCAAAATATACCAAAACTTACACTTTTAATGTCTCTATGTATAAGTTATCACCTATTAAAAGCAACAGATAGCATACTTCATGTTTCAGACTTATAAAAATGGCCAGAAGTAAATTTTATATGAGCCTGTGCCAAAAATAGAGGTTTTCAAATGAAGTGAGGTCTTATATGAAATGTAATATTTTCACTTACCACAATTTTCTGAAGTTGTTAAGTTATAAAAACCTTTACATGTTATAAATGTACTTTTAATGGAAATATAAGTTTCAAATAGCATAACACATGTGAATAAAATGGTCTTCAGCAATGTCAAGCTTAAAAACAGGTTGTCAATTTAGGTCGTTCCCCACATTTGCATATTAAAAGCATATAAATGATATGGGAGATGGAGATATGCTTCTTTTTGCTCAAATCTTTGCTTAGATATGATAAAACATGGAGCCTGGATGTAACAAGACTGTCACTTTCAACTATATATGTAGACAGTATGATCTGATGCAAAGTTATTTACTTTACTTTTTAAAACTGGCATGAAATTTCAGCCTCAAAAGGCCAATATTTTAACCACTAGCTATCAAACAAAAGAAAATAAAGGTAGTCTGTGAAACAGACAAGGTCAAACAACCAGTAATAAGTGCTTTTGATACAGATTCAGTGAAATCTGCTAAAAGGAATTCAACTTGTAACTGCATAGAACCTCATTTTCACTTGCTTCATACTGACCGTTAGACTAAGACCATTAAAGCAGCACATTTTGCACTCTTATTCTGATTTTATCTACTTTTTTGTATGTTCAGTGTTCAAAATGAGTTAAACATCTACATTAGATACCACAAACACAAATAGAAAATCAGAAAACCTGTCAGAGAGAAAGTAAGCATGCTACTTTTGTAAAAATATTGAAACAACTGAAAAGTTCAATTTTGGGCATGTAGGCTGAAATGTCATTTTTACAAAATTTCTATCAAATAAAAGTGGAAATCATTTATTCTCATGTAGTTTGACAAATTAATACCAATAGATCATTCAGGAAGTTGTCAAAGTACAAATTCAATATTTCCTGAATTCACCTCTTAGGCCCAAGACCACAATTAAATTCTCTATTAGTTCTTTATAACGTTTTGTTTCATTAAAAAAATGCACCTATTCTTTTGTCAAATATTTTGTGTGTGTAATGTACAGTACAAGTCCAAAAATATATCCAAGTTTCAGAAAAATTGAACGTTTACATCTTACAAATTTAGCCAATACACATCCATACCCCTATGGACAAGTCAAGAGATGTTCAAAACTGTAAATTTCACCTTTTGCACCTGGCCTTATCACTCTTTCCATATCAAAATCAGTTAAAATACAACATCCAAAAGTTTATTTCACCTCTCTTCTTTCATTTCCATCCAAAAAATCTAAGAAATGAGTGAGGAAGGAAAGAAAAAAATTAAGAAAAATACACTCTAATTAAAAGGAACTATATTCGTGGACAACGAAAAGCGGATCATTAATTGTGGTCTTGGGCCTATTAGGGTCTAAAACTTGACCAATTCTAATAAAACTTGGCATGATTTAAGCTTAGTGTATTATGAAACAGTTTACAAAGTTTCAAAGCCATATGATACCAATTATAAAAATGTGGCATTTTTATATCTGAACTTTGGGTGCTGAATTGTGGCGTTGAATTAGAACAATTTCAACTATCAAATTTGGGCTTCTAAAACCAAAATATACCAAAACTTACACTTTTAATGTCTCTATGTATAAGTTATCACCTATTAAAAGCAACAGATAGCATACTTCATGTTTCAGACTTATAAAAATGGCCAGAAGTAAATTTTATATGAGCCTGTGCCAAAAATAGAGGTTTTCAAATGAAGTGAGGTCTTATATGAAATGTAATATTTTCACTTACCACAATTTTCTGAAGTTGTTAAGTTATAAAAACCTTTACATGTTATAAATGTACTTTTAATGGAAATATAAGTTTCAAATAGCATAACACATGTGAATAAAATGGTCTTCAGCAATGTCAAGCTTAAAAAAAACAGGTTGTCAATTTAGGTCGTTCCCCACATTTGCATATTAAAAAGCATATAAATGATATGGGAGATGGAGATATGCTTCTTTTTGCTCAAATCTTTGCTTAGATATGATAAAACATGGAGCCTGGATGTAACAAGACTGTCACTTTCAACTATATATGTAGACAGTATGATCTGATGCAAAGTTATTTACTTTACTTTTAAAACTGGCATGAAATTTCAGCCTCAAAAGGCCAATATTTTAACCACTAGCTATCAAACAAAAGAAAATAAAGGTAGTCTGTGAAACAGACAAGGTCAAACAACCAGTAATAAGTGCTTTTGATACAGATTCAGTGAAATCTGCTAAAAGGAATTCAACTTGTAACTGCATAGAACCTCATTTTCACTTGCTTCATACTGACCGTTAGACTAAGACCATTAAAGCAGCACATTTTGCACTCTTATTCTGATTTTATCTACTTTTTTGTATGTTCAGTGTTCAAAATGAGTTAAACATCTACATTAGATACCACAAACACAAATAGAAAATCAGAAAACCTGTCAGAGAGAAAGTAAGCATGCTACTTTTGTAAAAATATTGAAACAACTGAAAAGTTCAATTTTGGGCATGTAGGCTGAAATGTCATTTTTACAAAATTTCTATCAAATAAAAGTGGAAATCATTTATTCTCATGTAGTTTGACAAATTAATACCAATAGATCATTCAGGAAGTTGTCAAAGTACAAATTCAATATTTCCTGAATTCACCTCTTAGGCCCAAGACCACAATTAAATTCTCTATTAGTTCTTTATAACGTTTTGTTTCATTAAAAAAATGCACCTATTCTTTTTGTCAAATATTTTGTGTGTGTAATGTACAGTACAAGTCCAAAAATATATCCAAGTTTCAGAAAAATTGAACGTTTACATCTTACAAATTTAGCCAATACACATCCATACCCCTATGGACAAGTCAAGAGATGTTCAAAACTGTAAATTTCACCTTTTGCACCTGGCCTAATCACTCTTTCCATATCAAAATCAGTTAAAATACAACATCCAAAAGTTTATTTCACCTCTCTTCTTTCATTTCCATCCAAAAAAATCTAAGAAATGAGTGAGGAAGGGAAAGAAAAAAAATTAAGAAAAAATACACTCTAATTAAAAGGAACTATATTCGTGGACAACGAAAAGCGGATCATTAATTGTGGTCTTGGGCCTATTAGGGTCTAAAACTTGACCAATTCTAATAAAACTTGGCATGATTTAAGCTTAGTGTATTATGAAACAGTTTACAAAGTTTCAAAGCCATATGATACCAATTATAAAAATGTGGCATTTTTATATCTGAACTTTGGTGCTGAATTGTGGCGTTGAATTAGAACAATTTCAACTATCAAATTTGGGCTTCTAAAACCAAAATATACCAAAACTTACACTTTTAATGTCTCTATGTATAAGTTATCACCTATTAAAAGCAACAGATAGCATACTTCATGTTTCAGACTTATAAAAATGGCCAGAAGTAAATTTTATATGAGCCTGTGCCAAAAATAGAGGTTTTCAAATGAAGTGAGGTCTTATATGAAATGTAATATTTTCACTTACCACAATTTTCTGAAGTTGTTAAGTTATAAAAACCTTTTACATGTTATAAATGTACTTTTAATGGAAATATAAGTTTCAAATAGCATAACACATGTGAATAAAATGGTCTTCAGCAATGTCAAGCTTAAAAACAGGTTGTCAATTTAGGTCGTTCCCACATTTGCATATTAAAAGCATATAAATGATATGGGAGATGGAGATATGCTTCTTTTTGCTCAAATCTTTGCTTAGATATGATAAAACATGGAGCCTGGATGTAACAAGACTGTCACTTTCAACTATATATGTAGACAGTATGATCTGATGCAAAGTTATTTACTTTACTTTTAAAACTGGCATGAAATTTCAGCCTCAAAAGGCCAATATTTTAACCACTAGCTATCAAACAAAAGAAAATAAAGGTAGTCTGTGAAACAGACAAGGTCAAACAACCAGTAATAAGTGCTTTTGATACAGATTCAGTGAAATCTGCTAAAAGGAATTCAACTTGTAACTGCATAGAACCTCATTTTTCACTTGCTTCATACTGACCGTTAGACTAAGACCATTAAAGCAGCACATTTTGCACTCTTATTCTGATTTTATCTACTTTTTTTGTATGTTCAGTGTTCAAAAATGAGTTAAACATCTACATTAGATACCACAAACACAAATAGAAAATCAGAAAACCTGTCAGAGAGAAAGTAAGCATGCTACTTTTGTAAAAATATTGAAACAACTGAAAAAGTTCAATTTTGGGCATGTAGGCTGAAATGTCATTTTTTTACAAAATTTCTATCAAATAAAAGTGGAAATCATTTATTCTCATGTAGTTTGACAAATTAATACCAATAGATCATTCAGGAAGTTGTCAAAGTACAAATTCAATATTTCCTGAATTCACCTCTTAGGCCCAAGACCACAATTAAATTCTCTATTAGTTCTTTATAACGTTTTGTTTCATTAAAAAAATGCACCTATTCTTTTGTCAAATATTTTGTGTGTGTAATGTACAGTACAAGTCCAAAAATATATCCAAGTTTCAGAAAAATTGAACGTTTACATCTTACAAATTTAGCCAATACACATCCATACCCCTATGGACAAGTCAAGAGATGTTCAAAACTGTAAATTTCACCTTTTGCACCTGGCCTTATCACTCTTTCCATATCAAAATCAGTTAAAATACAACATCCAAAAGTTTATTTCACCTCTCTTCTTTCATTTCCATCCAAAAAATCTAAGAAATGAGTGAGGAAGGAAAGAAAAAATTAAGAAAAATACACTCTAATTAAAAGGAACTATATTCGTGGACAACGAAAAGCGGATCATTAATTGTGGTCTTGGGCCTATTAGGGTCTAAAACTTGACCAATTCTAATAAAACTTGGCATGATTTAAGCTTAGTGTATTATGAAACAGTTTACAAAGTTTCAAAGCCATATGATACCAATTATAAAAATGTGGCATTTTTATATCTGAACTTTGGTGCTGAATTGTGGCGTTGAATTAGAACAATTTCAACTATCAAATTTGGGCTTCTAAAACCAAAATATACCAAAACTTACACTTTTAATGTCTCTATGTATAAGTTATCACCTATTAAAAGCAACAGATAGCATACTTCATGTTTCAGACTTATAAAAATGGCCAGAAGTAAATTTTATATGAGCCTGTGCCAAAAATAGAGGTTTTCAAATGAAGTGAGGTCTTATATGAAATGTAATATTTTCACTTACCACAATTTTCTGAAGTTGTTAAGTTATAAAAACCTTTTACATGTTATAAATGTACTTTTAATGGAAATATAAGTTTCAAATAGCATAACACATGTGAATAAAATGGTCTTCAGCAATGTCAAGCTTAAAAACAGGTTGTCAATTTAGGTCGTTCCCACATTTGCATATTAAAAGCATATAAATGATATGGGAGATGGAGATATGCTTCTTTTGCTCAAATCTTTGCTTAGATATGATAAAACATGGAGCCTGGATGTAACAAGACTGTCACTTTCAACTATATATGTAGACAGTATGATCTGATGCAAAGTTATTTACTTTACTTTTTAAAACTGGCATGAAATTTCAGCCTCAAAAGGCCAATATTTTAACCACTAGCTATCAAACAAAAGAAAATAAAGGTAGTCTGTGAAACAAGGTCAAACAACCAGTAATAAGTGCTTTTGATACAGATTCAGTGAAATCTGCTAAAAGGAATTCAACTTGTAACTGCATAGAACCTCATTTTCACTTGCTTCATACTGACCGTTAGACTAAGACCATTAAAGCAGCACATTTTGCACTCTTATTCTGATTTTATCTACTTTTTTGTATGTTCAGTGTTCAAAATGAGTTAAACATCTACATTAGATACCACAAACACAAATAGAAAATCAGAAAACCTGTCAGAGAGAAAGTAAGCATGCTACTTTTGTAAAAATATTGAAACAACTGAAAAGTTCAATTTTGGGCATGTAGGCTGAAATGTCATTTTTACAAAATTTCTATCAAATAAAAGTGGAAATCATTTATTCTCATGTAGTTTGACAAATTAATACCAATAGATCATTCAGGAAGTTGTCAAAGTACAAATTCAATATTTCCTGAATTCACCTCTTAGGCCCAAGACCACAATTAAATTCTCTATTAGTTCTTTATAACGTTTTGTTTCATTAAAAAATGCACCTATTCTTTTGTCAAATATTTTGTGTGTGTAATGTACAGTACAAGTCCAAAAATATATCCAAGTTTCAGAAAAATTGAACGTTTACATCTTACAAATTTAGCCAATACACATCCATACCCCTATGGACAAGTCAAGAGATGTTCAAAACTGTAAATTTCACCTTTTGCACCTGGCCTTATCACTCTTTCCATATCAAAATCAGTTAAAATACAACATCCAAAAGTTTATTTCACCTCTCTTCTTTCATTTCCATCCAAAAAATCTAAGAAATGAGTGAGGAAGGAAAGAAAAAAATTAAGAAAAATACACTCTAATTAAAAGGAACTATATTCGTGGACAACGAAAAGCGGATCATTAATTGTGGTCTTGGGCCTATTAGGGTCTAAAACTTGACCAATTCTAATAAAACTTGGCATGATTTAAGCTTAGTGTATTATGAAACAGTTTACAAAGTTTCAAAGCCATATGATACCAATTATAAAAAAATGTGGCATTTTTTATATCTGAACTTTGGGTGCTGAATTGTGGCGTTGAATTAGAACAATTTCAACTATCAAATTTGGGCTTCTAAAACCAAAATATACCAAAACTTACACTTTTAATGTCTCTATGTATAAGTTATCACCTATTAAAAGCAACAGATAGCATACTTCATGTTTCAGACTTATAAAAATGGCCAGAAGTAAATTTTATATGAGCCTGTGCCAAAAATAGAGGTTTTCAAATGAAGTGAGGTCTTATATGAAATGTAATATTTTCACTTACCACAATTTTCTGAAGTTGTTAAGTTATAAAAACCTTTACATGTTATAAATGTACTTTTAATGGAAATATAAGTTTCAAATAGCATAACACATGTGAATAAAATGGTCTTCAGCAATGTCAAGCTTAAAAACAGGTTGTCAATTTAGGTCGTTCCCCACATTTGCATATTAAAAGCATATAAATGATATGGGAGATGGAGATATGCTTCTTTTGCTCAAATCTTTGCTTAGATATGATAAAACATGGAGCCTGGATGTAACAAGACTGTCACTTTCAACTATATATGTAGACAGTATGATCTGATGCAAAGTTATTTACTTTACTTTTAAAACTGGCATGAAATTTCAGCCTCAAAAGGCCAATATTTTAACCACTAGCTATCAAACAAAAGAAAATAAAGGTAGTCTGTGAAACAGACAAGGTCAAACAACCAGTAATAAGTGCTTTTGATACAGATTCAGTGAAATCTGCTAAAAGGAATTCAACTTGTAACTGCATAGAACCTCATTTTCACTTGCTTCATACTGACCGTTAGACTAAGACCATTAAAGCAGCACATTTTGCACTCTTATTCTGATTTTATCTACTTTTTTGTATGTTCAGTGTTCAAAATGAGTTAAACATCTACATTAGATACCACAAACACAAATAGAAAATCAGAAAACCTGTCAGAGAGAAAGTAAGCATGCTACTTTTGTAAAAATATTGAAACAACTGAAAAGTTCAATTTTGGGCATGTAGGCTGAAATGTCATTTTTACAAAATTTCTATCAAATAAAAGTGGAAATCATTTATTCTCATGTAGTTTGACAAATTAATACCAATAGATCATTCAGGAAGTTGTCAAAGTACAAATTCAATATTTCCTGAATTCACCTCTTAGGCCCAAGACCACAATTAAATTCTCTATTAGTTCTTTATAACGTTTTGTTTCATTAAAAAAATGCACCTATTCTTTTGTCAAATATTTTGTGTGTGTAATGTACAGTACAAGTCCAAAAATATATCCAAGTTTCAGAAAAATTGAACGTTTACATCTTACAAATTTAGCCAATACACATCCATACCCCTATGGACAAGTCAAGAGATGTTCAAAACTGTAAATTTCACCTTTTGCACCTGGCCTTATCACTCTTTCCATATCAAAATCAGTTAAAATACAACATCCAAAAGTTTATTTCACCTCTCTTCTTTCATTTCCATCCAAAAAATCTAAGAAATGAGTGAGGAAGGAAAGAAAAAAATTAAGAAAAATACACTCTAATTAAAAGGAACTATATTCGTGGACAACGAAAAGCGGATCATTAATTGTGGTCTTGGGCCTATTAGGGTCTAAAACTTGACCAATTCTAATAAAACTTGGCATGATTTAAGCTTAGTGTATTATGAAACAGTTTACAAAGTTTCAAAGCCATATGATACCAATTATAAAAAAATGTGGCATTTTTTATATCTGAACTTTGGGTGCTGAATTGTGGCGTTGAATTAGAACAATTTCAACTATCAAATTTGGGCTTCTAAAACCAAAATATACCAAAACTTACACTTTTAATGTCTCTATGTATAAGTTATCACCTATTAAAAGCAACAGATAGCATACTTCATGTTTCAGACTTATAAAAATGGCCAGAAGTAAATTTTATATGAGCCTGTGCCAAAAATAGAGGTTTTCAAATGAAGTGAGGTCTTATATGAAATGTAATATTTTCACTTACCACAATTTTCTGAAGTTGTTAAGTTATAAAAACCTTTACATGTTATAAATGTACTTTTAATGGAAATATAAGTTTCAAATAGCATAACACATGTGAATAAAATGGTCTTCAGCAATGTCAAGCTTAAAAAACAGGTTGTCAATTTAGGTCGTTCCCCACATTTGCATATTAAAAGCATATAAATGATATGGGAGATGGAGATATGCTTCTTTTGCTCAAATCTTTGCTTAGATATGATAAAACATGGAGCCTGGATGTAACAAGACTGTCACTTTCAACTATATATGTAGACAGTATGATCTGATGCAAAGTTATTTACTTTACTTTTAAAACTGGCATGAAATTTCAGCCTCAAAAGGCCAATATTTTAACCACTAGCTATCAAACAAAAGAAAATAAAGGTAGTCTGTGAAACAGACAAGGTCAAACAACCAGTAATAAGTGCTTTTGATACAGATTCAGTGAAATCTGCTAAAGGAATTCAACTTGTAACTGCATAGAACCTCATTTTCACTTGCTTCATACTGACCGTTAGACTAAGACCATTAAAGCAGCACATTTTGCACTCTTATTCTGATTTTATCTACTTTTTTGTATGTTCAGTGTTCAAAATGAGTTAAACATCTACATTAGATACCACAAACACAAATAGAAAATCAGAAAACCTGTCAGAGAGAAAGTAAGCATGCTACTTTTGTAAAAATATTGAAACAACTGAAAAGTTCAATTTTGGGCATGTAGGCTGAAATGTCATTTTTACAAAATTTCTATCAAATAAAAGTGGAAATCATTTATTCTCATGTAGTTTGACAAATTAATACCAATAGATCATTCAGGAAGTTGTCAAAGTACAAATTCAATATTTCCTGAATTCACCTCTTAGGCCCAAGACCACAATTAAATTCTCTATTAGTTCTTTATAACGTTTTGTTTCATTAAAAAAATGCACCTATTCTTTTGTCAAATATTTTGTGTGTGTAATGTACAGTACAAGTCCAAAAATATATCCAAGTTTCAGAAAAATTGAACGTTTACATCTTACAAATTTAGCCAATACACATCCATACCCCTATGGACAAGTCAAGAGATGTTCAAAACTGTAAATTTCACCTTTTGCACCTGGCCTTATCACTCTTTCCATATCAAAATCAGTTAAAATACAACATCCAAAAGTTTATTTCACCTCTCTTCTTTCATTTCCATCCAAAAAATCTAAGAAATGAGTGAGGAAGGAAAGAAAAAATTAAGAAAAATACACTCTAATTAAAAGGAACTATATTCGTGGACAACGAAAAGCGGGATCATTAATTGTGGTCTTGGGCCTATTAGGGTCTAAAACTTGACCAATTCTAATAAAACTTGGCATGATTTAAGCTTAGTGTATTATGAAACAGTTTACAAAGTTTCAAAGCCATATGATACCAATTATAAAAATGTGGCATTTTTATATCTGAACTTTGGTGCTGAATTGTGGCGTTGAATTAGAACAATTTCAACTATCAAATTTGGGCTTCTAAAACCAAAATATACCAAAACTTACACTTTTAATGTCTCTATGTATAAGTTATCACCTATTAAAAGCAACAGATAGCATACTTCATGTTTCAGACTTATAAAAATGGCCAGAAGTAAATTTTATATGAGCCTGTGCCAAAAATAGAGGTTTTCAAATGAAGTGAGGTCTTATATGAAATGTAATATTTTCACTTACCACAATTTTCTGAAGTTGTTAAGTTATAAAAACCTTTTACATGTTATAAATGTACTTTTAATGGAAATATAAGTTTCAAATAGCATAACACATGTGAATAAAATGGTCTTCAGCAATGTCAAGCTTAAAAACAGGTTGTCAATTTAGGTCGTTCCCCACATTTGCATATTAAAAGCATATAAATGATATGGGAGATGGAGATATGCTTCTTTTGCTCAAATCTTTGCTTAGATATGATAAAACATGGAGCCTGGATGTAACAAGACTGTCACTTTCAACTATATATGTAGACAGTATGATCTGATGCAAAGTTATTTACTTTACTTTTAAAACTGGCATGAAATTTCAGCCTCAAAAGGCCAATATTTTAACCACTAGCTATCAAACAAAAGAAAATAAAGGTAGTCTGTGAAACAGACAAGGTCAAACAACCAGTAATAAGTGCTTTTGATACAGATTCAGTGAAATCTGCTAAAAGGAATTCAACTTGTAACTGCATAGAACCTCATTTTCACTTGCTTCATACTGACCGTTAGACTAAGACCATTAAAGCAGCACATTTTGCACTCTTATTCTGATTTTATCTACTTTTTTGTATGTTCAGTGTTCAAAATGAGTTAAACATCTACATTAGATACCACAAACACAAATAGAAAATCAGAAAACCTGTCAGAGAGAAAGTAAGCATGCTACTTTTGTAAAAATATTGAAACAACTGAAAAGTTCAATTTTGGGCATGTAGGCTGAAATGTCATTTTTACAAAATTTCTATCAAATAAAAGTGGAAATCATTTATTCTCATGTAGTTTGACAAATTAATACCAATAGATCATTCAGGAAGTTGTCAAAGTACAAATTCAATATTTCCTGAATTCACCTCTTAGGCCCAAGACCACAATTAAATTCTCTATTAGTTCTTTATAACGTTTTGTTTCATTAAAAAATGCACCTATTCTTTTGTCAAATATTTTGTGTGTGTAATGTACAGTACAAGTCCAAAAATATATCCAAGTTTCAGAAAAATTGAACGTTTACATCTTACAAATTTAGCCAATACACATCCATACCCCTATGGACAAGTCAAGAGATGTTCAAAACTGTAAATTTCACCTTTTGCACCTGGCCTTATCACTCTTTCCATATCAAAATCAGTTAAAATACAACATCCAAAAGTTTATTTCACCTCTCTTCTTTCATTTCCATCCAAAAAATCTAAGAAATGAGTGAGGAAGGAAAGAAAAAAATTAAGAAAAATACACTCTAATTAAAAGGAACTATATTCGTGGACAACGAAAAGCGGATCATTAATTGTGGTCTTGGGCCTATTAGGGTCTAAAACTTGACCAATTCTAATAAAACTTGGCATGATTTAAGCTTAGTGTATTATGAAACAGTTTACAAAGTTTCAAAGCCATATGATACCAATTATAAAAATGTGGCATTTTTATATCTGAACTTTGGTGCTGAATTGTGGCGTTGAATTAGAACAATTTCAACTATCAAATTTGGGCTTCTAAAACCAAAATATACCAAAACTTACACTTTTAATGTCTCTATGTATAAGTTATCACCTATTAAAAGCAACAGATAGCATACTTCATGTTTCAGACTTATAAAAATGGCCAGAAGTAAATTTTATATGAGCCTGTGCCAAAAATAGAGGTTTTCAAATGAAGTGAGGTCTTATATGAAATGTAATATTTTCACTTACCACAATTTTCTGAAGTTGTTAAGTTATAAAAACCTTTACATGTTATAAATGTACTTTTAATGGAAATATAAGTTTCAAATAGCATAACACATGTGAATAAAATGGTCTTCAGCAATGTCAAGCTTAAAAAAAACAGGTTGTCAATTTAGGTCGTTCCCCACATTTGCATATTAAAAAGCATATAAATGATATGGGAGATGGAGATATGCTTCTTTTTGCTCAAATCTTTGCTTAGATATGATAAAACATGGAGCCTGGATGTAACAAGACTGTCACTTTCAACTATATATGTAGACAGTATGATCTGATGCAAAGTTATTTACTTTACTTTTAAAACTGGCATGAAATTTCAGCCTCAAAAGGCCAATATTTTAACCACTAGCTATCAAACAAAAGAAAATAAAGGTAGTCTGTGAAACAGACAAGGTCAAACAACCAGTAATAAGTGCTTTTGATACAGATTCAGTGAAATCTGCTAAAAGGAATTCAACTTGTAACTGCATAGAACCTCATTTTCACTTGCTTCATACTGACCGTTAGACTAAGACCATTAAAGCAGCACATTTTGCACTCTTATTCTGATTTTATCTACTTTTTTGTATGTTCAGTGTTCAAAATGAGTTAAACATCTACATTAGATACCACAAACACAAATAGAAAATCAGAAAACCTGTCAGAGAGAAAGTAAGCATGCTACTTTTGTAAAAATATTGAAACAACTGAAAAGTTCAATTTTGGGCATGTAGGCTGAAATGTCATTTTTACAAAATTTCTATCAAATAAAAGTGGAAATCATTTATTCTCATGTAGTTTGACAAATTAATACCAATAGATCATTCAGGAAGTTGTCAAAGTACAAATTCAATATTTCCTGAATTCACCTCTTAGGCCCAAGACCACAATTAAATTCTCTATTAGTTCTTTATAACGTTTTGTTTCATTAAAAAAATGCACCTATTCTTTTGTCAAATATTTTGTGTGTGTAATGTACAGTACAAGTCCAAAAATATATCCAAGTTTCAGAAAAATTGAACGTTTACATCTTACAAATTTAGCCAATACACATCCATACCCCTATGGACAAGTCAAGAGATGTTCAAAACTGTAAATTTCACCTTTTGCACCTGGCCTTATCACTCTTTCCATATCAAAATCAGTTAAAATACAACATCCAAAAGTTTATTTCACCTCTCTTCTTTCATTTCCATCCAAAAAATCTAAGAAATGAGTGAGGAAGGAAAGAAAAAAATTAAGAAAAATACACTCTAATTAAAAGGAACTATATTCGTGGACAACGAAAAGCGGATCATTAATTGTGGTCTTGGGCCTATTAGGGTCTAAAACTTGACCAATTCTAATAAAACTTGGCATGATTTAAGCTTAGTGTATTATGAAACAGTTTACAAAGTTTCAAAGCCATATGATACCAATTATAAAAATGTGGCATTTTTATATCTGAACTTTGGTGCTGAATTGTGGCGTTGAATTAGAACAATTTCAACTATCAAATTTGGGCTTCTAAAACCAAAATATACCAAAACTTACACTTTTAATGTCTCTATGTATAAGTTATCACCTATTAAAAGCAACAGATAGCATACTTCATGTTTCAGACTTATAAAAATGGCCAGAAGTAAATTTTATATGAGCCTGTGCCAAAAATAGAGGTTTTCAAATGAAGTGAGGTCTTATATGAAATGTAATATTTTCACTTACCACAATTTTCTGAAGTTGTTAAGTTATAAAAACCTTTACATGTTATAAATGTACTTTTAATGGAAATATAAGTTTCAAATAGCATAACACATGTGAATAAAATGGTCTTCAGCAATGTCAAGCTTAAAAACAGGTTGTCAATTTAGGTCGTTCCCCACATTTGCATATTAAAAGCATATAAATGATATGGGAGATGGAGATATGCTTCTTTTTGCTCAAATCTTTGCTTAGATATGATAAAACATGGAGCCTGGATGTAACAAGACTGTCACTTTCAACTATATATGTAGACAGTATGATCTGATGCAAAGTTATTTACTTTACTTTTTAAAACTGGCATGAAATTTCAGCCTCAAAAGGCCAATATTTTAACCACTAGCTATCAAACAAAAGAAAATAAAGGTAGTCTGTGAAACAGACAAGGTCAAACAACCAGTAATAAGTGCTTTTGATACAGATTCAGTGAAATCTGCTAAAAGGAATTCAACTTGTATGTGCATAGAACCTCATTTTCACTTGCTTCATACTGACCGTTAGACTAAGACCATTAAAGCAGCACATTTTGCACTCTTATTCTGATTTTATCTACTTTTTTGTATGTTCAGTGTTCAAAATGAGTTAAACATCTACATTAGATACCACAAACACAAATAGAAAATCAGAAAACCTGTCAGAGAGAAAGTAAGCATGCTACTTTTGTAAAAATATTGAAACAACTGAAAAGTTCAATTTTGGGCATGTAGGCTGAAATGTCATTTTTACAAAATTTCTATCAAATAAAAGTGGAAATCATTTATTCTCATGTAGTTTGACAAATTAATACCAATAGATCATTCAGGAAGTTGTCAAAGTACAAATTCAATATTTCCTGAATTCACCTCTTAGGCCCAAGACCACAATTAAATTCTCTATTAGTTCTTTATAACGTTTTGTTTCATTAAAAAATGCACCTATTCTTTTGTCAAATATTTTGTGTGTGTAATGTACAGTACAAGTCCAAAAATATATCCAAGTTTCAGAAAAATTGAACGTTTACATCTTACAAATTTAGCCAATACACATCCATACCCCTATGGACAAGTCAAGAGATGTTCAAAACTGTAAATTTCACCTTTTGCACCTGGCCTTATCACTCTTTCCATATCAAAATCAGTTAAAATACAACATCCAAAAGTTTATTTCACCTCTCTTCTTTCATTTCCATCCAAAAAATCTAAGAAATGAGTGAGGAAGGAAAGAAAAAAATTAAGAAAAATACACTCTAATTAAAAGGAACTATATTCGTGGACAACGAAAAGCGGATCATTAATTGTGGTCTTGGGCCTATTAGGGTCTAAAACTTGACCAATTCTAATAAAACTTGGCATGATTTAAGCTTAGTGTATTATGAAACAGTTTACAAAGTTTCAAAGCCATATGATACCAATTATAAAAATGTGGCATTTTTATATCTGAACTTTGGTGCTGAATTGTGGCGTTGAATTAGAACAATTTCAACTATCAAATTTGGGCTTCTAAAACCAAAATATACCAAAACTTACACTTTTAATGTCTCTATGTATAAGTTATCACCTATTAAAAGCAACAGATAGCATACTTCATGTTTCAGACTTATAAAAATGGCCAGAAGTAAATTTTATATGAGCCTGTGCCAAAAATAGAGGTTTTCAAATGAAGTGAGGTCTTATATGAAATGTAATATTTTCACTTACCACAATTTTCTGAAGTTGTTAAGTTATAAAAACCTTTACATGTTATAAATGTACTTTTAATGGAAATATAAGTTTCAAATAGCATAACACATGTGAATAAAATGGTCTTCAGCAATGTCAAGCTTAAAAACAGGTTGTCAATTTAGGTCGTTCCCCACATTTGCATATTAAAAAGCATATAAATGATATGGGAGATGGAGATATGCTTCTTTTTGCTCAAATCTTTGCTTAGATATGATAAAACATGGAGCCTGGATGTAACAAGACTGTCACTTTCAACTATATATGTAGACAGTATGATCTGATGCAAAGTTATTTACTTTACTTTTAAAACTGGCATGAAATTTCAGCCTCAAAAGGCCAATATTTTAACCACTAGCTATCAAACAAAAGAAAATAAAGGTAGTCTGTGAAACAGACAAGGTCAAACAACCAGTAATAAGTGCTTTTGATACAGATTCAGTGAAATCTGCTAAAAGGAATTCAACTTGTAACTGCATAGAACCTCATTTTTCACTTGCTTCATACTGACCGTTAGACTAAGACCATTAAAGCAGCACATTTTGCACTCTTATTCTGATTTTATCTACTTTTTTTGTATGTTCAGTGTTCAAAAATGAGTTAAACATCTACATTAGATACCACAAACACAAATAGAAAATCAGAAAACCTGTCAGAGAGAAAGTAAGCATGCTACTTTTGTAAAAATATTGAAACAACTGAAAAAGTTCAATTTTGGGCATGTAGGCTGAAATGTCATTTTTTTACAAAATTTCTATCAAATAAAAGTGGAAATCATTTATTCTCATGTAGTTTGACAAATTAATACCAATAG
This sequence comes from Mytilus coruscus, assembly GCA_017311375.1. Lineage (NCBI taxonomy): Eukaryota > Metazoa > Mollusca > Bivalvia > Mytilida > Mytilidae > Mytilus > Mytilus coruscus. Next base: position 42,223,116 of record CM029607.1, on the reverse strand, counting down.
ATCATTCAGGAAGTTGTCAAAGTACAAATTCAATATTTCCTGAATTCACCTCTTAGGCCCAAGACCACAATTAAATTCTCTATTAGTTCTTTATAACGTTTTGTTTCATTAAAAAATGCACCTATTCTTTTGTCAAATATTTTGTGTGTGTAATGTACAGTACAAGTCCAAAAATATATCCAAGTTTCAGAAAAATTGAACGTTTACATCTTACAAATTTAGCCAATACACATCCATACCCCTATGGACAAGTCAAGAGATGTTCAAAACTGTAAATATCACCTTTTGCACCTGGCCTAATCACTCTTTCCATATCAAAATCAGTTAAAATACAACATCCAAAAGTTTATTTCACCTCTCTTCTTTCATTTCCATCCAAAAAATCTAAGAAATGAGTGAGGAAGGAAAGAAAAAAATTAAGAAAAATACACTCTAATTAAAAGGAACTATATTCGTGGACAACGAAAAGCGGGATCATTAATTGTGGTCTTGGGCCTATTAGGGTCTAAAACTTGACCAATTCTAATAAAACTTGGCATGATTTAAGCTTAGTGTATTATGAAACAGTTTACAAAGTTTCAAAGCCATATGATACCAATTATAAAAATGTGGCATTTTTATATCTGAACTTTGGTGCTGAATTGTGGCGTTGAATTAGAACAATTTCAACTATCAAATTTGGGCTTCTAAAACCAAAATATACCAAAACTTACACTTTTAATGTCTCTATGTATAAGTTATCACCTATTAAAAGCAACAGATAGCATACTTCATGTTTCAGACTTATAAAAATGGCCAGAAGTAAATTTTATATGAGCCTGTGCCAAAAATAGAGGTTTTCAAATGAAGTGAGGCCTTATATGAAATGTAATATTTTCACTTACCACAATTTTCTGAAGTTGTTAAGTTATAAAAACCTTTACATGTTATAAATGTACTTTTAATGGAAATATAAGTTTCAAATAGCATAACACATGTGAATAAAATGGTCTTCAGCAATGTCAAGCTTAAAAACAGGTTGTCAATTTAGGTCGTTCCCACATTTGCATATTAAAAGCATATAAATGATATGGGAGATGGAGATATGCTTCTTTTGCTCAAATCTTTGCTTAGATATGATAAAACATGGAGCCTGGATGTAACAAGACTGTCACTTTCAACTATATATGTAGACAGTATGATCTGATGCAAAGTTATTTACTTTACTTTTTAAACCGGCATGAAATTTCAGCCTCAAAAGGCCAATATTTTAACCACTAGCTATCAAACAAAAGAAAATAAAGGTAGTCTGTGAAACAGACAAGGTCAAACAACCAGTAATAAGTGCTTTTGATACAGATTCAGTGAAATCTGCTAAAAGGAATTCAACTTGTATGTGCATAGAACCTCATTTTCACTTGCTTCATACTGACCGTTAGACTAAGACCATTAAAGCAGCACATTTTGCACTCTTATTCTGATTTTATCTACTTTTTTGTATGTTCAGTGTTCAAAATGAGTTAAACATCTACATTAGATACCACAAACACAAATAGAAAATCAGAAAACCTGTCAGAGAGAAAGTAAGCATGCTACTTTTGTAAAAATATTGAAACAACTGAAAAGTTCAATTTTGGGCATGTAGGCTGAAATGTCATTTTTACAAAATTTCTATCAAATAAAAGTGGAAATCATTTATTCTCATGTAGTTTGACAAATTAATACCAATAGATCATTCAGGAAGTTGTCAAAGTACAAATTCAATATTTCCTGAATTCACCTCTTAGGCCCAAGACCACAATTAAATTCTCTATTAGTTCTTTATAACGTTTTGTTTCATTAAAAAATGCACCTATTCTTTTGTCAAATATTTTGTGTGTGTAATGTACAGTACAAGTCCAAAAATATATCCAAGTTTCAGAAAAATTGAACGTTTACATCTTACAAATTTAGCCAATACACATCCATACCCCTATGGACAAGTCAAGAGATGTTCAAAACTGTAAATTTCACCTTTTGCACCTGGCCTAATCACTCTTTCCATATCAAAATCAGTTAAAATACAACATCCAAAAGTTTATTTCACCTCTCTTCTTTCATTTCCATCCAAAAAATCTAAGAAATGAGTGAGGAAGGAAAGAAAAAAAATTAAGAAAAATACACTCTAATTAAAAGGAACTATATTCGTGGACAACAGGAAAAGGATCATTAATTGTGGTCTTGGGCCTATTAGGGTCTAAAACTTGACCAATTCTAATAAAACTTGGCATGATTTAATTATTAGTGTATTATGAAACAGTTTACAAAGTTTCAAAGCCATATGATACCAATTATAAAAATGTGGCATTTTTATATCTGAACTTTGGTGCTGAATTGTGGCGTTGAATTAGAACAATTTCAACTATCAAATTTGGGCTTCTAAAACCAAAATATACCAAAACTTACACTTTTAATGTCTCTATGTATAAGTTATCACCTATTAAAAGCAACAGATAGCATACTTCATGTTTCAGACTTATAAAAATGGCCAGAAGTAAATTTTATATGAGCCTGTGCCAAAAATAGAGGTTTTCAAATGAAGTGAGGTCTTATATGAAATGTAATATTTTCACTTACCACAATTTTCTGAAGTTGTTAAGTTATAAAAACCTTTTACATGTTATAAATGTACTTTTAATGGAAATATAAGTTTCAAATAGCATAACACATGTGAATAAAATGGTCTTCAGCAATGTCAAGCTTAAAAACAGGTTGTCAATTTAGGTCGTTCCCCACATTTGCATATTAAAAGCATATAAATGATATGGGAGATGGAGATATGCTTCTTTTTGCTCAAATCTTTGCTTAGATATGATAAAACATGGAGCCTGGATGTAACAAGACTGTCACTTTCAACTATATATGTAGACAGTATGATCTGATGCAAAGTTATTTACTTTACTTTTTAAAACTGGCATGAAATTTCAGCCTCAAAAGGCCAATATTTTAACCACTAGCTATCAAACAAAAGAAAATAAAGGTAGTCTGTGAAACAGACAAGGTCAAACAACCAGTAATAAGTGCTTTTGATACAGATTCAGTGAAATCTGCTAAAAGGAATTCAACTTGTATGTGCATAGAACCTCATTTTCACTTGCTTCATACTGACCGTTAGACTAAGACCATTAAAGCAGCACATTTTGCACTCTTATTCTGATTTTATCTACTTTTTTGTATGTTCAGTGTTCAAAATGAGTTAAACATCTACATTAGATACCACAAACACAAATAGAAAATCAGAAAACCTGTCAGAGAGAAAGTAAGCATGCTACTTTTGTAAAAATATTGAAACAACTGAAAAGTTCAATTTTGGGCATGTAGGCTGAAATGTCATTTTTACAAAATTTCTATCAAATAAAAGTGGAAATCATTTATTCTCATGTAGTTTGACAAATTAATACCAATAGATCATTCAGGAAGTTGTCAAAGTACAAATTCAATATTTCCTGAATTCACCTCTTAGGCCCAAGACCACAATTAAATTCTCTATTAGTTCTTTATAACGTTTTGTTTCATTAAAAAAATGCACCTATTCTTTTGTCAAATATTTTGTGTGTGTAATGTACAGTACAAGTCCAAAAATATATCCAAGTTTCAGAAAAATTGAACGTTTACATCTTACAAATTTAGCCAATACACATCCATACCCCTATGGACAAGTCAAGAGATGTTCAAAACTGTAAATATCACCTTTTGCACCTGGCCTAATCACTCTTTCCATATCAAAATCAGTTAAAATACAACATCCAAAAGTTTATTTCACCTCTCTTCTTTCATTTCCATCCAAAAAATCTAAGAAATGAGTGAGGAAGGAAAGAAAAAAATTAAGAAAAATACACTCTAATTAAAAGGAACTATATTCGTGGACAACGAAAAGCGGATCATTAATTGTGGTCTTGGGCCTATTAGGGTCTAAAACTTGACCAATTCTAATAAAACTTGGCATGATTTAAGCTTAGTGTATTATGAAACAGTTTACAAAGTTTCAAAGCCATATGATACCAATTATAAAAATGTGGCATTTTTATATCTGAACTTTGGTGCTGAATTGTGGCGTTGAATTAGAACAATTTCAACTATCAAATTTGGGCTTCTAAAACCAAAATATACCAAAACTTACACTTTTAATGTCTCTATGTATAAGTTATCACCTATTAAAAGCAACAGATAGCATACTTCATGTTTCAGACTTATAAAAATGGCCAGAAGTAAATTTTATATGAGCCTGTGCCAAAAATAGAGGTTTTCAAATGAAGTGAGGCCTTATATGAAATGTAATATTTTCACTTACCACAATTTTCTGAAGTTGTTAAGTTATAAAAACCTTTACATGTTATAAATGTACTTTTAATGGAAATATAAGTTTCAAATAGCATAACACATGTGAATAAAATGGTCTTCAGCAATGTCAAGCTTAAAAAACAGGTTGTCAATTTAGGTCGTTCCCACATTTGCATATTAAAAGCATATAAATGATATGGGAGATGGAGATATGCTTCTTTTTGCTCAAATCTTTGCTTAGATATGATAAAACATGGAGCCTGGATGTAACAAGACTGTCACTTTCAACTATATATGTAGACAGTATGATCTGATGCAAAGTTATTTACTTTACTTTTTAAAACTGGCATGAAATTTCAGCCTCAAAAGGCCAATATTTTAACCACTAGCTATCAAACAAAAGAAAATAAAGGTAGTCTGTGAAACAGACAAGGTCAAACAACCAGTAATAAGTGCTTTTGATACAGATTCAGTGAAATCTGCTAAAAGGAATTCAACTTGTATGTGCATAGAACCTCATTTTTCACTTGCTTCATACTGACCGTTAGACTAAGACCATTAAAGCAGCACATTTTGCACTCTTATTCTGATTTTATCTACTTTTTTGTATGTTCAGTGTTCAAAAATGAGTTAAACATCTACATTAGATACCACAAACACAAATAGAAAATCAGAAAACCTGTCAGAGAGAAAGTAAGCATGCTACTTTTGTAAAAATATTGAAACAACTGAAAAGTTCAATTTTGGGCATGTAGGCTGAAATGTCATTTTTACAAAATTTCTATCAAATAAAAGTGGAAATCATTTATTCTCATGTAGTTTGACAAATTAATACCAATAGATCATTCAGGGAAGTTGTCAAAGTACAAATTCAATATTTCCTGAATTCACCTCTTAGGCCCAAGACCACAATTAAATTCTCTATTAGTTCTTTATAACGTTTTGTTTCATTAAAAAAATGCACCTATTCTTTTGTCAAATATTTTGTGTGTGTAATGTACAGTACAAGTCCAAAATATATCCAAGTTTCAGAAAATTGAACGTTTACATCTTACAAATTTAGCCAATACACATCCATACCCCTATGGACAAGTCAAGAGATGTTCAAAACTGTAAATATCACCTTTTGCACCTGGCCTAATCACTCTTTCCATATCAAAATCAGTTAAAATACAACATCCAAAAGTTTATTTCACCTCTCTTCTTTCATTTCCATCCAAAAAATCTAAGAAATGAGTGAGGAAGGAAAGAAAAAAATTAAGAAAAATACACTCTAATTAAAAGGAACTATATTCGTGGACAACGAAAAGCGGATCATTAATTGTGGTCTTGGGCCTATTAGGGTCTAAAACTTGACCAATTCTAATAAAACTTGGCATGATTTAAGCTTAGTGTATTATGAAACAGTTTACAAAGTTTCAAAGCCATATGATACCAATTATAAAAATGTGGCATTTTTATATCTGAACTTTGGGTGCTGAATTGTGGCGTTGAATTAGAACAATTTCAACTATCAAATTTGGGCTTCTAAAACCAAAATATACCAAAACTTACACTTTTAATGTCTCTATGTATAAGTTATCACCTATTAAAAGCAACAGATAGCATACTTCATGTTTCAGACTTATAAAAATGGCCAGAAGTAAATTTTATATGAGCCTGTGCCAAAAATAGAGGTTTTCAAATGAAGTGAGGCCTTATATGAAATGTAATATTTTCACTTACCACAATTTTCTGAAGTTGTTAAGTTATAAAAACCTTTACATGTTATAAATGTACTTTTAATGGAAATATAAGTTTCAAATAGCATAACACATGTGAATAAAATGGTCTTCAGCAATGTCAAGCTTAAAAACAGGTTGTCAATTTAGGTCGTTCCCACATTTGCATATTAAAAGCATATAAATGATATGGGAGATGGAGATATGCTTCTTTTTGCTCAAATCTTTGCTTAGATATGATAAAACATGGAGCCTGGATGTAACAAGACTGTCACTTTCAACTATATATGTAGACAGTATGATCTGATGCAAAGTTATTTACTTTACTTTTTAAAACCGGCATGAAATTTCAGCCTCAAAAGGCCAATATTTTAACCACTAGCTATCAAACAAAAGAAAATAAAGGTAGTCTGTGAAACAGACAAGGTCAAACAACCAGTAATAAGTGCTTTTGATACAGATTCAGTGAAATCTGCTAAAAGGAATTCAACTTGTATGTGCATAGAACCTCATTTTTCACTTGCTTCATACTGACCGTTAGACTAAGACCATTAAAGCAGCACATTTTGCACTCTTATTCTGATTTTATCTACTTTTTTGTATGTTCAGTGTTCAAAATGAGTTAAACATCTACATTAGATACCACAAACACAAATAGAAAATCAGAAAACCTGTCAGAGAGAAAGTAAGCATGCTACTTTTGTAAAAATATTGAAACAACTGAAAAGTTCAATTTTGGGCATGTAGGCTGAAATGTCATTTTTTTACAAAATTTCTATCAAATAAAAGTGGAAATCATTTATTCTCATGTAGTTTGACAAATTAATACCAATAGATCATTCAGGGAAGTTGTCAAAGTACAAATTCAATATTTCCTGAATTCACCTCTTAGGCCCAAGACCACAATTAAATTCTCTATTAGTTCTTTATAACGTTTTGTTTCATTAAAAAATGCACCTATTCTTTTGTCAAATATTTTGTGTGTGTAATGTACAGTACAAGTCCAAAAATATATCCAAGTTTCAGAAAAATTGAACGTTTACATCTTACAAATTTAGCCAATACACATCCATACCCCTATGGACAAGTCAAGAGATGTTCAAAACTGTAAATATCACCTTTTGCACCTGGCCTAATCACTCTTTCCATATCAAAATCAGTTAAAATACAACATCCAAAAGTTTATTTCACCTCTCTTCTTTCATTTCCATCCAAAAAATCTAAGAAATGAGTGAGGAAGGAAAGAAAAAATTAAGAAAAATACACTCTAATTAAAAGGAACTATATTCGTGGACAACGAAAAGCGGATCATTAATTGTGGTCTTGGGCCTATTAGGGTCTAAAACTTGACCAATTCTAATAAAACTTGGCATGATTTAAGCTTAGTGTATTATGAAACAGTTTACAAAGTTTCAAAGCCATATGATACCAATTATAAAAATGTGGCATTTTTATATCTGAACTTTGGGTGCTGAATTGTGGCGTTGAATTAGAACAATTTCAACTATCAAATTTGGGCTTCTAAAACCAAAATATACCAAAACTTACACTTTTAATGTCTCTATGTATAAGTTATCACCTATTAAAAGCAACAGATAGCATACTTCATGTTTCAGACTTATAAAAATGGCCAGAAGTAAATTTTATATGAGCCTGTGCCAAAAATAGAGGTTTTCAAATGAAGTGAGGCCTTATATGAAATGTAATATTTTCACTTACCACAATTTTCTGAAGTTGTTAAGTTATAAAAACCTTTACATGTTATAAATGTACTTTTAATGGAAATATAAGTTTCAAATAGCATAACACATGTGAATAAAATGGTCTTCAGCAATGTCAAGCTTAAAAACAGGTTGTCAATTTAGGTCGTTCCCCACATTTGCATATTAAAAGCATATAAATGATATGGGAGATGGAGATATGCTTCTTTTGCTCAAATCTTTGCTTAGATATGATAAAACATGGAGCCTGGATGTAACAAGACTGTCACTTTCAACTATATATGTAGACAGTATGATCTGATGCAAAGTTATTTACTTTACTTTTAAAACCGGCATGAAATTTCAGCCTCAAAAGGCCAATATTTTAACCACTAGCTATCAAACAAAAGAAAATAAAGGTAGTCTGTGAAACAGACAAGGTCAAACAACCAGTAATAAGTGCTTTTGATACAGATTCAGTGAAATCTGCTAAAAGGAATTCAACTTGTATGTGCATAGAACCTCATTTTCACTTGCTTCATACTGACCGTTAGACTAAGACCATTAAAGCAGCACATTTTGCACTCTTATTCTGATTTTATCTACTTTTTTGTATGTTCAGTGTTCAAAATGAGTTAAACATCTACATTAGATACCACAAACACAAATAGAAAATCAGAAAACCTGTCAGAGAGAAAGTAAGCATGCTACTTTTGTAAAAATATTGAAACAACTGAAAAGTTCAATTTTGGGCATGTAGGCTGAAATGTCATTTTTACAAAATTTCTATCAAATAAAAGTGGAAATCATTTATTCTCATGTAGTTTGACAAATTAATACCAATAGATCATTCAGGAAGTTGTCAAAGTACAAATTCAATATTTCCTGAATTCACCTCTTAGGCCCAAGACCACAATTAAATTCTCTATTAGTTCTTTATAACGTTTTGTTTCATTAAAAAATGCACCTATTCTTTTGTCAAATATTTTGTGTGTGTAATGTACAGTACAAGTCCAAAATATATCCAAGTTTCAGAAAAATTGAACGTTTACATCTTACAAATTTAGCCAATACACATCCATACCCCTATGGACAAGTCAAGAGATGTTCAAAACTGTAAATATCACCTTTTGCACCTGGCCTAATCACTCTTTCCATATCAAAATCAGTTAAAATACAACATCCAAAAGTTTATTTCACCTCTCTTCTTTCATTTCCATCCAAAAAATCTAAGAAATGAGTGAGGAAGGAAAGAAAAAAATTAAGAAAAATACACTCTAATTAAAAGGAACTATATTCGTGGACAACGAAAAGCGGATCATTAATTGTGGTCTTGGGCCTATTAGGGTCTAAAACTTGACCAATTCTAATAAAACTTGGCATGATTTAAGCTTAGTGTATTATGAAACAGTTTACAAAGTTTCAAAGCCATATGATACCAATTATAAAAATGTGGCATTTTTATATCTGAACTTTGGTGCTGAATTGTGGCGTTGAATTAGAACAATTTCAACTATCAAATTTGGGCTTCTAAAACCAAAATATACCAAAACTTACACTTTTAATGTCTCTATGTATAAGTTATCACCTATTAAAAGCAACAGATAGCATACTTCATGTTTCAGACTTATAAAAATGGCCAGAAGTAAATTTTATATGAGCCTGTGCCAAAAATAGAGGTTTTCAAATGAAGTGAGGCCTTATATGAAATGTAATATTTTCACTTACCACAATTTTCTGAAGTTGTTAAGTTATAAAAACCTTTACATGTTATAAATGTACTTTTAATGGAAATATAAGTTTCAAATAGCATAACACATGTGAATAAAATGGTCTTCAGCAATGTCAAGCTTAAAAAACAGGTTGTCAATTTAGGTCGTTCTCCACATTTGCATATTAAAAGCATATAAATGATATGGGAGATGGAGATATGCTTCTTTTGCTCAAATCTTTGCTTAGATATGATAAAACATGGAGCCTGGATGTAACAAGACTGTCACTTTCAACTATATATGTAGACAGTATGATCTGATGCAAAGTTATTTACTTTACTTTTTAAAACTGGCATGAAATTTCAGCCTCAAAAGGCCAATATTTTAACCACTAGCTATCAAACAAAAGAAAATAAAGGTAGTCTGTGAAACAGACAAGGTCAAACAACCAGTAATAAGTGCTTTTGATACAGATTCAGTGAAATCTGCTAAAAGGAATTCAACTTGTATGTGCATAGAACCTCATTTTCACTTGCTTCATACTGACCGTTAGACTAAGACCATTAAAGCAGCACATTTTGCACTCTTATTCTGATTTTATCTACTTTTTTGTATGTTCAGTGTTCAAAATGAGTTAAACATCTACATTAGATACCACAAACACAAATAGAAAATCAGAAAACCTGTCAGAGAGAAAGTAAGCATGCTACTTTTGTAAAAATATTGAAACAACTGAAAAGTTCAATTTTGGGCATGTAGGCTGAAATGTCATTTTTACAAAATTTCTATCAAATAAAAGTGGAAATCATTTATTCTCATGTAGTTTGACAAATTAATACCAATAGATCATTCAGGAAGTTGTCAAAGTACAAATTCAATATTTCCTGAATTCACCTCTTAGGCCCAAGACCACAATTAAATTCTCTATTAGTTCTTTATAACGTTTTGTTTCATTAAAAAAATGCACCTATTCTTTTGTCAAATATTTTGTGTGTGTAATGTACAGTACAAGTCCAAAAATATATCCAAGTTTCAGAAAAATTGAACGTTTACATCTTACAAATTTAGCCAATACACATCCATACCCCTATGGACAAGTCAAGAGATGTTCAAAACTGTAAATATCACCTTTTGCACCTGGCCTAATCACTCTTTCCATATCAAAATCAGTTAAAATACAACATCCAAAAGTTTATTTCACCTCTCTTCTTTCATTTCCATCCAAAAAATCTAAGAAATGAGTGAGGAAGGAAAGAAAAAAATTAAGAAAAATACACTCTAATTAAAAGGAACTATATTCGTGGACAACGAAAAGCGGATCATTAATTGTGGTCTTGGGCCTATTAGGGTCTAAAACTTGACCAATTCTAATAAAACTTGGCATGATTTAAGCTTAGTGTATTATGAAACAGTTTACAAAGTTTCAAAGCCATATGATACCAATTATAAAAAAATGTGGCATTTTTTATATCTGAACTTTGGGTGCTGAATTGTGGCGTTGAATTAGAACAATTTCAACTATCAAATTTGGGCTTCTAAAACCAAAATATACCAAAACTTACACTTTTAATGTCTCTATGTATAAGTTATCACCTATTAAAAGCAACAGATAGCATACTTCATGTTTCAGACTTATAAAAATGGCCAGAAGTAAATTTTATATGAGCCTGTGCCAAAAATAGAGGTTTTCAAATGAAGTGAGGCCTTATATGAAATGTAATATTTTCACTTACCACAATTTTCTGAAGTTGTTAAGTTATAAAAACCTTTACATGTTATAAATGTACTTTTAATGGAAATATAAGTTTCAAATAGCATAACACATGTGAATAAAATGGTCTTCAGCAATGTCAAGCTTAAAAACAGGTTGTCAATTTAGGTCGTTCCCCACATTTGCATATTAAAAAGCATATAAATGATATGGGAGATGGAGATATGCTTCTTTTTGCTCAAATCTTTGCTTAGATATGATAAAACATGGAGCCTGGATGTAACAAGACTGTCACTTTCAACTATATATGTAGACAGTATGATCTGATGCAAAGTTATTTACTTTACTTTTTAAAACTGGCATGAAATTTCAGCCTCAAAAGGCCAATATTTTAACCACTAGCTATCAAACAAAAGAAAATAAAGGTAGTCTGTGAAACAGACAAGGTCAAACAACCAGTAATAAGTGCTTTTGATACAGATTCAGTGAAATCTGCTAAAAGGAATTCAACTTGTATGTGCATAGAACCTCATTTTTCACTTGCTTCATACTGACCGTTAGACTAAGACCATTAAAGCAGCACATTTTGCACTCTTATTCTGATTTTATCTACTTTTTTGTATGTTCAGTGTTCAAAAATGAGTTAAACATCTACATTAGATACCACAAACACAAATAGAAAATCAGAAAACCTGTCAGAGAGAAAGTAAGCATGCTACTTTTGTAAAAATATTGAAACAACTGAAAAGTTCAATTTTGGGCATGTAGGCTGAAATGTCATTTTTACAAAATTTCTATCAAATAAAAGTGGAAATCATTTATTCTCATGTAGTTTGACAAATTAATACCAATAGATCATTCAGGAAGTTGTCAAAGTACAAATTCAATATTTCCTGAATTCACCTCTTAGGCCCAAGACCACAATTAAATTCTCTATTAGTTCTTTATAACGTTTTGTTTCATTAAAAAAATGCACCTATTCTTTTGTCAAATATTTTGTGTGTGTAATGTACAGTACAAGTCCAAAAATATATCCAAGTTTCAGAAAAATTGAACGTTTACATCTTACAAATTTAGCCAATACACATCCATACCCCTATGGACAAGTCAAGAGATGTTCAAAACTGTAAATATCACCTTTTGCACCTGGCCTAATCACTCTTTCCATATCAAAATCAGTTAAAATACAACATCCAAAAGTTTATTTCACCTCTCTTCTTTCATTTCCATCCAAAAATCTAAGAAATGAGTGAGGAAGGAAAGAAAAAATTAAGAAAAATACACTCTAATTAAAAGGAACTATATTCGTGGACAACGAAAAGCGGATCATTAATTGTGGTCTTGGGCCTATTAGGGTCTAAAACTTGACCAATTCTAATAAAACTTGGCATGATTTAAGCTTAGTGTATTATGAAACAGTTTACAAAGTTTCAAAGCCATATGATACCAATTATAAAAATGTGGCATTTTTATATCTGAACTTTGGGTGCTGAATTGTGGCGTTGAATTAGAACAATTTCAACTATCAAATTTGGGCTTCTAAAACCAAAATATACCAAAACTTACACTTTTAATGTCTCTATGTATAAGTTATCACCTATTAAAAGCAACAGATAGCATACTTCATGTTTCAGACTTATAAAAATGGCCAGAAGTAAATTTTATATGAGCCTGTGCCAAAAATAGAGGTTTTCAAATGAAGTGAGGTCTTATATGAAATGTAATATTTTCACTTACCACAATTTTCTGAAGTTGTTAAGTTATAAAAACCTTTACATGTTATAAATGTACTTTTAATGGAAATATAAGTTTCAAATAGCATAACACATGTGAATAAAATGGTCTTCAGCAATGTCAAGCTTAAAAACAGGTTGTCAATTTAGGTCGTTCCCCACATTTGCATATTAAAAAGCATATAAATGATATGGGAGATGGAGATATGCTTCTTTTTGCTCAAATCTTTGCTTAGATATGATAAAACATGGAGCCTGGATGTAACAAGACTGTCACTTTCAACTATATATGTAGACAGTATGATCTGATGCAAAGTTATTTACTTTACTTTTAAAACTGGCATGAAATTTCAGCCTCAAAAGGCCAATATTTTAACCACTAGCTATCAAACAAAAGAAAATAAAGGTAGTCTGTGAAACAGACAAGGTCAAACAACCAGTAATAAGTGCTTTTGATACAGATTCAGTGAAATCTGCTAAAAGGAATTCAACTTGTATGTGCATAGAACCTCATTTTTCACTTGCTTCATACTGACCGTTAGACTAAGACCATTAAAGCAGCACATTTTGCACTCTTATTCTGATTTTATCTACTTTTTTGTATGTTCAGTGTTCAAAATGAGTTAAACATCTACATTAGATACCACAAACACAAATAGAAAATCAGAAAACCTGTCAGAGAGAAAGTAAGCATGCTACTTTTGTAAAAATATTGAAACAACTGAAAAGTTCAATTTTGGGCATGTAGGCTGAAATGTCATTTTTACAAAATTTCTATCAAATAAAAGTGGAAATCATTTATTCTCATGTAGTTTGACAAATTAATACCAATAGATCATTCAGGGAAGTTGTCAAAGTACAAATTCAATATTTCCTGAATTCACCTCTTAGGCCCAAGACCACAATTAAATTCTCTATTAGTTCTTTATAACGTTTTGTTTCATTAAAAAATGCACCTATTCTTTTGTCAAATATTTTGTGTGTGTAATGTACAGTACAAGTCCAAAAATATATCCAAGTTTCAGAAAATTGAACGTTTACATCTTACAAATTTAGCCAATACACATCCATACCCCTATGGACAAGTCAAGAGATGTTCAAAACTGTAAATTTCACCTTTTGCACCTGGCCTAATCACTCTTTCCATATCAAAATCAGTTAAAATACAACATCCAAAAGTTTATTTCACCTCTCTTCTTTCATTTCCATCCAAAAAATCTAAGAAATGAGTGAGGAAGGAAAGAAAAAAATTAAGAAAAATACACTCTAATTAAAAGGAACTATATTCGTGGACAACGAAAAGCGGGATCATTAATTGTGGTCTTGGGCCGCCCGCCTCCGGATGCGGAATTTTCCCGCTGTGTTGAAGACCCATTGGTGGTGGCCTTGGGTTTTTTTCTGCTCTTTGGTCAGGTTTTTGTCTCTTTTGACACATTCCCCCGTTTCCATTCTTAATTTTAATTAAGTCAACATTAAAATGCATTATCTGAAGAAAAAAAAAATAAAGAAAAAAGATATGAGAAGACAACTCATATAATGTGCCTTCAGAGAATAAAGAAGAAAAGTTTGTGTCGCTGCACTCGTTTTCTTGCTACAAAACAAAATATATAAATTTCCGGTTCACTTCTTTATAAAATTAAGTAAATATATTTACGTTATCTTCCCTTATAAGTCTAAGTGGAAAAAAAAAGAATAAAACAAATGATATTTTCTATTTATAAAAACATTCGTAATAAGAAGATAAATCACATATAATTTCCTTGTTTAAATAAAACCTTACAAATAAATGGCATTCCTGTCTCAAAATTTGCACATTTGACTACAGATGGAGACAGATTGTTTGCTTCTATTTTACAATCCAATTTGGCGGAACATTCGATCTACATTAACACTTGAGATATATCAATGACTTCAAGATTTAATAATCGATTAATTTTGCGAAATATGTAATATATTTATTGTATATAAATGTTAAATAATTGAATAAAGGTGAAAAAAATGGATTGAAAAAAAAAGTTTAATCGGTGAACAAACTAGTAGTGACTGCATAACTGGTATTTTCTAAAGACGTTGATTTTGTAACCACTACCTTAAATCCTTTACTGAATTCTTTCACAGAAAGAAATTTGGTTATATATATATATATTTTATTTAGAAAACTACCCCTTTACATCGGGGGCACCAGTCATCAGGGTAGATGTGATGGTGCGTCTATACTATATTATTTACAATTATATACATTATAGTTAATGGGTTCATTCTGGGAACAGTATATCTAACAATATATATGTTCCTGGTTCATTATAGAATGTCTTTGAAACAATAACATACATGGCACATTAATAAGGCAAAATAGAGATTTCTAAAATACATAATCATAATAAAAAGACAATTTATAGAATGTTAAAATATACATGTAATTAAAACACTCATAGACAAATAAGACCATGCAGCATGTATAAAGCATAAAAACTAAGATCAATCAATATATAATAGTACATACGAGTAAGTTAACTCAAAGGTTATTTTGGTTCAACCATAATATGACGTAATCTAAATAATTCTAAGAGATACATTCTTCCATAAACATCATAAAAAGAACCAATTTCATCGTTAAAAGCATAACCAATATCGCCAACTAAAAATAATACTTGTGCACGTGGCGACAGTTCCAGAAAACTTACATTTCTATTATTAAAAGAGGCAAATAAGGTGAAAAATTTAGACCAGGTTTGTTCAAGAGATGTACACCCGAGCAGAAAATGTTCTAAATCTTCTGACTCCCCTGAATCACAAATGGGACATAGGTTGTCCTCGGACATATGCATTCTAAAAAGAAACTGCTTTAATGGCAAATAATTTGTTCTTGCGAGCAGTTAAAGACGAGATGAATTAAAATCGCTTATGTCCTCTAAGTATAACTGGCTACCTGTCTTAATATAGCAGTGCTGATACAATTCAAGGCTACTTTTAGTAGTAACATCAATAATTAAACTTTCCTTATGGCATTACCATATTGACAGTTAAATTTATCAGACCCAATACTTTCCGTGTAGGTGTTCATCTCCTGAACATATTTCCAGACACTTTCGTTTAATTGAACCATTTCACTATAGACTCGCTTGCACAGTCTATCGTCTGGTAGGTTATTAATCCTTTTAAAGTACGCAACTTTTTGGCGGGTGATAAATGCAGATACGGGTTCCCATCCAAGCTCGAGAAGGAGAGCGGAACGGGGAATATTCATTTTAGTGTTCATAATGATCTTAGCTGCGCGGTATTGCCAACTGTCGATGATCGATATATTTGTAGCTGAAAGTGGCATCCAGACGGCGCATGCGTGTGTTAAAAATCAATAGATATGTATGTGTCCAAGGTTTGTAAGTTTTGACTGTATGTTCAAATAAACTGTTGACTCAGAGATATGTCTCGCCTGTCCACATAAAATTCAGAAAAAGTCAATCTGATGGACAGCAAAATTGCTTATTGATTCAAAGTCGCTGGACCATGATCTTGTGGACAGGGCCTAAAAATAGTCGACAAACTGAGATATACTGATAGTAGTGCAACTTTATACAAAATAGCATTGATCTGTCACACGTAGTTCTTACTCAAACTGACTTAAGCAGACAATTTAGCATTGAAAATTGCTAATTAATTCAAAGTCACTGGACCATGACCTAGAGGCCATGGCCTCAAAATAGTCAAACAGATATGTACTGATAGCAATGCAACTTCATACAAAATATCATTGATCTATCACAAGTAGATCAATCAAACTACCTCCAGCAGAAAACTTAACATTGAAAATTGCTTATCAATTCAAAGTCACTGGACCATGTCCTAGGGGGCCAGGGCCTCAAAATAGTCGTCAAAGTGATATGTACTGATAGTCATGCGAATTCATACAAAATATATCCTTGATCTATCACAAGAAGATCCTATCAAATTAACTTAAGCAGAAAACTAAACATTGAAAATTGCTTATTAATTCAAAGTCACTGCACCATGACTTAGAAGGCAGGGCCTCGAAATAGTCGTCAAACTTATATGTACTGATAGTAGTGCAACTTTATATTAAATATCAATGATCTATCACAAGTAGTTCCTATCAAACTAATTCAAAGTTGTGGACCATGACCTAGTGGGCAAACTGGTATGTACTGATAGTAATGCAACTTCATACAAAATATCACTGATCTATCACAAGAAGATGCTATCAAACATACTTAAGCAGCAGACTTAACATTGAAAATTGCTGATTAATTCAGTCACAGGACCTTGACTTAGGGTGCAGGGCCTCAAAATAGACATGAAACTGATATGTACTGATAGTCATGCGACTTCATACAAAATATTCTTGATCTATCACAAGAAGATCCTATCAAATTAACTTAAGCAGAAAACTTAACATTGAAAATTGCTTATTAATTCAAAGTCACTGCACCATGACTTAGGGGGCAGGGCCTCAAAATAGTCGTTAAACTTATATGTACTGATAGTAGTGCAACTTCATATTAAACATGTTAAATATCAATGATCTATCACAAGTAGTTCCTATCAAACTAATTTAAGCAGAAAACTTAACATTGGAAATTGCTATTTAATTCAAAGTTGTGGACCATGACCTAGGGGGCAGGGCTTCGAAATAGTCGTCAAACAGATATGTACTGATAGTAAAACTTATCAATTGTTGACACCATCACCGTCGCCGTCGCCAGAAAAGCAATCCCTATGTCTCGCTTTCCGCGACTTTCGTCGCAGGCGAGACAGAAATTTGATTATAAATGGGATATCACATCCTAATTCTACGATGTTGCTTTTATGGAGACCGTAAATTTATTTATCCTTTGAATAAACTGTGACGGGATTGCTTCCCTTAGAACATGTGGTAGATACTTTAACTCAGTCGGTTAACGCGCTGCCACAAAGGTACCGGGTTCGAGTCTCGGTGGAGACAAAGATGATTTTGTATGAAGAATCATGCTCTCCGGTTACATTGGCGCCCAACTAAAAAACCCACGGTGGTTAGAGAGGAATTCTAGCTAAGGTATGTTTGTGTGAGAGTCATAATGGTATGATGACTCTTGAGGTGGGGAAGTGTGACGGGATTGCTTCCCTTAGAACATGTGGTAGATACTTAGTCAGCCGTAAGCGGTTGAGCTAAAGAAGTACGAGCTAAAGAAGTACAGTCGGTTAACGCGCGGCCTTGTAACACAGAGGTCCCGGGTTCGAGTCTCGGTGGAGACAAAGATGATTTTTGTATGAAGAATCATGCTCTCCGGTTACAAAGCTATTCTTAAAGGTTTAACATTTCAACATTGTAGTAAGATCCTTAATCATTGTATTTATCATTCTTGATAAATTAAATCACAACTTCATCACGGGTGTCATTCAGTTTATAGAGAGAAACGATCGTGAAAGAATACCTAACGGTGGTCAATTATTTCGATTGGATCGTGAAAGCTCTTGTATAGGATCGTGAATTCAATCTTATCGAGAAGACATATGCAAGGACAATTTCTATTCTAATTTAATTAAGTACACGGACAAATTTACAACAAAATAAAACTGTCTGTCAAAATGGTTCATCATTATGATCAGTATGTGAGAAAATCCAGGTTTAAAAGTACATCGTTTTTACAAAACTACAAAAGGCAGATTGCTCCTCGACATTTCAATGACATTAAAAATGTAAACAAACATGATTTTTTTCATAGTTCGAATGACTAAACTACTTTTCTCCAAAAAAAAAGGCCGTATCATTTAAATGAATCAAATGGTTCTCAAAGTTATTTTGTGTAAACATAATTGATATTTCGGATCGTGAAAGATCACGTACCGCTTTTTGAAGATCGTAAAAAAGGATCGTGAATGACCTGATGCTACAAAGACGTTCAAATCGTTCTTCAATTATATGAGAATTTATATTTGTTACTGGTATAGAAAAAACTAGATTTGCATGACTAACCCGGGTCTCTTTTGTTGGTGAATAGGGCTTTAATCTTGCAATGACATTGGATCTCAACTTACACAGACTAGGCGAATTATAGCAATATCAATCTATATGTCTGTCCTTCATAATTTTTGTATTTTCTTATAAAAATTTAAGATTGTTTCACTTTGTATTAATAATTTTCATTTCTCATTTTTATGTCCAATATATTTATAAAGTGAAGATCCTCAATAAATTTAAGCATTTCAAAGTAATAATATTTTCAGACCTCGACTGTGCCTTATTTCATTGATCAAGGTTTAGTTTTGTGGTCAAGTCTGTATCGTTAATCGTTAATATATAGGGTAACTGTATTTGATGTAAGTTATGATTGTAAGGTGTACATTTTCGACTAGAAAGGTTTCAACTAACCTTGACCTCATCATGCATCACTGGCCAATGTTTATTTTATGTGGTTTGGTCTTTTGCTTATATACCTGTATGATATAGGGCCACTGTATTTGGTCTATGGTGTACATGTCTGTCTGCATGTTTCATATATGACGTTGACTTCATTTTCATGGTTCATTTGTCTTTAAGTTTTCATGGTTTTATCAGTTTATCAGATACTTAATGCAATAGTTCAATTGTATTTGATATATTGAATGATAGTAAAATGTCTATGTCTGACTGTCGGTCAGGTTTCATATAGTTTTACTTTTGACCTTATGTTCCGAATTCAATGGACAAACATAACATTTAGATTTGTCAGTTTCTATGGTACTGTAAGCATCAGAACCACTATATTTGGTGTACGGGATGTTTGTACCGGTCTGTATGGCATGGTTTATCTGACCTTGACCTCTTTTTTTATGAATCATTGATAATCTTAAGCGTATGTGACACTTAGTTCTAGTAAAACCCTTACTATTACAGACGTTCAACATACATGTATATACTATCATAATTAAAGCAGACGAGACATTTCAGCATTTGCGCTCTTGTATTCTTTAGTCTGTAATATATAGTTATCTCATTGGCAATCATTTCACATCTGCTGCGTTGTATATAAAGATACATAGAACTTAAGAAAGTACTGTAACACAAAAGGTTGCATGGTTATCGTTCAAATTGTTAATGAAAGATGCTGTTTTTGCTATTGGATATGGTAGATGGTTAACTTTTTGTGTTTAAACGTTGCATACCCATATTATTGGCTAAATAGTGGCGGTAAGTAGATAGGTCTGCCTGAATTGTACTAGACCGATTCTCAGAGCTGAATTTTTCACACGCGAACTGAAAAAGGTATGATATCGCTAGACATGTCATTGCAGATTCAGGAAAAGTTGTAACGATTGAGAATAGAACTTAATCGGTTAAATTACAGTTCAAACTGGGCATCCCAGTCGAAGTACGTTGAATGAAAATGTCCCCACTAAGTTGGGTACAATGACGTATAGCTATTGTGAAAAGACTGAACAAACAATAAAATTAGAAATAACGTTATCTTTGTACCTTTTTAGTTTGTGTCGGCGCAGCCACGAAATAACAATATTGTCATCCTATGCATGCACGAACGACACTCCACATAACTGAAAGTAACAATCATTACAAAAAAAAAAATTGCGTACAAATGCATATATTTCCAAGGCGGTTGCATTTAATGATACATATATACCTTTACTTTTCGACAATTTACGCTCGTGGAGGTCCTTCTATTTTGGAATCTAGAAACGTTTTTAGTTATATTCTTAACTTTCGAGGTAAAGTGTTGAATTTAAAAAAATTAAAAAATTAAAAAAATGAAAGCTTCAATGTTTAGTTACACGCTTCCATCAGTTGCAAGTATATCAATTGGTAAAAGAAATATTGTTTCCTAACTCCTTGTCCTTCACGATCAAAATAATGCGTTGCCTGATCTTTCATGATCAAGTTTGATAAAAAAATCAACAAAATTCAAGGTTTTTATAAAGAAATGAACGGTTTCAAGGGAAGAGCATACCTTTATTTTACTGTACTATCGGACACACCAAAGATTAGGTTTCAAATATATCATGATATATTGGAATATGACCTTTATAGGTATACACAAAGCGTGTTTTTTTTTTTTTCAATGAATCCCATAGACATGTATTGCGCCTTTTGTGTTTTCTCATAAAGTACTGCATGTTTTCTTTATCTTATTGCACAGTATTGTTGAGAAAGTTGAATCATTTTGACGAACTTATTTGTTTTTTTCGGATTTGTTCCGCGTTTTGAAAATTCAGCGATTTTTTCACAGATTTTGAAGTAGAACTTACATTTAATTACATTCACGATTCGATACGAGACCTTTCACGATCCAATCGCAATGCTTGACCACCGTTAGGTGTTCTTTCACCATCATTTCTCTCGATAAACCGAATGACACCCGTGTTTATGAGGACTTTTATACAGTTACGAACACTTATATTTTGGCATTAAACTATGCCATGCTTTTCTCAGACTGTCTATAACATATTTTCTCAAAAATTCCCTGTTGATAAGTTAAGAAATTGTTAGTCTTCTTCACAATAAAAACAGTAAACCCTATTACTTAATGAAAACACCAATACAAACTTATGTTTGTTGACTAGCACTAGTACTGCACAATGACATTGTGAGCTGCCGATTTAAAAAGACAAATGAATAATATAAACATATACACTATACACTTTAACCTATGAATTCAATAACTTATACTAAAAAATAATCTCATGTTAGCCTTTTTTATTTGAACAAGAGTGCACACGCTGAAATGTCTCGCCTTCTTTACTAACCATTGATTTTATGTTGATAGTCCTAAATATAATACTTTACTACAAGTAACACATAAACTTAACATGATCCAAGAAAATGAGGTCAAGGTCAAATAAACCAAACGAGAAATACGTGTACACCTTACAATCATTCAATAAACCAAACATAGTTGACCTATTGCTTATAGTTTCTAAGAAAGAGTCTTAAACAAGAAAACTTAACATTGGCCAATGAACCATGAAAATGCGGTCAAGGTCAGTTGAATCATGTCAGACAGACATGTACAGCTTACAATCAATGTATGCATTAAATATAGTTGACCTATTGCTTATAGTATCTAAGAAACAAACTTAACCATGAAAACTTAACATTGACCAATGAACCATGAAAATGAGGTCAAGGTCAGATGATACCTGCCAGACAGACATATACACTTTACAATCCTTCCATACAACAAATATAGTTGATCTATTGCTTATAGTTGAAGAAAAACAGACCAAAACACAAAAACTTAACAACGAGAAATGAACCGTCAAGGTCAAATAAAACCTGCACGACTGACATGTACATCATAAAATATTTCCATACACCAAATATAGTTGACCTATTGCATATAGTATTAGAAAAAAAGACCAAAACTCAAAAACTTAACTTTGACCACTGAACCATGAAAATGAGGTCAAGGTCAGATGACACCTACCAGTTGGACATGTGCACCTTGCAATCATTCCATATACCAAATATAGTAGACCTACTGCTTATAGTATCTGATATATGGACTTGACCACGAAAACTTAACCTTGTTCACTGATCCATGAAATGAGGTCAAGATCAAATGAAAATTTTCTGACGGGCATGAGGACCTTGCAAGGTACGCACATACTAAATATAGTTATCCTGTTACTCATAATAAGAAAGAAATTAACATTACAAAAAATGTTGACTTTTTTTTTCAAGTAGTCACTGAACCATGAAAATGAGGTCAAGGACAATGGACATATGACAGACGGAAACTTCGTAACATAAGGCATCTATATACAAAGTATGAAGCATCCAGGTCTTCTAGCTTCTAAAATATAAAGCTTTTAAGAAGTTAGCTAACACCGCCGCCGCCGGATCACTATCCCTATGTCGAGCTTTCTGCGACAAAAATCGCAGGCTCGACAAAAACTGCACGACTACATTCCAATGTTCCGTGGCGGCCCAGAGAAAAAAAAACACATTTTAAGAAACCTGTGTTCTTTTGTCAATGCCAGCGAAACTCTAGTGTAGGACCACCCTAGAGAAATGAAAAAAAAAAAAAACAAGCCTTTGTTTGTAAATATGAAGAAAAAAGAAATTTTATCATAAAGACTACGTCTATAAAATATTTGGTACAAAAGTCGAAATACGATAACGTTTGTAGCCATTCCACCTACACAAAAACTAATTTATTTATTAAAATATGAAATTGTGCAAATATTTGTTCTTTAAGCATTTCTGGAAAAAAATACGATGTTCACAGTACCAAGTACATGCTAGAATTCAATACATAAAGCCGACGCTTTACAACCTATTATTTGGCGCTTAAAAATTCACGTTCATTTATTACACTTCTGCAAGAAGACAATCAATTCTAGTTCTACTTATGTGCCACAGGATTTAAAAAAAAACAAAACTACGGTTCTAACTGCCTAAGAAAAACTTTACCTTTGATAAATGGTTTTTCCTTTCGAGTCCCTTTTTGTCATGTTGCTCCTTATGTTTCTAAATATTTGTTTGGGAGAATGACTTAAATTGACACTACACAAGTGTTACGGTCACCATCACGAATTGGTTGACCGATACGATATGTCTGTGTCTCAAAGCTCTAGCGACATGGTTTTTTGCTCTTAGATCATTCGATACCAGAGTAGTCGTCTAATATAGAATATAGCCGATTGCGGTATTTTGACTGAGTGTGGATTCGCAAGGCGGTGATGCATGCATAGCAAGAGACGAATGGATTTCAGAAGATTCACTCAGTTTTTGTGGGTTACCTCACTTGTCTCCTTAATCGATTTAGGTATAACAATATTTTATTTAGGAAAAAATAAATAATCACGAACAGCAGTACAATGCAAGGATTGATAAACAAGTGATAATTAACATATACATTTATAAGATTTGAACATCGGTAAACTACTGTTTACTTTGGCTTCAAACGTTTGAGTTTTAGTGTATATCCAGAAAAGCGCTTCGGGCGCACAAAATGTATATAGTGTTATGTTCATTTATGGTGTCATTACACTTTATCGGTTGGATGTGTATTGGTTAATATTTAATTCTGGGAATACATGGTTTATAACTTATAATATCTTAAAATTAGCTTTCAAGACTGAAAGTACTGTTAGGTCGATACTTTTTTGTCTTTTGTCTCTTTGTTTGTTTTTATGCTTCCTGTCGATATGATCAGTCAATCCCTTTCACACTGATATCTACAGTTTGTTCTTATGTTTTGTTGTTTACATCCTCACACAAATGTTCACACGTGGATAGTTGTCTCATTATCAAACATACCACGTCAGGCCTCCTTTATTTCACACAAATGTTCACACGTGGATAGTTGTCTCATTATCAAACATACCACATCAGGCCTCTTTTATTTCACACAAATGTTCACACGTGGATAGTTGTCTCATTATCAAACATACCACATCAGGCCTCTTTTATTTCACACAAATGTTCACACGTGGATAGTTATCTCATTATCAAACATACCACATCAGGCCTCTTTTATTTCACACAAATGTTCACACGTGGATAGTAATCTCATTATCAAACATACCACATCAGGCCTCTTTTATTTCACACAAATGTTCACACGTGGATAGTTGTCTTATTATCAAACATACCACATCAGGCCTCTTTTATTTCACACAAATGTTCACACGTGGATAGTTGTCTCATTATCAAACATACCACATCAGGCCTCTTTTATTTCACACAAATGTTCACACGTGGATAGTTGTCTCACTATCAAACATACCACATCAGGCCTCCTTTCTTTTATACAAATGTTCACTCGTGGATAGTTGTCTCATTATCAAACATACCACGTCAGGCCTCTTTTATTTCATACAAGTGTTTGGAGACATAACGGATTTGGGTTTTTCTTTCAAGGCCATAGGTAATTCAGAAAATCAAAAGTTTGCTTATCAATACTAAAATCAAGTAGAGTGAATAGATATGAACATACTTGAGTTAGTTTAAAACACGCGACAGCTCTGGAAACACAAGCTGCAAAAGTTTAAAATCGAAAGGGAAATTACTTTTACCAATCCCAACTTTCAAGTAAATCAATCCAAGCATACTCAGGTATACCCGAACCACGAGGGTCACGCTGAAGTGCGATGGTTTACGCTGAAGTGTGTTTTTGATCACGCTGAAGTGCGATGGTTTTCGCTGAAGTGTGATTTTGATGACGCTGAAGTCCGATGGTTTACGCTGAGGTGTGTGTTTGATCACCATGAAGTGCGATGGTTTTCGCTGAAGTGTGCTTTTGATCACGCTAAAGTGCGATGGTGGCATTGTGACGCTATCTTGTTGAAAGCTACGCCGAAGTGCATTGAGGGTAATGCTGAAGTGCGATGGATTACAAAAATTATATGTTCAATGTTTTTCTTGGTCACCTGTCCGAGAGACGATGTAGAAGTCAGTTTGTTTGTTAAAAATCACTTTTCGTGTTTTTTTTTTCAGTAAGTCATCGAGTGTTACACATGTAATTTAAAACAGTCACGGTTAATATTCATTGCATTTCCAGTCATAACTGTGTCGTTGTAGTTTCCTTTGTAAATAGGCAAACGTGCATACGATTGTTCATAAATTGACCACTACATATATACTACATATTTATTTTCCCTTAAAACCCGTGCTTAACAGGATGACGGAAAATCATGCAGTAGTTTAAAAGGAAAATACTAATAGATCAGTCGGGACGAAACAAATGAAGCAACACATCTATTCGGCTACTGTGAATGAGAGCGAGGAATAAGATAGACCACTGTAAATTGTTTTAATACAGCTGTAAAAAATACGGAATGTTTGGTGTTTATGTTCTAAATAATAGAATAAATCCATCTCTCATAGTATTTGCACATCTATATAGATTTGAAACTAGATGTCACTCGTCATATAAACCATCGCACTTCAGCGGCGTCTCCATTGTACTTCCGTATATAAACATTTCTCTAATTCTTACTCGATTTATCCCTTTCCTGACCTGCTGATTATCACGCAATGATATATTTTATTAATCCACAAACAAATGTGTGGGATTCTATCAGTATCTCGTCCTCATAGCAGGAATTTAAGGTTTCTAGTCCATATAATTACGACGTCTGGGAAGGCAATTCTAAATTTTTTCCTTGACGCCCTTCTGCGACGATGTAAGGCGTCAAAGAAAGAAAAAAATATAATAAATAGCCAGTGGCGTAGCTAGACAAATGTTGAAGGTGAAGCCCAAATCGGCAGGGGGTCTGGGGGCTGATCAAGGCCCCAGTGGGACCAGGGCTTGGACCAGGGCAAATCCCTGGTAGGGGGCCAGGGGGAAAAGCCCCTGGAAGCTCCTGGATTTCAGGGTTTTAGACCCACAAATATTAACTGAAAATATTGAATGTTAAGGTGTAGTCAAAAGCATTTTTGTTTGATACAAGTCAGATAATTTTGTGAAAAATATATATTGTTCCTCAAAGAAACTGTACAAACCAGGAGATTCCAGAGGGTAAAAGTTATGTTTACTAAGACCAGTATAATAAAACCACACCATTATGAATTGTTTGGAGATGGAATGTACACAATATATTCAGTTTAATATAGTGGGTACCCAGGTTAGGGCAGGTTTGGCGCCTTCAAATTAGTTTAACCCCGCCACATTCGGTATGTGCCTGTCCCAAGTCAGGAGCATGTAATTCAGTGTAATGGTTGTCGTTTGTTGCTGTGTATCATATTTGTTTTCTTTCATTATTTTGTACATAAATCAGGCCGTTTGTTTTCTCGTTTGAATTGTTTTACATTTGGTATTTCGGGGCCCTTTTAGCTGACTATGTGGTATGGGTTTTACTCAATGTCGAAGGCCGTACGGTGATCTATAGTTGTTAATTTCTGTGTCATTTGGTCTCTTGTGAAGAGTGTCTCATTGGCAATCATTGCCACATCTAATTTTTTTATATTGATGGGCAGCGGAATACAACTTACGAGGTCAACTAAATAAAAATAAACAAAGGTGATGGCTCATCTTTGACTTTGGTTGTATTAAAGCTGAGCAATATTTATAATACAACATTATACATGATTCCAAGTTTCCGGCCATGTTTGTCAGTGAATAAACTAAAATAATTGTCTGGTTTTATTTTAAAATTACAAACTCAGTAGGGTAATTGTTCGAGGAACATTTTACTTTGTAGATACAGCCGGTCGAAACCTAATGTATGGATATGAATTATTCAGAGAGTCAGAGTCAACCTCTCTCACCAGTGACTTTAAACAAAATAAATGTGGATTGTGTCCACATGTGGACACAGATGATGCCCCCGCTTGCATATCATATAGTTATAAAGGGACATAACTGAAGAACGGTAAAAGTGACCTACCAAAATTTGAACTTGATCTGAGTTTTGTGGTGATAAGCATTGTGTGTAAGTCTCATAACATTTGGTTGAGGCAAACTTAAGTTAGAGAACGGAAACTAAAAGTTTTGCAATTTTTCCATTTATAAAGGGGCGTTACTCTAGAACGGTTTGAGAGACGCCACCAAAATTCACCATTGATCTGTATTTTGTGATAATAAGCATTGTGTATAAGTTTCATAACATTTGGTTGAGGCAAACTTAAGTTAGAGAACGGAAACTAAATTTTATTTAATCAACGTGTGGTTCGTTTGATCTCAGTTCTTCATTGGTCAAAATTCGTTTATGACGTCAAATTTTCTTGCTTTCCTCTGAAAATTCCTATTGTGACGTCATGAAAAAAGGCGACCATGCCTGATGACGTCACATAAAAAGAACACATCTTTTCAAACGAGAAAACTAACGGCCTTATTTATATAAAAAAATGCAGGTCGTTCGAAAAGAATGATTACGATTGTCTGCATACCGTCTTAAATCATAAACGTATTTACACTTTTGGTATTTAGCTTTATTTTGCCTCCGAATGACCTTAGATCTACTCCGAATCACCTTTCGACGTCAGGCAACAATCACTTTTTCAAATGTTTTGAATTATGATGTCAAAGTTTACGGGAACCTGTGTGATTTTACGTAATGGCGGACAAATTTGCATACAAGTGTAAATACGTCTATTAGGGAAACAGATTCCACCACCAAATCTCGTGCAATACGATATTTATCCACTCTCGACAGTTAAATTTTGAATATTTAAAACGCTCGGCGAGCCTCGCGTTTGGAATTTAAAAATTTAAGAGTGCACACGCTGAAATGTCACGCCTGCTTAACTGCATGACTATTGATTTTAAGTTGAAAATTTTAAAGATAAAGGTTTTACTAAAAGTATCACATAAACTCAACATTTAAAAAAAAAATATCCATGGCAATGAGGGTTATCGGGTCCGTTCGCTCCCAAATACACATTCGCACCCTATTGTCATTCAAATACCGATTGTATTATAAGATGTCATTAATAAAAATTCGGGAAAATGAAATATTTTTGGGGATTTGATGAAGACTGTATGGACCATTAGACAAACCAGTTGCCGATTTTCCGCCACAGTAGACTTTGAACTTTGATTAAAATTGTGACTTTTATTTGAATTTAATACATGAATTCTTAAATAAACTGTTTAAATTGGTGCATATAAGATAGCATTGGTGTGTGAATGGTGTATAATGTGATGTTTCAGGGTTTTTTTTTTAAATATTTTTATAAGTACTCTTTTAAATTATATAAAGTAGTTACTCTAAACATTTTAGTGCTGTTTTTGAAATGAAATATTTCATAATTTGAATGATTGTGTACGGTTAAAGTGCATAAAGTAGGAAACCTGTTTACGTTTTTAGAATGAGAATGTCACTTTATTTGGGGAAAAACGTATTTATAGCAATACACTTACTAAAACACTATGAAAAAATTATTCAACACAAAACCAATAAAAAGGGTGCGAACGTGAAAGGAGGCGAACGTGAATGGGAGCGAACGTGATTTTGGGCGAACGGACCAGGATTCGCAATGAGGTCAAGTTAAAATTACTTAAAACTTTTACTAAATTCATCCAAGATTTGGTTTGGAAGTTTGGTTGTACCTGTAGAAAACTTATTTCAAACGGGATAGCACATCCTAATTTTTACGGAGATGTTGTTTACAGAGCCCGGAAATTTAGATATGATCCCGGTGAACATATCGATCCATTAAATAAACTTATTCTAAAAGGTTACCAATTCAACATTATAATCAGATCTTTGAATATTGTTTTTATTGGAATTAATATTGATTTTGTTATCAGTAAATTAAATCAAACTAAATATTATTTTTATATACATATGCACATTCATGGCTCTACAATTCGTCGATACCTGTATCTTGGCATTGCACTAGGTCATGTTTTTCTCTGAATGTTAATGACGTCTTTACACTAAATCCATTGGATGTTGGATGTGTACTGATTGATATTTTAGTCTTAGATGCATGATTTTTTTTATTAGTTGTTATTGGCTTTGAACTATCAGTCAGCAACTGCGAATATTTTCAGATCTTTACTAGTCTCTTTTTGTTGTGGGGATGTATAAGTACCCTGCCACGTCCACTCTGTTTTTTTTTTTTTTTTTTTAGATGTCTTTCTGCTTTGTATCAACCTGATGAGTTAAGCTCTTTTCAACTGATTTTTATAGTTTGTTCTAATGTTGTACTGTTACACCACTGTCCCAGGTTAGGGGAGGGTTAGCACGCCTTCAAACTAGCTTAACCCCGCCACATTCTGTATGTGCCTGTCCCAAGTAAGGAGCGTGTAATTCAGTGGTTGTCGTTTGTTGCTGTATATCAAATTTGTTTTTCGTTCATTATTTTGTATATAAATCAGGCCGTTAGTTTTCTCAAATGAATTGTTTTACATTTGTCATTTCGGGGCCTTATATAGCTGACTATGCAATATGGCTTTTACTCATTGTTGAAGGCCCTACGGTGAGCTATAGTTGTTAATTTCTGTGTCATTTGGTCTCTCATGGAGAGTTGTCTCATTGGCAATCATACCACATCTTCTTATTTTCATATAGACTGACATTCACCTCAAAAGCTAACCAAACCTTTAAAGACTTATTCAGAATGGATATAGTTACGATACTGTGGTCATGTCATTAAAGATGGCGGCATATTTTGGTATTAATATTGATTCACCCATAGGGTCTTTGCATCGGAAATAAACACATTTATTCTAAAACCAGTTGTTGGCATGATACGGGTTATTATGTTCTTCTCATGTATTTTATGATTGTTTGATACTGTAATAGTTGACTTTTGGGCTTCAAATAAAACTCAAGTCGCTTTGCTAGGGTTCAGAATATTTATTTATCAGTAACGTAAAACACCCTGTAAGAACAATTTTTTTATCTTTGATAAAGTTGTAAGAATTTTCCAAAACAATTAAACAGTAATACACATGATAAGTATAATAGTCTTTCATTTCAACTAATGGTATTGTACAAAACATTGCACTTCAAAAATACAATTAAGTTGTGAACATAATGAGAACAAGTATTATGTTCAATCATCAAATCATAGTATTAATGTCTTTTCATGTAATATGTAATATAGATACAATGAATAAGCGTTGATTCTTGAAAAAGAAACCATGAGCCCGGAGGGCGAATGGTTTGTTTTTCATGAATCAACGCTTATTCATTGTATCTCTAACTTAAACTATTGTGTTGATATCTCTTCAAAATTGAACCCTTTTCTTAATTAGAAGGTATTGTAAGTGAGTTTAAATAACCATGTTATCATGTTCAACGATGCATTAATAAATCTAAGTTCACAATTAATTGGTTAGAGAAATACAAATATAAATGTCTTTAAAAAATCAGGCATCTGAATATCATCCATTATATACAAAATAAGACATATTCGATCTTATTTCTAAGTATATATGATAAGTATGCTACCGAAAATTCTATCAAAAAGCCTTATTCTAGACACATCACAATTTACACGCAAAGGGATTTGCGAATAACATTTGTAAAGATATGTAGTAGAACAGATGAAAGTAAACTATATTTATAAAACAAAATTGGACAAATTGAATGTAATCATTTTCTTTTCAATTATGTAAAATAGCCAATAATAATAATTAAACAAAAAGGGGAAAACACGCTACTATTACAAAAATATCCACAGTAACATACAAAATAAGAAAAACGGAAACAACTAAAGAATAGGGACAACAAAGAGAATATAGGGAATTCGAACCTATACCGACAAGTCTCTACCTTTAACTTGACTGTTTAACTCATTGGTATTAACCATGTTAACCTCGCGGCTACCAGCTTATACTGTACGATTGTCTATTATGTATACATAAAGATACAAGCCCTGTGTGTCCATTGTACCGATGTGTATCATATGTTCATTTATATATATAAACTAGACATTTAAATTACAACCCATTGGTAGCCGAGAGGTTTCGTCAATGTGTTGATGTCAGTCACACATAGCAGATTTCAAGGAGGGGTTCGACTCACTGTGAAGGTATATAAAAATTACAAAAATTAAAGGTAAGTTTTTAAATTAATGCCATTAGTGAACAGAAATCAGTAAATTGGCCAATTCAAACTTAATGAAATTAGTCACACAAAGGAAACAATTGAATTTAATGTGGTGAGTCCATTTAAGCGACAGATTTAGGAAGCGTTGATTCTGGAAAAAGAATCCACGGTAAATGAATAGGCTGACGTCACGACAATGGTTTAATCAGTTGTTCAGATTAACAACATTGATAAATAAAGCGAATATTAAAAGCATCCTAAAACAAGGGAAATAACTCCATACCAAACCTGTGTGCTTAACATACTTCGTAGTTAATTCAACCTATTTCAACAAAATATAGTATAATTCTAATAACATATTACTCAACCTTACCAACTTTTGGAGCAAGGTAGTTACTGTTATGGCACAAACCATTTCAAGCGTTTATACTGGTAAATCATACAGTGAATTTCTATACAACAGCTTACAAATTCTGTAAACCAAAATTTCAATGTTAAATAACGGATTTTGATGAAACCGTATTTAAACATAGACATAATTATAAAACATACAATATGAATAATGTCCTTGTGTATAAAATAAAACATAACTCGAACAATACTTTAAATATGTACAGAAACGTAGGTTTCTATCTATTACAACTTTGTTTATGTTTTCTATTTATAATCAATCAACAATGTTATCGTGTACGGACTAATTCACACAAGTAATACACGGTAGTATTTAAAATCCACGCATAACAAAGTCTTATCGAATAGACCTCAAAGTATCGATCAGAATGTGCGTACTTTATAAACCGATTTACATATAGCTCTAACGAATGACTACCAATAATTCCGTGAACCCCTGAGGGTTCACGCATATATATTAGTTAGAAATATAGTCTATGGAGGAATATTCGGAAGCTAAATTATTCTTCATTCGGAACACTTATTCATCTTATCTGTATTTGCCTTCTACAATTAAGAGCACCACCATACGGGGGTATCTAAGATATTTAAAACGTGGCAATCAAAAAAGAACTTTTCACAAATCGCTTATTCATTTATCTGATATATGATAATAAACTTGTGTATCTATAGATCACCTTCAAAGATGTATGTTAAAGCTACATTTATGCATCGTAAGTGTTTACTTGAGCAAAGGTTACAGTTGCACCGTTTGATTAACAAGTGAAAGTTAAATGGTCAAGATTTAACGACCTGTGGTATCGAACATCTGCGTCTAGATATTAACAGAAAGTTATTAATGTTGTTGTTTCTACATAATGAATTATAGTGGGCTTTGGGATTTGTAACAATAAGTTTTATGCACACTTGTCATTTTGACAAATCAGATAAACAAAAATGTCCGTTTCAAAACTGAAAAATTATTAATAAAACAAATAAAATAAAGATTGTTCGTTAATATTCCCAGGAACTGCAATCATACTCTTAATGATAAAAATATATTATATACTTTTTAATTAAGGAAATAGATTAAACAATTGCATGTTAATCTTCCATGAGGTCTTCAAAATATGTTATGCAAAGAGAAAATACAAATACACAAAACAATTAACTCTAGATATTTACACTGAATAAGCATACATGTAAGTACTCAATGGATTCTGTAAACATGATAAAGTTAGAAAAGAGCGAATTTGATCTTACATTCGGGTATTTGTTTAAGCAATTATATATCAATATAAGAATTAGGATTGAAAATACATATATACTGACACCAACATTCTTTTAATAAATATATCTGAATTTATGAAATTATGATTTACATAATTAAAGTGTTTTAAAATTAAAATTATTATGAAATGCGGTTCATTCAACCAACATACGTAATAAATCTCAAGACTTTAAACCGTTTTTGCTAACTAAAGTTTGTTGCCTATAATTCAGAATTTTAACAGTTTTTCGGGATATTTTTGCTTAAACTTGTTTGAGCATGGGTCCCTTTTCAAAGGTCTCCCAACTACTACCTCGCAAAATATTCTTTTAATATTTTTGTTGCGTTTATATGCTTTTTTGACCTCGTGTGACTCAATTTTACTAATGAAATCTTTTGTATTTCGAATGTAAAAGTTTAGCCTCTTCAATAATGGTTTTATAATTAGATCAAGAAATCTCTCAATCACGCGGCGTCTCGTGGGAGAGTTACACTTATTGATGATTGGTCGGTAAAGAACATTAATTTCTCCTACGATCTGACCAGTTTGCAATGCCTCATTAATTATGTCTAGAATAATTTTATGAATTTTTGAATTTCTCTAACTTAAGTATGCCTCAACCAAATGTTATGAAAATAAAACACAATGCTTTTTACCACAAAACACAGATCACGTTTGAATTTTGGTGGCGTCACTTTAACCGTTCTAGAATTATGCTCTTTTCAAATGAAAAATTGCTGAATTTTTCGTTTCCGTTCTCTAACTTTAGTTTTCCTCAACCAAATGTTATAAGACTTATATACAATGCTTATTACCACAAAACACAGATCAAGTTTGAATTTTGGTGGTGTCACGTTTACTGTTCTATAGTTATGCCCCTTTACAAACGTAAAAGATTCCGTTCTCTAACTTAAGTTTGCCTAAACCAAATGTTATGAAACTTGTACTCAATACCTATTACCACAAAAGTCAGATCAACTACAAATTTGGGTAATGTCACTTTTACCGCTCTTCAGTTATGTCCCTTTATAACTCTATATGATATGCAAGCGGGGGCATCATCTGTGTCCCATGGACACATTCCCTATTTATTTTCTCCTCATTTTATATTTAACACCACTTTCAAATTGTCATGATTTACAATAAAAAGAAAATATCATCCTCCACACACATGGCCATGAAAAACACTGAGATATCATTTTTAATTTGGTTCAATTAATAATTAGGATAAAAAAGTTCTAAGGTTCACGTATTGTCTTTTTTTTTTTAAAGCAACTTGTTTATATAATAAAATAAGTGTATAATATATGCATTCTATGTAGCGATAATACTTTTCGGGATCATAAAGAAAAATAACCATTCATACCAAAAATCATTCAATCTATGAAAATATATTAGAATTATTAATAAAGAAGTAAATAAAGGAAACTCACCTCAAAATGTCAAGTCTGTCATTACAATACAATCATGACCTTCTCAAGAAGTGCGCATTTTTCCAGGAAAAGGTAAAGTACATTGGTCATATAGTGTCTAGAGATGGTATACAACCCGATCCAGCGAAGATAGAGAAAGTTGTCAGCTGGCCTTTCAATATAAATTCTCAATAACTTCAATGGCTACTAGACTGACATAAACGTCTGTCCATTTCGAATCCATTAGTCCTTCTAACTCAAACAAAGAAACTCACTACTTAGCGCTAAAACTTCAAACCAACCAATCAGATTACTTGAAATCCAAATAATCATGAATATTTAACAATACGTTAATAATGTATGGAAACGTTTCAATGTAATCTAAATTTAGAAAAGACAATTTGTTTTATAGTTTTATTTAACATTTACATAATTATACATCTTTTTTTATTTTATAATTAAAATATACACAAAATAAAGAGGCTATCACATTCTCCCCTGCGTTGAAAAAATGACTTCCACGTCATTCAACTCTTCCTCCCTCTGACAAAGAAATGACGTCATCGGCATTCAAAACTGGTATAACAAGAGCTGTTGTATAACCCGAATAATTCAGTCGTTATATTCCGCTGATCTACGATTACTCCAAGTAGGAGAGATCGATTACGGGGACGGACTGAATTATTCGGGTTAGCTGTTGTATAGAAATTCACTGAATGATTTACCAGTATAAACGCTTGAAATGGTTTGTGCCATAACAGTAACTACCTTGCTCCACAAGTTGGTAAGGATTAGAAATATGCTATTAGAATTATACTATATTTTGTTGAAATAGGTTGAATTATTAAACTACGAAGTATGTTAAGCACATAGTTTTGGTATGGAGTTATTTCCCTTGTTTTAGGATGCTTTTATATATCAATGTTGTTAATCTGAACAACTGAATATTACATGAAAAGACATAAATACTATGATTTGATGATTGAACATAATATTTGTTCTCATTATGTTCACAACTTAATTGTATTTTGAAGTGCAATGTTTTGTACAATACCATTAATTGAAATGAAAGAATAGTATACTTATCATGTGTATTACAGTTTTAATTATTCCAATCACAATCTCATCACATCACATCACATCCAGTCACGTCTCAGTCATTACAGCTGAACGGACGTGCTGGGTCAGCTCTCCTTTACCCGCAATCTTCGATGAGGGTTTACTTTTAGATGACAGAAACCAATCCAACGCTGTACAGTAAACGTTTGTACTGTGCGTAAATTCCCGCGTCAACATGCACTCCAAAACCCATTGTGGATGGGGGAGTGTTATGCCGACTGACGTCCGAGGGCTGTATCCGAGGTGTTAGATGATGGACCTTCATTTCACTGTCTCACGACTTTGGTCCTGAACATGCTTCCTGTCATCTTTAATACTAAGTCCGAGACTCATCTACCAGTACTCCATCATCGAGGTTAGTGGGCTGCCAAGCTGACCAATCTGGCCCTGAAAGCAGCCGTTGTGAAGAAATAACATCAAAATAGTCAACAAAAGAAAATCAAAACAACTCACAAAACCAAGATGGCGGCCTACCAAAATGGCGTCCTCCACCTGTTCCTGACCGATGGCACAAATTATTTAAACGCTCACCAAACGCCTTTGGGCACCGAGCCGACCGTGCGAGGCCTTAACAGCCAGTCAAGGTCGTTAAACACCCCCAGTAGTAGTTAATTATTCCCGACCGTGCAAGGCCTGTATAGCCAGTGAAGGTCATTAAAAACTTCCATTTGTAATATTTCTGTAATATTGTTACGACTTTGTCATTGTTATTACAGGGTGATTTACGTTACTGATATAAATATTCTGAACCCTAGCAAAGCGACTTGAGTTTTATTTGAAGCCCAAAAGTCAGCTATTACAATACTAAACCCCTAACGGGAGGTATTGTGCTTGATTTTCATATGATGAAGACATAATCTCTCAATCCGTTTAATTTAGGTCTGGAGCTGGCATGTCAGTAACTGCTATAGTAGTCCTTTGTTAATTTATGTATCATTGTCATCGTTTGTTACCCATGTTACCTATTCTGACATCGAACTCGAACTTCTTTTAAACTGATTTTTACTGTGCGTATTGCGGTGTGTTTGTTTATTCTACATTGGCTAGAGGTATACAGCTATAGGGGGAGGGTTCAGATCTCACAAAACATGTTTGACCCCGCCGCGTTTTTTCGCCTGTCCCAAGTCGGGAGCCTCAGGCCTTTGTTAGTCTTGTATGTTTTTTTTTTTATTTTAGTTCATTTATATGTTTTGAGTTTAGTGTGACGTCCATTTTCATTGAACTAGTACACATTTATGTTTATGGGCCAGCTGAAGCACGCCTCCGGGTGCCGGATTTTCTCGCTGTGTTGAAGACCCCTTGGTGGCTTTCGGCTGTTTTCTGCTCTTTGGTCGGGTTGTCGTCTCTTTGACACCTTCCCCATTTCCATTCTCAATTTTATGTACATCTTAAAACTATTTAATATACCAAATAAGGGAGCTACCATTTGATTTTTTTTTTCAAGGGCTAGGATGAAAAATTTTGTCCTGCATTTTTTTTTAGTTGTAATCTCTGTCCTGCCTTTTTATTTTTCACTCTATTCGTTCCTGCCTTTTTTTATTAGTTTATCCTGACTTTTTTTATACAAATAGTCATCCTGCCTTTTTTTGCCAAGTTGCTCATCCTGCCTTTTTTTTACTCAAAACTCCTGTCCTGCCCTTTTTTTCAAATTTCATCCTAGCCCACCCCCCTCCATAAAAATCAAATGGTAGCCCCCTAAAGTTGACCTATTCATTATGGTAAATGAAAAAACAGACCAAAACACAACTGACCAATGAACCATAAAAATGTGGTCTAGTTCAGACTATAACTTGACAGACACACATATACACCTTACAATCGTTCCATACACCAAATATGGTTGACCTACTGCTGATAGGATTTGAAAAACAGACCAAAACACAAAATCTTAACATTGACCAATGAACCATGAAAATTAGGTCAAGGTTGGATGATATCTGCCAGACAGACATGTACACTCTACAATCATTCCATACACCAAATATGGTTGATATATTGCTTATGGTATTTGCAAAACAGACCAGAACACAAAAACCTGCCAGGTGGACATGTACAACTTACAATCATTCCATACACCAAATATTGTAGACCTATTGCTTATAGTATCTGAGATATGGACTTGACCATGAAAACTTAACCTTGTTCACTGATTCATGAAATGAGTTTGAGGTCAAGTGATAAACTGTTAACACAGAGATATGTCTCGCCTTTTTGTTGTTATGATAATTGCAAATGTTGAAATTAAATAGCAATACTTTAACATGTAAATTACAAATATTTAAAGTCAATTGACCATGACTGAAGTTACACGACTAAACAATCTCCATGGAAATGAGATGTGCCAAGGCTAATACAACTGCATACCAAATACTATTGACTTAAAATAGGCAATTAAACAAACCTAAACACAAACATTAGCTTGTAAACTATGTAAAAGTTTCAAAGTTAATGAACTATGATCAGGGGGTGGGACTATATAATCTCCATGGAATGAGACTTGCAAATGCCAATACCTTTGCATACCAAATATTATTAACTAAACATTAGTGGTTCATCTTAAACTGACCTCATCACAAACTAATACATGTAAACTAAGCAAAAGTTTCAAAGTCAATAGACCATGACTGAGCGGGCGGGGTCAAATAATCTCCATGGAAATCAGATATGCCAATGCTTATACAACTGCATACCAAATATCATTGACCTACCACTAGTGGTTCCCCATAAACTGACCTAATCACAAACTAATACATGTAAACTAAGCAAAAGTTTCAAAGTCAATAGACTATGACTGAGGGCAGGGCCAAATAATCTCCATGGAAATGAGATGTGCCAATGCTTATACAACTGCATACCAAAAAAAATTGACCTACTACTAGTGGTTCACCATAAACTAGACCTAATCACAAACTAATACATTGTTGACAGTGCCGCTGATGCCGCAAACAGCATACCTATGTCTCGCTCTGTCAAGTCGAGACAAAACTGTTTGACAGGCATGAGGACCTTGCAAGGTATGCAAATACTAAATATTGTTTTTTATTACTCATAATAAGAGAGAAATTAACATTACAAAAAATCTTAACTGTTTTTTTTTTTTTTTTCTAAAGAAGTCACTGAAGCATGAAAATGAGGTCAAGGACAATAGACATATGACAGACAGAAACTTCATAACATAAGGTTTTTCTATACATAGTACGAAGCATTCAAGTCTTCTACCTTCTGAAATATTTAGTTTTTCAGTAATTAGTTAAACCTGCAGTCCCTGGCAGATCACTATCTCTATGTCTTGCTTTTGCAACAGAAGTAGCATGTGAGATAAAAAGCAAAAAGGGTAAAAATTGTAATTTAATGGCAACAACTCTTGTATAGAATAGTTTGACAATTTCCTTTATTTGATACATTTGTCATGTTTTTAGATCTAATTATTTGCTGTTTACAGTTTCTAACTAGATGTCTTATTATCTGGAATGTTATAGCTAAACAATCACCAAACCAAAAGACAGCAGATGCCATGTGGTGGTCAATAAGGTGAGCTAAACTTGAGAACAAGACACACTGAATAACAATCCACAAAGTTAAAAGTCTTTTAACACTGACAGATGACTCATAAAGTTTTTGTTGACTTTAAAGGGTATAAAACAACTTTTACTATCAAATTAATTTGTAGTTTATTTTTAAAAGCTAAAGTTTTATTGACATACATTTTGTTAATAGTCACGTTTTCTTAGTTTTACAATCATTAATATTAGAATTCATTTCCCAGAAGATTCAGTGTATAAAGCATTAAAAGACATGAAAGATGATCACATTCACAAAATTAACTTTGATTAAATTTAGAATAATTAATGACAAACTACATGCAAGAGCAAACATAAAGTTAAATATTAAATCTATTCTGATTCATGATCATGAATAAATCATAAAATATAGTAAGCTCAGTAAAGTTTTTTTTTTATTTCACCTGCCCCATCAAAAGAAACCCTCTCATGTCTACTCAAATTAAACATAATTTTCAGAAAAAAATATTGAGTACAAAAGCTTTTCTTATTTTTTCCAAGGTACAGTTAAAACAAGTCATGATTAAAACTACATGTAGACGTCATTGAAATGGGAGCCATCTCTGTGGGCCCCGCTGTAAATAATGTGTGGTAGGACATGGGTTTGTCAACTGAAACCAAAGTTTTTGACCTTTGACCTAGGAAGTTGTTCATACATTATGACACACCCTCTGGTGTTGGTTAATATACATGTCAAGTATAAAGTATGAAACCATTACAGTTCTCAAGATATAGAGCGGACACAATTTGTTAGGGACGGACTGACTGATCACTATAGGGCGACCCACCACTAGGCGGGCCGTAATAAATGGAGATTGTGTCCATGGAACACAGATGATGCTCCCGCATGTATATAACTTTATAAAGGGACATAACTCAAGAACAGTAACAGTAAAGCAACCCAAATTTGAACTTGATCTGTGTTTTGTGGTTAGCATTGTGTAAAAGTTTCATTACATTTGGTTGAGGCAAACTAAAGTTAGAGAACGGAAACTAATTTTGGGACATACAGACAGATGGACACACAGACAGACAAGGGAACACTTAATGCCTCCTCCGATGCCGCAGGGGGTTTAAAAAAGAAATTGCAAGTTCATTCTAGAGGATGGGCACAGGGGACTTCTAAAAGTGTTGCCACCAAGGACAGGTGAAAATGACAAAATCCACGTTAGCTGTAGTGTATATACATGCATGACGTATCACATAATGTACCTAAAAAATGGCATACATATAGTATAACTATACATCATGTACATTGTCTAAAAATATATAATTGGTTTTTACAAGGCTTATATTAGTAACAGGTAGAATGCGAGGCTGTGCTGAGCATTTCTATCCTGTTTAGAGCAAAGTACAAATAAAATTTATATTTCAAGACAAAGAATGGTTGCAATTGTTCTCGTTATACTGCCAAAAAGACATCAAACATAATGTCTTCAAAACCAGACATTAGTGACCATACAACACTAGTATGTCAGAATTATCAAGCTCAAAACTGTCTTCTTAAATTTAAAAATGTTGTCAATAAATTTAACAGAAACTTAACAGATCTGTCGACAGTACCAATTTCCCTAAAGACAAAATCACCGAAATCATTGAGATATAACAAAAGAAAACCACTGACAAGATTACTGATTTGAGAGTTGGGACACTCACATGAGCATGGAAAATTTAAACATATAATTACTAACAACATACCAGAATAGAGATGGAAGATAGCAAAGGGACATAATCATATTCTAAACCCATAAGTTAATTTACAGAAGTGAAGCCGACAATGTCATGGCAATTTTTTTTTTTTAAAACAACAAATTGACAAACAAGTCCACAAAACACTACATAGAAAACTAAAGATTGAGCAACACTAAGCCCATAAAATATCAAGGCTGCTCTCAGATTATAAATCTAAAGCTCAAACTATTTAATCAAATCAAAATTAATTTTATAAGCTAAAAGTGGCTTAAAAAGTTAGCCAATTTTCCTGTATTTTTATACGTTTTTTGACATAATCTGAGTAAAAAATTTCAAAATTCAATTATACAATGTATGGGTTTAAAGATTTCTGGCTATGTATGTATGCTGCATAAGTACATATACTAATCACTTGTGTAATTACATATCATGATTAAAAGTTTAAATATATCTACAATATCTACTTTAAGTCTATACACCATATTACATTTTTCACACAGTTCCAAAACCCAATCTTTTAATCAAGTATTGAAGGATCATGAGGAGGAAGACTCGCCTCCTCATCAACCATAAACATAGAATTCACAGTATTTTCAATATGAATCTTAGTATGGGTTTGAAAGTTACCTCTAAGACTAAACCTTTTACCACATACATCACACTGGTAAGGTCTTTCTCCCGAATGGACAGTCATGTGTCTCTGTACACTATGACTCTCACTAAATGATCTACCACACACTTCACATGTGTAAGGTTTTTCACCTGTATGTGTTCTCATGTGTTTCTGTAAAGAACTGTTCATGGTAAATCCTTTCCCACATTCTCCACATTTAAATGGTTTATCAATTGCATGGGATCTTTTATGTATCGCTAAGTTCCCACGGAGTCTAAACCCTTTCCCACATTCGTCGCATTTGTGTGTTTTATCATTTTTGGCATCTGTATGTATTACCAGATGTGATTGAAGCTGACCACTCTGACAAAATCCTCTATCACATACATGGCATACATATGGTTTTTCACCTGTATGAGTTCTCTGGTGTTTCTTTAATGTTCCACTTACTCTAAATTCTTTACCACATACCTCACATTTAAATGGTTTTTCACCAGTATGGATTCTCATGTGAGTTTGAAGCTGTCCCTTAAGACTGAATGCTTGGTCACACTGATCACATTTATGAGGTTTCTCACCAGTATGTATTTTCATGTGTGCATGTACATTACTACTCTGACTAAATTTCTTACCACATACATCACATTTATGTGGTTTTTCACCTGTATGTGTTTTCATGTGGTGTCTCAAAATAGTGTCCATACTAAATTGTTTCCCACATATTCCACACTTATATGGTTTTTCATTGGTATGTACTATCATGTGTGTCTTTAAATTACCACTTTGTCTAAAGTCCTTTCCACATATATCACATTTAAAAGCTTTACCTTGAGTATGTACCTTAAGATGTGTTTTCAAATAATTTTTCTGATTAAATGTCTTTCCACACTGCCCACATGCATAGGCTTTTTCACTAATATGGATTTTCACGTGTCGTCTTAAATTTCTACTACTGCTAAATTGTTTCCCACAATTTGGGCAGAATAATTGCTTTTCAACAGTATGCATCCTCAAATGTTTATTATAGTGCCCTATATGACAAAACCCTTTTCCACATTCATCACACTTATATTGTATCATACCCGTATGGGTCCTAAGATGTCTATAAAAGTTGCCATTA
This sequence comes from Mytilus coruscus, assembly GCA_017311375.1. Taxonomy (NCBI): domain Eukaryota; kingdom Metazoa; phylum Mollusca; class Bivalvia; order Mytilida; family Mytilidae; genus Mytilus; species Mytilus coruscus. Next base: position 42,180,625 of record CM029607.1, on the reverse strand, counting down.
TGATTAAAACTTTTGCCACATTCACTACATACATAAGATTTTTCAACATTTTGCATTTGCATACGAACTTGATCATCAGCATTTTGGTAAAGTAATTCATTTGATTTACTGCACACCTCAGCACTTTTGTAAAGGGATTCATTTGATTCACTGCATACCTCAAGCTTAACTGGTACACCTGTAATATCTGCCATATTTACTTCCAAAGTGGTTCAGTTATATGAATGTTTGCTTTTAGTAATATCAAACTATTTCTTTCAGAATACAGAGCCAAAAAAAGTTAAATTCTTAAAGTTCTGCACACTGTTTACTCTGTCTTCAGATTTCCATTCATATATCTCTACATTGACTATAAACTGTGTTATCTTTTCAGTACTGCACACCTATAAAAGTAATCAAAATTATGTGTAGATCAGGGTTTTTAGAAATGATTTGAGCCAGTTTGCCATTTTAATTATCTACTCTTGATAAGCAACTAGTGAAGATGGTGATTAATAAATATACCTCTATTACAAGTATCTGTTTGTCCATGGTTAAATTACAAATAAAAGAAAAATGTTAGTTCTGCCATTTATTAATATTTTTTTAACTCCATTATACATAAATACAGATTTTTATCAGGTATAATGGACATGGCAATTAATACAATACATTGTGTACATACAATTATGAATCAGGATCCGTTCGCCCTGATTCATGTTCACCTTAATACCTGCTTTCCTGATTTTTATTTTATCTTGTTGTTCATGGTATAATATAGTATTTTAATAGAATATGTGAAGTGTATGTTGAAAATTTCATCAGATATTTATGTTGTATTGCTTCTACCAGATCATTATTTTCTTTTGATTAGCACTGAAGTGCACAGGAATATAAGGTATTTAATATAAAACAACCATTGACCAAGTTATCTGGGTTTTTTTCTGATAATCTTCTATCTTTTTTTACATGTTTTACTAAGTTGTTTGTATGTACACAAATATATATACCTGGTATTTTATGGAAGAATGAATTGATTCCATTTAATCAAATTCCATGTTTAACAAACTTGTCACTAAAAACACAACTGAGATCAAAGGAGCAAAGCTGCGAAATAAATTCCCTTCCATGTCTTTCAATTCATACATCATGTACAAAATGTACATTACATGCTTTGTTTTAAGTCATTCCAAGCTGACTAGTTTATTTATCAAAATGTTATTTTCATTATCAAACCACCAAAGAAAACAAACAATCAGTGAGATCAGAGACATCATACATGTCATATAATCATACCTCATTAGCATTACAATCAAAAGTCTTTAAAATTAAATCTAAATATTATTAGAAAAACAAATTACAGTAACAATTACGCCAACCATTTCTCTAAAATAAGCAATTAATTTTAAAATACAATGTATTTCCATGTGTTTTTTTTATGAATTTTGGATAGATATATGTATTTTCTTTAATATTAAATTTCATTAAAAATTATCATCATAGGACATGCATGACATGTAGGATAACAAAAACCTTTAATACCATTAGTTATTAATAAACATGATAAATAATAATTTCTTTTTTAATTAGGGTAAACATGACTGTACAGTTTTAGGTCAAAAGTGATTCACCTATCATTGCCTATCGGAAATTCACCTATTATTTTATATAAAACAATTTTTTTTAAACTTTGCTAACAAGAATGTGTCCATAGTACATGGATGCCCCACTGCACTATCATTTTCTATGTTCAGTGGACCGTGAAATTGGGGTCAAAACTCTAATTTGGCATTAAAAAATTAGAAAGATCATATCATAGGGAACATGTGTACTAAGTTTCAAGTTGATTTGACTTCAACTTCATCAAAAACTACCTTGTGCAAAAACTTTAACCTGAAGCAGGACACCCTACTCGCACTATCATTTTCTATGTTCAGTGGACCGTGAAATTGGGGTCAAAACTCTAATTTGGCATTAAAATTAGAAAGAACATATGATAGGGAACATGTGTACTAAGTTTCAAGTTGATTGGACTTCAACTTCATCAAAACTACCTTGACCAAAACTTTAACCTGAAGCGGGACAGACGGATGGATGAACGGATGGATGAACGGATGCACAGACCGAAAACATAATGCCCTAGGTAATAATAATAATAATAATAAATTCTTTATTTAAAGAGGGTAACTCAATTAAAACTAGTCTAATTTTCATTGAGGCCCTCAAACAAAATACATGTATACAGTTAACATTCATACATTAAAATACAATATATATTACTAGTATATACACAATTCAATCATTCAAACATACAAATGGTAATAATTGATAAAGTTTTGATTAAGATTTCATATTCTAACAATAAAAGAAAGAAAACAAATTATTGGACTTGCATAGAATTTTCAAGAAAATGATTATAACAATGTTTCTTGAATAATTCCACATTACTACATTTTTTTATTGTGAGTGGTAAATTATTCCATACCTTGGTTGCAGAATAATGAAAAGATTTTTTATAAAAATTTGTATTTGGTCTTGGAACAAATAGATCATTATTAGAAACAGATCGTAAGTTGTGGTGTTGAACATCATTAATATTTAGCATTGCTAAGTAATCAGGTGTTAGTCCATTTAGGAGGGACATAAAAACTAATTTGATGTCCAATTTTGATGAAATTTTTAATTTTAAACTCATAAATGTGTAGAGTTTTTATGAAATATTTTTATAACATGCCATTTATAACTGAGGAATCATCATGATCATTATTTGTATGTAAATGTTGAAATGAATTGTCATTTTTTCCTATATAGCCAACAGTGTTGAGCTGATTTTTTCAGGCAGAAATTTATACACCTCTTTAAACAGTGTATCTACAATAAATAATCTTTTGTATCTGATAGCTGTACAAATATCTCCTTTGGATTTTTTTTTTATGAAATTCCTTTTCTGACATATTATGAATCATAATACTAACTCTTGCTATTTTAACGATTAAAAACTCTTGAACAGACAATAACAAACAGGGCTGCCAACAATCTGTTCTTTTTGGTATTTTACTGTTCAAGGGCAGATAACTGATCTGGTATGTACGATCACCGAAATGTCTAAGAAAAGAACATTATGGAATAAAGATCTGTTATTTTTTTTTACAAAAGCACCGATGGTCTGTATGGGGTTCACAGAATGGAGAATAATGGACAAAAATATAAGAAATATAGAAAATTGCCTAAACATTAAAGAATACAGAAATGAAGATCCACCATCCACCATCCAGATCCTCAGCATTTCGGTATTATTATTATTATTATTATTATTATTATTATTATTATTATTTCGGTGTAGACATAGAAGTTTTATTTAAACTGTCGGTATACATAAATACAAGTAGCATTAGTTATGTACTGTCAGTAGAGCCTTTTGGCGACACCAACAATTTCCACACTACAATATATGAGGGTTCTTCAATTCTGTATTCTTTATTTTAATATGTCGAGTCATTCTCAGACTCTATTCTTTATGTAAGTTTGCCCATTAATATTCCGAGTCTCAGGCAGGCAAAAACCTCAGCTCAGCACATGTCTGGCTTCGCTAAACATAATAATATTGTTTGCTCCTGTAGTCTCTTTGTTTACAATTAATTGCTTAAATTGGTTTTTAATTATCACACACATCTTCAATATTAGATTTACGGTATTATGCTTAAAATGCTCCTTCTAATATTTTTAGTGTTAAGTTTTTTTTAAATGAATTCTTATTTTTCAAATATCAAATTTTATTATGATTCTTACCTATATTCTACTTTTTCTTATTGCTTATTCCAAATTTTTAGTGGCTATATTTTTATCATACTTCAAATTTGCTTAAACATGTTATACCAAGTCTTTCATATATATAAATGCCAAATTTCGAGAAGGTAATGTATGTTGTTATTATTGTTTTTATGTTATTATGTTTTTATATTCGGTTAAAAGCTCTCTCGAGCTTGTGGTGTACAGTTTTTATATATGCCGAATCAAAATAAAATTTTCTTATCGTATCTGATCTTTTAAACCCTGTATGTCTGTATTGGCCTAACGGTTTTTTGATATCTTATTTGCGTATTATATGCAATAGATCTGTGAAAGTTTGTTTGACCTTATAAACTAGTTCGCCTTGTTACAGAGATATTTTTAACATGAAACACAAGTGCACTGATATGTATAAACATCAAATTTATTTCTTGACAGACTTCAGAAAATCCACCCGATTAATCACATCAAATTTATTTCTTGACAGACTGCAGAACATTCATTCTGATTAATTGTTGTCATTAAGTGCGAATTTTAGGGGATTGTGGTATAGCTATAACTTTGAATTCCATAAACAAATGTAATTACACAGGCTTCAGGGGCGGATCTAGCGATTTTTAAAAGGGGTTCCAACCCAGGATAAAGGGGGGGGTCCAACCATATGTCCCCATTCAAAACGTTGATCGTCAAAAAAAGGGGATTCCAACCCCCGGAACCACCCCCTAGATCCGCCAAAAATAGTCAGTCGTGCCCACGTTATTATTAATTTACACGGGGGTGTCTCTTTCTATATAAAAACTTATCGGTCGTCCCACTGTCTGTATCACACTGCTTATCTCTTAATAAAATTGTATATCTATGCTTAATTTGAGACGTCAAATACGTTGACCCGGCCTTAATAAAGTTGACCCGGACATATCAATGACGTCATAATGAATGAACCAACGTTAATTGATAAGTTTGACCTGATCTTATCAAGTCATCATCTGGTTTCCTGGCGAAACAAAGAAAACACTTGTTTCTATCATGCAAACTACGCAAATACAACTCGATAAATCGATTATCTGGTCGTCTGCATACTTTTATTGTAAATTATCAATATGCAGACAACCTGATAAAATTATAATCGGTACAAACACAGACGTGCCGCTGGTATTAATAACTTTTTGGAATGTCAAATATGTCAATGGGGTGCAATTTTACGGAGGTAATATATCAATGGGTAGGAATTTGAATGTCAACGGGTCATAAATGTTCATCTTCTGTTAAGATATCTGAAAATAGGATAGGCTTTTATCTAATAATATGAATGATCTCATAAGATGTCATGATAGCTGATAATATATATATGTAGGACTCGGAGGTGCGATAGGGACGCTGAAGTGCGATGGTCACGCTGAAGTGCGATGGTCACGCTGAAGTGCGATGTTCTTCGCCGACTGAGTGCGATGATCCTTTGTAACAGTGGTTTGATTCCGCCAGTGTACTTTATCCGGAGGATGAAAACTCCTAGTGTTTTTTATCCACCAACAAAAATTCACTAGGGTTTTTAATCCGGGTCCAGTGTAAAATATCCACCACTCATGATAAGATTCTAAAGAGAGTTTTTTGAAGGGGAAATATATAAAAATGGGGCTTGGTATTTTTGGGGGGTATTTGAATTAACTAAAACTTGCATAGCTGATTTATGTAAAAAATTGACAAAGTAAACTAGTGTTTTTCATCCACGGAATGTTCACAAAATGTTTTGAACCAGGAATGATTACACTAGTGATTTTGGACCAGGAATGATTACACTAGTGATTTTGTACCTGGAATGATTGCACTAGTTACTTTGAACTGGTATCTATTATACTAGTATTTTAGATTCATACATTGATGAAGTGATTTAGTACTCACTTTGAAGACATGATAACACAATATAATGCTTTATTTACGAATTAAATTTTAATAATGTTTCTAAGCAAATCCATCAATTTGAAATCATATGCTTTTAAATTGTCACTAATTGTAATATTCTATGTCAATATCTTTTAATCAAACTGGTTCCTTGAAAATTATTCTAATTTTAACCTACAATGATTAATTTATGTAAACAATAAACCGGTCTAACATTAACAAAACAACGATATCAAGATCAACGCTTTCACACTATTTACATCCAATATTCTCTAGTGAAAAACAGTGTCCCGGAATAAAAACACGGTGGAATGAAATTACGCTTACACTTTCACAGATATTTTATTATTCCAATTATTATAAGATTTTGTTCTTTTATTAGTTAGTATAAACTGGTAATATAAACGATGATTTAGTATTTTCTCCTGTTGCAGTAAATACTATCTTGTTCCTTGTTCTCATTCATAACAAGCGTACAAATTCTCCGCGTATTTTGTTCTGTTCTTACTAATCAAGTAGACTTTAGTATTTGCATTTTAAATAACTACTACGTTTTTCTGTCATTGCAATAAGTACTGGTTTTAAAGGAAAATAAACTTTTATGTTGTGTTTATAGTGGTCAATATCTAAACGATTGTATGAACTATAATAAATAATTGCATTTTTGTCTGAAGCTATTTACAAAGTACACTACAACGTTACAGTTAGGACTAAAATATTTAACCTTAAAAAAACCGAAAAGCTACTTCCAACAAACAATTGACTTAAACATTTACATGTGAACATTGATTTATGTAATCCATCGCACTTCAGCATTAATTACCATCATCGGACTTCGGCGTAGCTATCAACAAGATAGCGTCACAATCCCACCATCGCACTTCAGCGTGATCGAAAACGCAATTCAGCGTCAAACCATCGCACTTCAGCGTGACCATCGCGGTTCGGAGTACCATCGCGGTTCAGAGTCCTACATATATGAACATATATAAATGGGTTGTGATTTTTCCGTACGAAATATATGAATGGGTAGGAATTTTCGCATGAATTAATATATCAATGGGGGTGTTGTTTAAACCCCAGCCGGACGTCTGTACCCAAATTTGTATGTTGTACCCACCCCCGTGACAATTTATCATAGTTGAGCTTCCTCATGGGGTTTTTGATTATGTGATTACTTGACCGTTTTTATAGTGATTATTTGATTACCGGACCATATATTTCATGATTATTTGATAATTTGATAATCTAAGACTGTATTTTGATTATTTGATTATCTTGTTAAAAAAAAAATTAATGATTATGTGATTATATTGGCACAAAATTTGTGATTATGTCATTACTTGGACACCCCATGAGGGGCCTCATAGTTTTCAACCTCTATCTTACTTAGGTGTGTTCTATTTTTCCAGAGTCATATAAATCATGTTTCTGATTTTTTTCTAAAATATCGATCAAGCTCTATATCAAACAACTGTTATTTTTTTCTTGTTTGACAGTTTATCAATTTCATAACATTGCTTCATCTTTTAAATTCAATAAAATACACGTTCTTAAATTTCCCTTCATTGAACTCTCATCGTTTTGAAAGAATTTTCCAAAATACATTGTAATTTTCATTTGGCTTCTTCATGCAGGGGCGTAAAGGGGGTATCTGCACGGAAGAACGTGAAATAAAATTGCCATTTCACGATGAACGAACAATTAAAAAAAATTCTTGCACGTTGATCTTTTTACCGATTTCACGAAACACGGTGAATAACGAACCTTTTTCACGGCTGCACGTGAATAAAAATGGCAAAACACATTGCACGAAAATAACCCTTTACCACCCTCTTCATGAAGTCATCGTTTTATAAAGTCTCCAAGGCTCTCCACAGGAGCCTCTTTTTCCTTGTCACATGATCAACCATCTGTCTGTACTACCGGATGGCTGAGTTATCAACTGAGTTATACTGGGATCACGGTGGCGAAAGTTTGGGAGACATATCACCATTTACGACAGAGAATGAGGAAAATTCACCGTTGCATCGATCAACAAGGTTTTAAAATGAAAATATTCACGCTAGCAAAATGCAACGAAAAAAATAACAAATAACCCAAAAGCTATATTCTTGATATAAATAGTAACGGTCGCTTCGTTTTCTTTTTTCTTTATGACACTAAATTATGACAATAAGCCCAAAACTATAGAAAACGTTGAAAGCCCAAACATGTCCATATACATCAAATGACATTTATTTTTTAAACCTCTTCTACAAAAACCTTGTAATTCTGCAAAACAAAAAATATTTTAACAGTGTGATATTTTGTACATTTCTTTATTGAAGGTTTGAATGTCTGTGCATATAATAAATCTGAAATGTATACACAGCAATTAGGAAACATATTTGTTTTTATTGACAATTAGATAAAGGTATGTAAGAAAATTCATTTTTTACATTATGGGAATTTTAGTAATGGGTATGGGGATTGACTCAACTTGGATGACAATATATATTCATTTAATGCAGGAAAAGAAGTAATTTTTTTCAACAGCAATCATAGTATAAAATTTTTTTTTTTCACATAAGCATAATAAGCATATATAACCAGTGTAAGGATATCAACATGATCAAGTTGGACCACTAAAAAAATGTGTTTATGCTCCCTAGATGTAAATAGCATCATGAGACATTTTTGCAAAATAATAAATTTTTTTCCATAATAGAAATGAAAAATCAACATTGAGATCAAATTGTATATATAAATATGATTGTTGCAACAGATATTTAGAACTTAATTATTACAATGTATTACATATTTACTAAACTCTAAGCTGGGAACAGTATATCTAACGGAAATGAATCTGATAGGCTTTTCAGTATAAAATAGATAAAATCTCGGACTCCACGAACTTCGCAAATTTATGGATTTTGGTGGCGTCTGACTAAAAGACTATCGAACTGCTCAATAAATTAACCACACAATTCTAATCGTAAATAAATACAAGTTTTATCATAAAGAAGATACATTTTGTCATATAAAATGACCATAATAAGTGTAATTTATTTGATGTGAAGTGTTTAATAATGTTTTGAATTTGGGAAGGTAATCGCGCCATTTTTTATTACCATGTTTGCATTCTGTACCATTCTGTGATAAAATGAATGCGATTCTAACAAATTTGAAGTGACAGAATACAAGTATGATACACTGGCATCACTGTTAAACTAGTTTAAATGTCATTTTATTGATATTATCAGAAATTATTAGGATAATAGCGATACGTTTTAACACATGTCCGCTTCCGTATCGTATCTTTATTACCTATGACCACGATAAAATCGGCTACAATTAGGTAGTGTCAAGTCCCGTCAATATATATGTTCCTGCTCTAAGGTACGAAATATGATCTGATCGAAATCAATGTCGATCAATTTAAACTTGTTGCTTTCATGTAATATCTTTTTGAACAAACAGTTATTATCGTATTTGATTATTATTGATGAGGAAATTAAACAAATAAATAGGTATGAAGTTTGTATACTGTTAGTCATACAAATATACAAATAGACTCATACACAGTCTCATAGGATGGGGAAAGACAAATTGTAAGTTAAATACATTCTTCAAATTGGAAAACAAATCTTAGTATCTCAGATATGTATATATATATCATGTATATAATTGTTGTCCTTGCAGTTATATTCAGTTTGATATATATATATATACAACTCTAAATTGAAAACAACGTTCAAACCTATGATTGCATTGGATAAAAACCGCAAGTTTTATACGTGTGCATGCAAAACAAATTTCTTGTTAGAGGGGTCTAAATACAGCACAATATATATAATGAATTTAGAAGATATTTTATTTATTATTATTAAGAGTTTCTAATATATATATATATATTTTTAATTTGCATTAATATGACATTTTTGAAAATAGCCTTAGATTCTACCACTGCTTCGTGTATGAATTTTGCAATTTTTACTCTTCAAAGATGTTAGATACAAATATGACATTTTGTATAGGACAGTTTGTAATGGAAGATATTTTTCATTCTTATAGCCTAACACCTTCATATGATATATATATGCTAATGGTTATTTACCAATCAGCTCACTGTTCTTCTTTTTGCAGTGGCATATAACATGTATAAGTAAAATTGTTGCATATTTCTGTCCTATCTTAAATCTAAATTTGTCTAGGTTTTTTTATGCAAAAAAGTATATTTTGACACAATTTTGACCATTTGTGTATGCAGTGTATATGATTCACTTTTAAATGACAATAATATTTGATTTGAATGTTTACTTTGTTTTATCTATGGTATTTATTTGTCTACCATACCTGTATCATCACACATCAGACCATAAAGGTAGATAAGAAAGTCATGTAAACAGTCATGTACATAAAATATTACGTTACGTCACTCTGACAAGCCTTTTTTAAGGACTTGCCGAGGCTTGACCCCAAGGCTCGAGCAAGATAAGATATTAAGATAAGATATTTTTATTAACCAATCATGGTGCCAAAAATTTTAGCTATAAAATCAACAGAATTAAAGCCCAGTAAATTATTAGAATGATTAAAGTACATTTAAACAAAAACATGTATACACATTTAAACCAAAGTAACGTACATGTACCAGTAATCACTGACCCCACCCACCCTTCATAAATACAAGCATCAGACATTGACATAATTATGGTTTAAATATATACTTCATTGTCATTTTGCTTAGTTTCTTTAGTTACCTATTCTGAGATGGGACTCAGACTTCTTTTAAACTGAGTTTTACTGTGCGTATTGCTGTGTGTTTGTTTATTCTACATTGGCTAGAGGTATAGGGGGAGGGTTGAGATCTCACAAAACATGTTTAACCCCGCCGCATTTTTTGCGCCTGTCCCAAGTCAGGAGCCTCTGGCCTTTGTTAGACTTGTATGTTTTTTAATTTTAGTTCATTTATATGTTTTGGAGTTTAGTGTGACGTCCATTTTCACTGAACTAGTACACATTTTTGTTTATTTTACTGAACTAGAACACATTTCTGTTTAGGGGCCAGCTGAAGCCCGCCTCATGGTGCAGGATTTTCTCGCTGTGTTGAAGACCCATTGGTGGCCTTCGGCTGTTTTCTGCTCTTTGGTCAGGTTGTTGTCTCTTTGACACATTCCCCATTTCTATTCTCAATTTTAGTGTCTTTTGTTGAAAACCATATGTTAACTTCTAGATATCAGTTATATTTCTTTGTGTTGTTGGGTTGCTGTCACATGGCCATAAACACCACAAATACAAATGCATACTGGTATATGATTTTTAATACTGTGGATTCATTTATTTTCGTGGGTACCAACATGACCAATTTTCGTGGATTGAGGAAAAAATATATTTTCGTGGATATTTGGTTGATTTGTCAAAGTCTGCATACAAGCCTATAGAAAATTTGTGGTTCACCTTTACCAACAAAGCCCTTATAAATTGGTATCCCACGAATAATAATGAATCAAGAGTCTTGAAATTGTTTGAATGGCAATCTCTTTAATTCATTTACATTAATTATTCTAAGATTCTTATAAGGTTTTTTTTTTTTAAAAGGGTTGCACTTCTTCATAATTGAAGACCAATTTATTTACAATTGTATTTTATATTTTGAAGGGATGAGGGTCTGAACCTGAATTATTTGCAGACATTACAGCTTATACAGAATCTCGAGGAAACCAGTGATATCTTACGCAACTTCTTAACAGAAATAGATGCAGATCTTGAAAAGGTATTATATATGTTCCAAACCATATGAGTATTTGGACCATTAGCTCATGTTCATGACCATATGAGTATATACTTGTTTGGTTATTAACAGGCCGGACCATATGAGTATTTAGACCATATAGGTATTTTTAAAATTAATTCTATCTTCCTTTGCAGGAACACACAGCTCGTTCTCCAGACGGCACAAGCTACTAACTGAAATTTTTAATCTTTGATATATTGTCAGAATCTTGGTGTATCTGTTATCTTTCTTACTGTCGCTAAAGTCAATTTTTAGTGCCTTTATCATTGTTTATCCTGTGGACTTTTTCGTCCGTAAGTGAAACCCATGGAATGTTTTTCCCCTGGTGTTTAGATTTTTTTTCTAATTATTATTTATGTTTTAATTGGTGTGTTCTTGCTTCTATTCATACCATCATACAATAACAGTAGTTTATACGTGTTGCCCCTCTATTCTTTTTTTTCAACATACTTATCGTAAAATCGTATGAAGAGGAGCATCTACACATTAAAAATCAAAATGATTTGAAATATTTAAAAATTTTTAATTTACATGAACAAAATTAAACACCAAAATAAAGAATAAGAGGGTTCAATGCCCCAAGTGCCTGTGAAAAAAAATCCAGTCGACTTATTGTTTAAAGGATCATTTAGATATTTCTTGAAGTTATTTTCCAAAGTTAGCATATTGTGTTTCGAAGGAAAAATTGATATCAACCATGTAAAATTGCTTTTACTATAATTTTAACTTTTGAGTAAAATTCACTTATAATATTATTGTTTGTAAAAACTCTTAATTGATGACTGCTTCAAGAGTCATTCATACCTTAGGCAATTTACAGTATAAACAGCTTTTCAACGTTCATCATATTAATTGCCCGGACCATATGAGTATATACGCCTATGGTCATGACCATAGGTGTATGGTCCAAATACTCACATGGTCCGGAACATATATATAATGAATGATTTGAACATTTCTGTATATATATAATGACACTGTGTCATTTTCTTTTATTGTTGCCCATTCTTCCTAAAAAAATCAGGGGGTAATGAAGTGATAGAGTTGAGTTGTCATTGTACACTTCATTAAAAAAAACATAAAAAACCAGGTTAATGGATTTCACTAAAACTTTAAAAATTATTGAGTTTGGCCTTTTTAACTGCTTTTGAATGAAGTGCATGAAATTTAGAATTAAGGTAAAAGACTAAAATATTGTGCATGGTTAAAGCCACCATATTTGTCACATCTTAGTAAACCTGACTTTTGCAAGTACACCACAATGGAAAAGAAAAGATATTGTAAATTAATCTAAGACAAAAATTCCTTAGAGGTAATTGACCAAGTTTAAAGGACTAGGAACACTAAGTCTGGCTTTATAGCTGTCTTTCATCTTAAAGTCACATTGAGGCCTAATACATAACAAAAGCTCACACCTTACTGCAATTATATTAAGAAAGACTCCAGCACTAGTGGAAATATTTGTTAGGTATTGATAAAACTACACATGCCACATGCTTTTAAGACTTAATATTTACATATTACAGATTGTATGGGACTAAAAATTTAACAAATACTATGACATTCATAGTTTGTGTGACAATATCTTATCTAAGATGTCTTGAATATATTTACTACCAATTTTAACACCATTTGACCATTGTTTTTGATTAATAATATATATTATCCATGTGAAAACTAATTGTAGTAATATAGTTACTGTGCAAGATAAACCATTACTGATGTTTCTTTTTCAGAAACAAATAAGAGAACGGTCATCTTATACTCCAACTAATGGCAGCAGATTTAGAGATTTTGTTTGTAAAAAATGTTTATCTGTACTCAGAGCAGTCACTGGAACTAAAACTATCATTTTCACAGTTATTCTTCAGGTATATCTATAATTTATTTTTGTTTATACACTTAATCTTACACCAAGGTCAAATTTCTGTGTTGATGAAGTGTACTTACTTAGTCCTCTTCATGCATATTTGAAACATCAGGCCATCACCAATACCAACACAATATCAAGGTTCTTTTGGTGTGGTTTCCGTAGAGCTACTTTTTTACACAGGGAGGTTGCTCCAGGCTCACATCTCGGCCTTTGGATCAGGCAAAGGCAAATGGTGGCCTCAGTAGGGTAATTGTCCTTGATTTAGTTCCAAAAACAAAATTCCAATATACAAAACATAAAACAGAAATGTACCACTGATCTGTTACAGAAGGAAGTTGGGTAGATAATCAGAAATAATTGTCATAGGGTCATTGAGATGGTATTTTATTTGATGATTATCACTGCAGAAATTAAAAACACATTTTATGAATGATATCAGTTTCAAAAGAAATTATAAATGTATAATGTATACATACAATTTGAAACATAAAGATAGGTCTGTGTGTCTGTTTTCGATATTCATGCATTTATCAGATGCAGATCCATGATTTTGGAAAAGGAGGGGCACCTCGGGCCCCCTAAATCCTCCCCTGCTTATTTCAATATTGTTTATGATTTACACTGATTTTTTAATTATTGGTAGCATGTATGTTTTGTGTATTTTCAGGGCATAAATCTGCTAATACAAACAATAATAGACTTTTTACCACAAAATGATACGAAAGCAGCATTAGATGCAGTAAGTATCAATAAAAATAAGGAATAACAGTTTTTTTTATTATGAAAGTCACAAATGTAATCAAAAGATAATTCTTGGAATATGGTACTAGTTCAATCAATGAATGGCAAAAAATGTCTTAACAAACTTGTTATTAAAGGGAAATAATTTATCTTTTTTTCTAAAATCAATTATATTTTTTATTTGAAGTTAGAAACTCTATGAATGGCAGAAAATTTGCATTATTTGACAATTGAAGGAAGATTTATAATTAGGCTTTGACGGTGCATTTTTACACACTTAACTAAAATCTTGGCAAATAACAGATTTTCAGACCTAGTACACGAACATCTAAAACATTTTGTGGGACAGTTTGATAAACATTAGAATAAAAAAACTTATCTGAATTATTTGTTTTCTTTCAGAGTAGTGCTACCATGATCATACTTCAGCTTATAAATCTAGTCCTCATTATCATAACATCAGGTATGTTATTATTGAAAAATTGTAAATCTTTTTAAAGGGCTAGTTTTTCATTGCTTGTTGGCAATCTTATATAGATATAGGAAGATGTGGTGTGAGTGCCAATGAGACAACTCTCCATCCAAATAACAATTTATAAAAGTAAACCATTATAGGTCAATGTAAGGCCTTCAACACGGAGCCTTGGCTCACACCGAACAACAAGCTATAAAGGGCCCCAAAATTACTAGTGTAAAACCATTCAAACGGGAAAACCAACAGTCTAGACTATATAAAAAACGAGAAACAAGAAACACGTATAAATTACATAAACAAACGACAACTACTGTACATCAGATTCCTTATACATGTTATAGTTTATAGTTCATTTTGATTTTCTTAAACAATATTATTAGAAATTTTAGTAATTTGTAACACATTCATATGGAAAACTATTTTTATTGGCTGATGGTGCATCCCGTGAAAAGTAAGACATTAGCATTTTGTGATATTCCAATTATTAAATTTCTGAGAGATATTACTGAGAAAGAAAGTTTATATTTTAACTTTTCCTAGAGAAAATTCAGAAAAAAGATGGGATGTGTGAAATCATATAAAAGGTTTTTTTTTATTTTATTAGACATGAATGCATAAATTCCCTTAAGTCTAACATTTTTTTACAACTTCTTTTTTCACATAATACATGGAGATTTTGCATTTTATATTACAACTTTTATAGACTCATGTCACTATTTAGAGCTTGATTCTGTTTATTGTTGAAGACTGTTTGTTGTCTTAAAATGTCTTTCTGTTATTTTTGTCTTTGAGATACTCTACTATACCTGTTTGCAAGGGAACTTTTTGTGTACATAAGTAAATAAACAAGCTTGTTCTCTCAGTATTTTTGTTTTTGAAGTTTTGAAGTTTGATTGGTTCTGGTCTTTATCTGTTTGAACACTTGTATACAGATTATTGCATTATCAAACTAAACACAGTTCTAATTACTCAAAGTAAATTAATAGTTTACTTATATCAAAATCATATATCTATGGCCTTTATATAACTAACTTTTTTTACTTTCAGCCAATCTAGCTAGACAGATGGTTTCAGGTATTCAGCCTGTTAGTTGGATATTTCTGATCCAGTCATATATAGCCACACTATTGTTGTTTGCAGGATTGTATACTATTACGAAACGATTAAAGGTACAAAATATAGCAGGGTAAATTCATCTGAAGGCTGCCAAAACAATTAGGAGGAAATATCACAAATACACATCGTTTCACATTTTTTCATATCTTACCGTAGAAAGGCTTGTATAGTCCGCGGTTTTATTCTCGAAAATTGGACCTTCCAGACGGGTGCGGACTATAGAGTACAATAAGCAAGAAATAAGAGAAAATTTCAATTTCATGGTGAGATGGTTTGTTTACGCCCGCCATCTTTGTTATTGATATTGTAGAGGCGCCATCATTTTTCAAACTAATAATTTTAACTCATCCATATTAATAAGTTATTTCTATTCAGTATCAAATTAATACTGATAAATATAAAACTAAACCTTTCATTACAAATTTCGTTTCTTTTCAATGCATTGGTTGAAATAAACTGGTATCTTATTGATTGAAACGATACAAACATAGTGAAAAAGACAACCGTAAACCAGCTTAGAATTTGTAAACAACAAAACGTAATCGGTTATTGTTCGTTCCGTTTTGGTGTTTCATACTGACTAATATGGTTTGTATTAGCTTAAGACCCTTCAAACATTAATGTGATAGATATATTAAAGACTGTTTTACAAAAGGATGGAACTGTTTTACTTTCAAAGTCGTATTATAGTGATATCTGTTATATACGGATTTCGACTCTCACCGGTTAATTTCTTCTTTTACACGTGCTTTTTAAACTTCCTGTTTAAACATACACAAGTTTCTAAATTGTTTTTTAAGTGAATTAAACTTATTTTAACAATCATGAAGCGTTCTAGAATCATTTACAAGTAGTTTCAGCTTCTGTTTGATGATGGAAAACAGGTTTTTCCAAGAAAATACCGCAAACGACCGCACAGGATTTGAAATTACTGGAGTTTCATTATACCTTTTCTAACAGTTACAAAAAGTTTTTTTACCTAAAATTTCGTGTGGAGAAGGGGGTGCGGACTATGTACCAGTGCGAACTATACAAGCCTTTCTACGGTACTTTTATAGTTGACTATTAGGTATAGATTTTGCTCATTGTTGAAGGGAACCTATAGTTGTCATTTGGTCTTTGGTGGATAGTTGTCTCATTGGAAATCATACTACCTCTCCTTATTTTTATATAGGTTCATTTTTGTATAGTTTCTTTTATACAAAAAAGACATTAAAACTAAGCCTAGAAGAAGATATTTGCTTGAACTGTTTCATTATTCATTTACAGTTTGCCTGAATTTTGCCTGAAAACTTGTTTTTCTGTTTTTGTACGTCCATCCATTCATCTGTTCATCAACGCTTCGTATGATAACTCAAACTTGGTTTAACCAAGTCTTGTGTAATTTTAGCACAACATTAGGATTATCAGATGAAAGCCCCTTTTCTCTGTTGAACATTTTTTGCTGTGTGTTCCAGAGTTATAGGATATTAACTGCCAGATTTACAACAATTTTTCATATATTGCGCACTAACTCCAGTATGCCTAGATTGATTACCTCAAAACTTTACATTATTGTTGGGATTGATAAAAGGAAGGTCCATTTCGATTTGTTTAATTTTCTGGTTTGTTGTTCCAGAGTTACAGGACTTTACTTGGCAGATTAAAATAAATTTCCATATGTTGTACCGTAACTTGAATTTGCTTGGATTTATATACTGGAAACTTTACAAAATTGTTGTGAACAATATATCATTCAATTTTTTTTTTTTTACTGATTTGTCATTCCGGAGTTATGGGACTTTGACTAAAATTTAAATAAAGGGCATCATTGAAATGTCATGCAGTGGCTCTAATATGCTTGGATCAATTACTACAAACTTAATAAACACTGTTGTTGGAATTAATGAATGTAGACTCACTTATGATTTTGAAAATTTTCTGGTAAATTTAATGTATTCCAGAGTTATGGGACTTTTAAGTCATATTTAATGAAATATTTATGCACCTAAGGGTATACTAATGCATGCTTTTCTACAGAGCCATTTGGATTACTTCTGATTAAATGCCTTCTAAATATTCCAATTTATTCATGCAGCAATTTCAAATGAGCACAATAAGTGCGTATCATGCACTCTTGGCATAGCTGCTTATTCTTTGTATAAATTTGTCATAAGGTTATTTACTAAAATGACAATGAAGACTTGAATTGTTTTTAAATTGATTATTGAATATTATTATGCATGATATCTTATTTTTTTTGCAGCCAGCATCTTGGAAATATTTACGGGAGGATGTAGATGACCCAGTGTATATTGCTATAATTTATTGTAAATTTCTGTACTTTTCTGTATCTACTGGTACCCTATGTGGGAATGTTGACATCACACCTTATGACTGGTATAATTGTATATTTGTTTCAATGCAGGTAAGACAATTATATTGGGTTGAGGTCAATAATTAAAAAAATGATACAAGAAAAAATAAAAGTTAAACCTGGTCAGTAGAATGATTTTGATCCATAAACATAAGGTACACTTTTTGAAATATGAGGGGCCTGATGGGTTATTTATCGTGATCGGCGCATTTTCGCTATTGTGATCCGTTTTTCTACAGATTTTTTTTTTTTTTATATTTTCGTGATATGTGATCATGGAAATTTATTTTCTGTGAATCGTGATGAGACCCCCCCATCAGGCCCCTCAAATATGTAAACAATGTTTATGAATGAAACAATGTAATATATTATAAAATTTAAATTTTGTATTTGTTTGCTGAATTTTTATTTCCTTGAAGTTCAGTAACTTATTACAGAGGTATTCAGGCTAAAGCTGCATTCTGGGTAAAATGTAGAACAGCAGTAAATGTGCAATAAAGTTTTGTTTAATTGTTAAAATAAACCCCACAAAAACAAAAATCTGCCACACAAACTTATAACAGTCATATAGTTTTGACCATTTCTGTAGATACTGGATTCCTAGTTCTTACCAGAAGAGAAAAGAAAGTTGAAGGGGTAACCTATAACCAAACCTATTTCACCTTGCAAAAGGCATCAAATTTAAAATTGTTAGTTTACTTTTTTTACTGCGATGGTTTTTACTATTGAGTTATATTACTTGGAAATGGTAAAAAAATATTACATCAGTTTACTTTAAGTAAATGTATTTTATATTTGGATGCTACTTCATACTATTAAATAAGATTTGTTACCAAAAGTGTGCCTTTTTAAAACATATGAATCAGTGTATTTTTTCTACCAGTTTATTTATTTTAAAAGTAAAGATTACAAGAAATTCAGAAAGTGTCTGTTATTTGTTCCTGAAAATATTTTCCTGTAATTTCTTGATTAAATCCCGTGATTCAATCAAATTGGATCTAGCTCTTAAAAAAGATATCCCTTCCAGATGATCCATTCCCAAAATTGAAACTTTTTGTTTTATGTGAGATGTCGATGGTAAATGTAACATTTAATTACTGTGAAAATAAATTTCCAAAGGATTTCAAAAGATTTTCGTTAGTTCTTTGAGCAATTTTAAAAGTATCACATAGAGGTACAATGGATTCATTTTTTTTCGTGAGAAACCAATTTTCGTGGATTTCGGGGGTATAGTTGAACCACAAATTTAAATGTTCAATGAAGTCCAATTTTCTATAGGCTTGTATGCAGAATTTTGTAAAACCACGAAATTAAAAACATACCTGCCAACTGACCCGTAAATTTCACCTCTCACCTGGGATTTTTTAAATATCGCCAGGTCGTTAAATAACCCGGAATTCGGAAAATGACCCGTTTTCACCAGGATTCTTGAGCCTTCAGACTTTTTATGTATGAAATGATAGATTTCATAAGTGATTTTCCTTTGAAATACGATAATTCTTCCTGGAAAGGAAGTTCAACTAGCTGTGTTAACTGTCAAATTAAGTGACCCATTAAGTTCATGGCTTCGCTTGACAGCTTTGGTTTCAAACACACTGTTAATTAACACCAATTACCTTAGCTTAAGGTCATAAATAATTTGTGTATTTCAAAGTTGTTTGACAAAAAATTTGAGTTACTCCCCTTTTTTGACACTTTCCACAGTATATATACTCCTTAAATTGATTTTTTTTGTTGTAATATGATTAAATCTAAGGCAAATTGAATGCGAAAACATATCAGAATATTACTTAAAAATGATTTTATTCTATCTTAGAACAATTAAAAACTTAACATGTGATTAATATTTTAAAAATTATTTTTTTCATCTCTACTTCCTTTACATGCTTAAATTTTAAATTATATATTCTAATATTAATTACTTTCAAATGGAATATTAAGTATAACTGTATAGTGATGCTGTATAGCATACAATGAAACATGTGGCTTGTGGGTTGATTTACCTGTCCTAAGTCAGGAATCTGATGTACAGTAGTTGTCGTCTGTTCATGTAGTTCATAAATGTTTCTTGTTTCTCGTTTTTATATAGATTAGACCGCTGGTTTTCCCGTTTGAATGGTTTTACACTAGTAATTTTTGGGGCCCTTTATAGCTTGCTGTTCGGTGTGAGCCAAGGCGCTGTGTTGAAGGCCGTACCTTGACCTATAATGGTTTACTTTTATAAATTGTTACTTGGATGGAGAGTTGTCTCATTGGCACTCATACCACATCTTCCTATATCTATTAAAACTGTGAATGAAACAATAAGAGGGGCTTATGGTTTGGCTTGAATTGATATAGTATATTACAGTAATATTTCATGGGTTTATAAATGCAATGAAAAAATTAAATTAAAATTTTAGATTATTTTCAGTTAATTCTTAACCATGTGAACATGTTTTGGAAACTGTTCGATTTAAAATATAAAAAAAAAAGTCCCGTAAATACTTAAATTCAGCTGAAAAAAGTCTGTACGCATTATGACCTGAGATTTTCTTCTTCAATGCAGGTCATACCTGCATTTTAATTTTCATAATTGACTGGTATGCAAATATCCATGAAAATAAGATTCTCCTTCAATCCACGAAAATTGGTAACCACGAAAATAAATGAATCCACAGTAATATGTTTGTCCTTTTTGAATATTTTAGTTTCCTGTTCATATCTGTCATCTATTAAATGCATTGTTATTAACTTTTAATGCAATCATGAGGCTGATTATTTAAAGCAAACCAGGACTGAATGATTTAGACTATATAGGAAATTATCGTTAAAATGTCTACTTTGAAACCTTTTATCTATCCAAACTGAATGATTTAGACTATATAGGAAATTACCGTTAAAAATGTCTACTTTGAAACCTTTTATCTATCCAAACTGAATGATTTAGACTATATAGGAAATTATCGTTAAAAATGTCTACTTTGAAACCTTTTATCTATCCAAACTGAATGATTTAGACTATATAGGAAATTATCGTTAAAATGTCTACTTTGAAACCTTTTATCTATCCAAACTGAATGATTTAGACTATATAGGAAATTATCGTTAAAATGTCTACTTTGAAACCTTTTATCTATCCAAACTGAATGATTTAGACTATATAGGAAATTACTTAAAAATGTTACTTTGAAACCTTTTATCTATCCAAACTGAATGATTTAGACTAAAAATGTCTACTTTGAAACCTTTTATCTATCCAAACTGAATGATTTAGACTATATAGGAAATTATCGTTAAAAATGTCTACTTTGAAACCTTTTATCTATCCAAACTGAATGATTTAGACTATATAGGAAATTATCGTTAAAATGTCTACTTTGAAACCTTTTATCTATCCAAACTGAATGATTTAGACTATATAGGAAATTATCGTTAAAAATGTCTACTTTGAAACCTTTTATCTATCCAAACTGAATGATTTAGACTATATAGGAAATTATCGTTAAAAATGTCTACTTTGAAACCTTTTATCTATCCAAACTGAATGATTTAGACTATATAGGAAATTACCGTTAAAATGTCTACTTTGAAACCTTTTATCTATCCAAACTGAATGATTTAGACTATATAGGAAATTACTTTGAAACCTTTTATCTATCCAAACTGAATGATTTAGACTATATAGTTAAAAATGTCTACTTTGAAACCTTTTATCTATCCAAACTGAATGATTTAGACTATATAGGAAATTATCGTTAAAAATGTCTACTTTGAAACCTTTTATCTATCCAAACTGAATGATTTAGACTATATAGGAAATTATCGTTAAAAATGTCTACTTTGAAACCTTTTATCTATCCAAACTGAATGATTTAGACTATATAGGAAATTATCGTTAAAAATGTCTACTTTGAAACCTTTTATCTATCCAAACTGAATGATTTAGACTATATAGGAAATTATCGTTAAAAATGTCTACTTTGAAACCTTTTATCTATCCAAACTGAATGATTTAGACTATATAGGAAATTATCGTTAAAAATGTCTACTTTGAAACCTTTTATCTATCCAAACTGAATGATTTAGACTATATAGGAAATTATCGTTAAAAATGTCTACTTTGAAACCTTTTATCTATCCAAACTGAATGATTTAGACTATATAGGAAATTATCGTTAAAATGGCTACTTTGAAACCTTTTATCTATCCAAACTGAATGATTTAGACTATATAGGAAATTATCGTTAAAAATGGCTACTTTGAAACCTTTTATCTATCCAAACTGAATGATTTAGACTATATAGGAAATTATCGTTAAAAATGGCTACTTTGAAACCTTTTATCTATCCAAACTGAATGATTTAGACTATATAGGAAATTATCGTTAAAATGACTTTGAAACCTTTTATCTATCCAAACTGAATGATTTAGACTATATAGGAAATTATCGTTAAAAATGTCTACTTTGAAACCTTTTATCTATCCAAACTGAATGATTTAGACTATATAGGAAATTATCGTTAAAATGGCTACTTTGAAACCTTTTATCTATCCAAACTGAATGATTTAGACTATATAGGAAATTATCGTTAAAATGGCTACTTTGAAACCTTTTATCTATCCAAACTGAATGATTTAGACTATATAGGAAATTATCGTTACAAATGGCTACTTTGAAACCTTTTATCTATCCAAACTGAATGATTTAGACTATATAGGAAATTATCGTTAAAAATGGCTACTTTGAAACCTTTTATCTATCCAAACTGAATGATTTAGACTATATAGGAAATTATCGTTAAAAATGGCTACTTTGAAACCTTTTATCTATCCAAACTGAATGATTTAGACTATATAGGAAATTATCGTTACAAATGGCTACTTTGAAACCTTTTATCTATCCAAACTGAATGATTTAGACTATATAGGAAATTATCGTTAAAATGGCTACTTTGAAACCTTTTATCTATCCAAACTGAATGATTTAGACTATATAGGAAATTACCGTTAAAATGGCTACTTTGAAACCTTTTATCTATCCAAACTGAATGATTTAGACTATATAGGAAATTACCGTTAAAATGGCTACTTTGAAACCTTTTATCTATCCAAACTGAATGATTTAGACTATATAGGAAATTATCGTTAAAAATGTCTACTTTGAAACCTTTTATCTATCCAAACTGAATGATTTAGACTATATAGGAAATTATCGTTAAAATGTCTACTTTGAAACCTTTTATCTATCCAAACTGAATGATTTAGACTATATAGGAAATTATCGTTAAAATGTCTACTTTGAAACCTTTTATCTATCCAAACTGAATGATTTAGACTATATAGGAAATTATCGTTAAAATGTCTACTTTGAAACCTTTTATCTATCCAAACTGAATGATTTAGACTATATAGGAAATTATCGTTACAAATGTCTACTTTGAAACCTTTTATCTATCCAAACTGAATGATTTAGACTATATAGGAAATTATCGTTAAAATGTCTACTTTGAAACCTTTTATCTATCCAAACTGAATGATTTAGACTATATAGGAAATTATCGTTACAAATGGCTACTTTGAAACCTTTTATCTATCCAAACTGAATGATTTAGACTATATAGGAAATTATCGTTACAAATGGCTACTTTGAAACCTTTTATCTATCCAAACTGAATGATTTAGAC
The DNA here is from genome assembly GCA_017311375.1 of Mytilus coruscus. NCBI lineage: Eukaryota > Metazoa > Mollusca > Bivalvia > Mytilida > Mytilidae > Mytilus > Mytilus coruscus. The sequence goes on along the minus strand of CM029607.1, from coordinate 42,156,952 downwards.
TATATAGGAAATTACCGTTACAAATGGCTACTTTGAAACCTTTTATCTATCCAAACTGAATGATTTAGACTATATAGGAAATTACCGTTAAAAATGGCTACTTTGAAACCTTTTATCTATCCAAACTGAATGATTTAGACTATATAGGAAATTACCGTTACAAATGGCTACTTTGAAACCTTTTATCTATCCAAACTGAATGATTTAGACTATATAGGAAATTACCGTTACAAATGGCTACTTTGAAACCTTTTATCTATCCAAACTGAATGATTTAGACTATATAGGAAATTACCGTTAAAAATGGCTACTTTGAAACCTTTTATCTATCCAAACTGAATGATTTAGACTATATAGGAAATTACCGTTAAAAATGGCTACTTTGAAACCTTTTATCTATCCAAACTGAATGATTTAGACTATATAGGAAATTACCGTTAAAATGGCTACTTTGAAACCTTTTATCTATCCAAACTGAATGATTTAGACTATATAGGAAATTACCGTTAAAAATGGCTACTTTGAAACCTTTTATCTATCCAAACTGAATGATTTAGACTATATAGGAAATTACCGTTAAAAATGGCTACTTTGAAACCTTTTATCTATCCAAACTGAATGATTTAGACTATATAGGAAATTACCGTTAAAATGTCTACTTTGAAACCTTTTATCTATCCAAACTGAATGATTTAGACTATATAGGAAATTACCGTTAAAAATGTCTACTTTGAAACCTTTTATCTATCCAAACTGAATGATTTAGACTATATAGGAAATTACCGTTAAAATGTCTACTTTGAAACCTTTTATCTATCCAAACTGAATGATTTAGACTATATAGGAAATTACCGTTAAAAATGTCTACTTTGAAACCTTTTATCTATCCAAACTGAATGATTTAGACTATATAGGAAATTACCGTTAAAAATGTCTACTTTGAAACCTTTTATCTATCCAAACTGAATGATTTAGACTATATAGGAAGTTACCGTTAAAATGTCTACTTTGAAACCTTTTATCTATCCAAACTGAATGATTTAGACTATATAGGAAGTTACCGTTAAAATGTCTACTTTGAAACCTTTTATCTATCCAAACTGAATGATTTAGACTATATAGGAAGTTACCGTTAAAAATGTCTACTTTGAAACCTTTTATCTATCCAAACTGAATGATTTAGACTATATAGGAAGTTACCGTTAAAAACTGTCTACTTTGAAACCTTTTATCTATCCAAACTGAATGATTTAGACTATATAGGAAATTACCGTTAAAATGTCTACTTTGAAACCTTTTATCTATCCAAACTGAATGATTTAGACTATATAGGAAATTACCGTTAAAATGTCTACTTTGAAACCTTTTATCTATCCAAACTGAATGATTTAGACTATATAGGAAATTACCGTTAAAATGGCTACTTTGAAACCTTTTATCTATCCAAACTGAATGATTTAGACTATATAGGAAATTACCGTTAAAATGGCTACTTTGAAACCTTTTATCTATCCAAACTGAATGATTTAGACTATATAGGAAATTACCGTTAAAATGGCTACTTTGAAACCTTTTATCTATCCAAACTGAATGATTTAGACTATATAGGAAATTACCGTTAAAATGGCTACTTTGAAACCTTTTATCTATCCAAACTGAATGATTTAGACTATATAGGAAATTACCGTTAAAATGGAAACTACTTTGAAACCTTTTATCTATCCAAACTGAATGATTTAGACTATATAGGAAATTATCGTTAAAAATGGCTACTTTGAAACCTTTTATCTATCCAAACTGAATGATTTAGACTATATAGGAAATTACCGTTAAAATGGCTACTTTGAAACCTTTTATCTATCCAAACTGAATGATTTAGACTATATAGGAAATTACCGTTAAAATGGCTACTTTGAAACCTTTTATCTATCCAAACTGAATGATTTAGACTATATAGGAAATTACCGTTAAAAATGGCTACTTTGAAACCTTTTATCTATCCAAACTGAATGATTTAGACTATATAGGAAATTATCGTTAAAAATGGCTACTTTGAAACCTTTTATCTATCCAAACTGAATGATTTAGACTATATAGGAAATTATCGTTAAAATGTCTACTTTGAAACCTTTTATCTATCCAAACTGAATGATTTAGACTATATAGGAAATTATCGTTAAAATGTCTACTTTGAAACCTTTTATCTATCCAAACTGAATGATTTAGACTATATAGGAAATTATCGTTAAAATGTCTACTTTGAAACCTTTTATCTATCCAAACTGAATGATTTAGACTATATAGGAAATTATCGTTAAAAATGTCTACTTTGAAACCTTTTATCTATCCAAACTGAATGATTTAGACTATATAGGAAATTATCGTTAAAATGGCTACTTTGAAACCTTTTATCTATCCAAACTGAATGATTTAGACTATATAGGAAATTATCGTTAAAAATGGCTACTTTGAAACCTTTTATCTATCCAAACTGAATGATTTAGACTATATAGGAAATTATCGTTACAAATGGCTACTTTGAAACCTTTTATCTATCCAAACTGAATGATTTAGACTATATAGGAAATTATCGTTACAAATGGCTACTTTGAAACCTTTTATCTATCCAAACTGAATGATTTAGACTATATAGGAAATTACCGTTAAAATGGCTACTTTGAAACCTTTTATCTATCCAAACTGAATGATTTAGACTATATAGGAAATTATCGTTAAAAATGGCTACTTTGAAACCTTTTATCTATCCAAACTGAATGATTTAGACTATATAGGAAATTATCGTTAAAATGTCTACTTTGAAACCTTTTATCTATCCAAACTGAATGATTTAGACTATATAGGAAATTATCGTTAAAATGGCTACTTTGAAACCTTTTATCTATCCAAACTGAATGATTTAGACTATATAGGAAATTACCGTTAAAATGGCTACTTTGAAACCTTTTATCTATCCAAACTGAATGATTTAGACTATATAGGAAATTATCGTTAAAAATGGCTACTTTGAAACCTTTTATCTATCCAAACTGAATGATTTAGACTATATAGGAAATTATCGTTAAAATGGCTACTTTGAAACCTTTTATCTATCCAAACTGAATGATTTAGACTATATAGGAAATTATCGTTAAAATGTCTACTTTGAAACCTTTTATCTATCCAAACTGAATGATTTAGACTATATAGGAAATTATCGTTAAAATGGCTACTTTGAAACCTTTTATCTATCCAAACTGAATGATTTAGACTATATAGGAAATTATCGTTAAAATGGCTACTTTGAAACCTTTTATCTATCCAAACTGAATGATTTAGACTATATAGGAAATTATCGTTACAAATGGCTACTTTGAAACCTTTTATCTATCCAAACTGAATGATTTAGACTATATAGGAAATTACCGTTACAAATGGCTACTTTGAAACCTTTTATCTATCCAAACTGAATGATTTAGACTATATAGGAAATTACCGTTAAAATGGCTACTTTGAAACCTTTTATCTATCCAAACTGAATGATTTAGACTATATAGGAAATTATCGTTACAAATGTCTACTTTGAAACCTTTTATCTATCCAAACTGAATGATTTAGACTATATAGGAAATTACCGTTAAAATGGCTACTTTGAAACCTTTTATCTATCCAAACTGAATGATTTAGACTATATAGGAAATTACCGTTAAAAATGGCTACTTTGAAACCTTTTATCTATCCAAACTGAATGATTTAGACTATATAGGAAATTACCGTTAAAAATGGCTACTTTGAAACCTTTTATCTATCCAAACTGAATGATTTAGACTATATAGGAAATTACCGTTAAAATGGCTACTTTGAAACCTTTTATCTATCCAAACTGAATGATTTAGACTATGTAGGAAATTATCGTTAAAAATGTCTACTTTGAAACCTTTTATCTATCCAAACTGAATGATTTAGACTATGTAGGAAATTATCGTTAAAAATGGCTACTTTGAAACCTTTTATCTATCCAAACTGAATGATTTAGACTATATAGGAAATTACCGTTAAAATGTCTACTTTGAAACCTTTTATCTATCCAAACTGAATGATTTAGACTCTATAGGAAATTACCGTTAAAATGTCTACTTTGAAACCTTTTATCTATCCAAACTGAATGATTTAGACTATATAGGAAATTACCGTTAAAATGTCTACTTTGAAACCTTTTATCTATCCAAACTGAATGATTTAGACTATATAGGAAGTTACCGTTAAAATGTCTACTTTGAAACCTTTTATCTATCCAAACTGAATGATTTAGACTATATAGGAAGTTACCGTTAAAATGTCTACTTTGAAACCTTTTATCTATCCAAACTGAATGATTTAGACTATATAGGAAGTTACCGTTAAAATGTCTACTTTGAAACCTTTTATCTATCCAAACTGAATGATTTAGACTATATAGGAAGTTACCGTTAAAATGTCTACTTTGAAACCTTTTATCTATCCAAACTGAATGATTTAGACTATATAGGAAGTTACCGTTAAAAATGTCTACTTTGAAACCTTTTATCTATCCAAACTGAATGATTTAGACTATATAGGAAGTTACCGTTAAAATGGCTACTTTGAAACCTTTTATCTATCCAAACTGAATGATTTAGACTATATAGGAAATTACCGTTAAAATGGCTACTTTGAAACCTTTTATCTATCCAAACTGAATGATTTAGACTATATAGGAAATTACCGTTAAAATGGCTACTTTGAAACCTTTTATCTATCCAAACTGAATGATTTAGACTATATAGGAAATTACCGTTAAAATGGCTACTTTGAAACCTTTTATCTATCCAAACTGAATGATTTAGACTATATAGGAAATTACCGTTAAAATGTCTACTTTGAAACCTTTTATCTATCCAAACTGAATGATTTAGACTATATAGGAAATTACCGTTAAAATGTCTACTTTGAAACCTTTTATCTATCCAAACTGAATGATTTAGACTATATAGGAAGTTACCGTTAAAATGTCTACTTTGAAACCTTTTATCTATCCAAACTGAATGATTTAGACTATATAGGAAGTTACCGTTAAAATGTCTACTTTGAAACCTTTTATCTATCCAAACTGAATGATTTAGACTATATAGGAAGTTACCGTTAAAAATGTCTACTTTGAAACCTTTTATCTATCCAAACTGAATGATTTAGACTATATAGGAAATTATCGTTAAAATGTCTACTTTGAAACCTTTTATCTATCCAAACTGAACTTGTCCTGATAGACACCTTCACCATTGCAATTGGGGTTTGCTATGTGAGTAATTCAGGTTCCATGGAGTTTCTTATTTCTTAAAACAACATATATCATGCATGCTAGTAGAATACAAAAACTTTTCATTTCTACTGTATTGTTTTTATTTTCAGATGTTGTTAAGTTTTATGTATTTCGCATCAATACTAGGACATGCCTGCATGCCTCTCCATTCAGCAAAGAAAGATAGATTATCAAGGTTATCATCAGTTAATAGTCCCAGAGGTAGTTCTAGAGCACCAAGCAGAATAGTTACACCTAATCATTCGTCATCAAGATTACTTGATACTGATTATGCAAGTAAGTACCAGTAACTTGTTACAAATTCACATTCTTTAACTTGGAACATTTTGTGAAAAATGGGAAGCCCCAGGGATTTCTTGAAGGGTCTGTTGATTTAGTAAAAATGACAATACCACAGACTAAGTGTCACTATTGTTTTTTGGGCCGCTAGAAATCAGGGAAAATTTTAAACACTGTGTATGTATGCAAACTCGTTTTTGTTAGATCTAGGTGACACAATACTGTGGCTAAATACTGCACCCTGGAAAAATATTTGATCATTTTTTATGAAGAGCAATGAAGTAAAATGTGAAAGTAAAATTATAATAAAATCACTTTTGCCTTTGATTACTATCTATTGGAATAGTAATGATAGTAGTTATTATAGACAAGAAACAAAAGGATGACTGTATATGAAGTTTATCACTCCATACTATAGCTAATAAAGAATCATGTTTAACCTAACAAACAAGAAAAACCTTTAATGCATACAGTACATACTCATATACCATCTGTATATACTGCACTTTATCTTAAGTATTTCAAATTAAATGTGTTGTATGGTTTCAGATTATGGATCAACAGAAGACAGATCTGAAAAGGAAGACAAATGATTACAAAGACTTGGATGCTGTTTAGATTATTATCAGATCTCATCAGGAGCAAGGAAGATATTTTCCTGAAGACGATAAAGATTGTTGTGTTTATTGACTTGGTTATTCACAGTTTTTGAGATGACAACTACAATATAGCATGTTAAATCTATTGTTATTATAATAGATGCAAGAAAATTTAGATAATTGATTTAAAATGCTTATCTTCTTATCAACATAATATAACAAAATTTTCATTTATTTTTAGAAATGAAAATTTTGAGTGAAAATTAATATTAGTTTCTCATATGTTCAATATACAATGTATTTTATGATACAAAAATGTGAAAGCACACATTAAAATCCTATAAAGACAGTCATTACATCAGATTTATTAAGAATAGAATAAAGAAAACTTTTAAACAGCTGTATGCAGTATACAGTTCAGAGGGTGTGTTCAATTTTATGATATTTCCTAGTATTATACATTATTAGTACACTATAAAACATATCTTTTTTACATCCATTACCATATAAAACAAGAATGTGCCTGTACTATAATTTGTTACTCAGTTTTTATTGTTATGTTATTGATATCTACCAGTACATGTATATGTATTTTACACCTTTGCTAATTTGTTTTTAAGGTGGTGAATTTTCTAGTCAGAAATGTAGATTAATCGGTGATGGGCCATTCTTGCCAAAACTGTTTCAGTTTACATCATTAATTTAATTTCATTTGAAACCATTTTGCTATATTGCTATGAAGATGATATCAAAGCTAGTGGTTGGACTAAAGTTTTCAGTGAACCATTATCAGCATTAGATTTATTGATTGATTGATTGTTGTTGTTTAACACCACTTTTAGAACATTTGGCTATATCATGGCAATCAGTTTGCTGGAGGATGCAAGGGTACCCAGAGAGAGGACTTTGGGCAGAAAACCTGGCAATTCTAGTCTGTTACGATCCGAGTCCCAACACACCTTACCAAAGCCTGGGTTCGAACTCACAATCTCAGTGTTGACCACTGAGGCCCCTTTTCAGCATCAGTGTGAACAGCTGTAAAAAGATATGTTTCTGTTTATGTCAAATCTGACCTGTGACCTGAGGTCTCATTTGAAATGACCTGTGACCTTTAAAAATTTTCAAAACCTTACTTGATGATGGACTTAAATTTGCTTAAAAGTGACCTAGTGACCTGAGGCATTTTAAAAAGCGACTGTGAGACCCAATAGGGGGTACCCTGCTGGAGCCCCATTTATCAGCATGTCATAACTTTATATGTATGGATTTAGAGCAGTGCTTTTGACACTCTCTCTTATTCCAATATCTGTAATTTTATATCATTACAGGAACACCAGTGCTTTACTAGAAGAGAATGAAGAAAAGTGATGTTCTTTAAGCTTTTAGATATTTTTTATTAGGTCAGTGCCTTCTTTGTTTAGAGTAATCAGGAAACATTGGAAAAGTAACCTACCTCAGACTCATTAGAATGTCAGTGGTAAAATTGTTAAATTTATATGATGTAATTGTCCATTTGATTCTGGAAATATGCTCAAGGCTTCAGTAAAATTTCAACTTATTAAAGTGTTGCTTTGTTTTCATTTCATTAGTATATAGGTATAGCTTACAAGATGGAAGAAAAAGAAACATTAAATGGGAAATATTGGTTGTGTCATATTTTTGCTATATTGGTGGAAGACATTTTTCCATGTTTACTGTGAAATTTACTGTACTGGAATACTTCACTGTCCATTTAAATACAAAGCCTTTGAAATCAGAACAATAAAACACAACACAGATTTAACTGTGCCTTTTAAGGCTAAAATGGTGAACAAAACCTGAAGCAAAAAATAACCCGATTATATGGCTTTATTTTTTATTTTTTTTTACTTTAGATTATGTTTGATTGTTTTTAACCAATGCATAAGTATTTTTTCTGATTTTAACTCTTTTTTTTTAAATTTTATTTTAAGTTTTACACTCTGTGCTGGACTAAATATTTATTAAAGGGAAAATTCGCGATTTTTCACTTATCATCTTATTATGTTCATAATACCATAAAAAACATATTCACCAAGTTATATTTTGATATGAAAAGTAATAAAGAAGAAAATTGGGAATTATTAATTTTATTTATCCAAACTTCCTGACTTATGTGACGTAGTTTAAGTCTTTTTGCATGCCGGGAGTGAAATTAATCTCATTTAAGTCTTGTTCGTTAACCATCTAATAACGCGATTTAAAGCGCATCGACGACTTTCGGTGTAGCTATTAACCAACTAAAATAGATGATAGCCATGCAACTTTTAAAATTAGATTGTAGGATTTATGTTTTAACGATTTTTGATACAATTTTAGTAATAAAAGTAAATCATACAATAAAACATTTTATGATTTTTTTCCGACAAATACTTTAAACAAACATAGGAAACTGACATGATCGATAGTGTATTAAAAATACTTGTTAGTATTGACCTTTTGCCTTCAGTCCAGCAAATATTACTTGTACTGTGGAAATAGAATGTGTATTGTTATGTGACACTTAGTGAATGTTGAATTCGTGGTTAAACTCAAGGTAATTAACAGATTAGCATTCTGTAATTGTAATCTTTTGATCTTCATTCAGTGAATTGTAGCCGTCACGGTTTACCGTTCCAGGTGTGAACAACATTTCGTATGAATGATAAACGGGAGTGCTGGTTTTAGACACAGAAAATATAAAAAAAAGAATTAAAATAAATTTAGTGGAGTAATTAAGTCGCACAATAACTTGATAGTCGTTGTATATTTTTATATTTTGCGTAAGCTCACTTTTAAATGAATTATGACCGCCGATACTTTTGTAACGATGAAATACTGAATTAATTTAATTGAATAAATTTATCAATAATAATAGCCTTCTGAACACGAGTGTATAAACTAAAAATTGTGCTATTTTAAATTAGAATCGGTAACCTTGAATATTTGAAACAGATCATTACCAATTGCAATTATAGAATTTAGTCCATCCAAAACGATCTTTATTTACATATTCAGGAATTAATGTTCTCATCAAAATATTTTAAATCTCACAACGCATAAATACTTCAGCTATTTGAAAAAAAAAATTGACAAAAAAATTAAGGATCGTCTTGGAATGAAATCGAAAATTACGAACAAATATTCTTTTCAGGTGTGAAAACATCAACAAAATTTATACATAATCGGAATGTCCGTATTAAAATAGTCTTCGCCTCACAACGTATAATACTTTAGCTATTTGACCAACGATGTTTAAAAAAAGACAGAACCAATTTGATGTCATCTTTCCCTATTTTTGTATATAATTATAAGTCTGTTTTAACTGGCAAGAATACCCTAAAGCGGACAAGCAGTTTATTCTTTAAATTTCTGTTATTGAATACCAAGAAAGAAAATAAATCCGAAATTAATTTGAAACTTTGATACTCAATAGTTTTCCTGGAAAAAAAATCACATCCCTTGGGGATAACCAGTTTACGTCCAGTGACATATATATAACATACATGTCGGAACAGGAAATTTGGCATAAAACACTTTCAGAACCATGTTCACATTATTATCCATTATACCCAACAATTGTGATGATGACGAATTTCTTCCTTTGTTCCAAGAACAATCTAATTGAAATATAAATCTGTGATTTTACTATGTCCATAACTTCGATGAACCAAAGCAAGTTAGATATCGACCTGTATTTAAATCAAATTGGTTCTCTTTTTCTTCTTCTTTTGTTATACAATAGTCCATCGACATCCGATGATTACATACTGTTAGCATACGTGGACTAGTCTTTTTACAAAACTTTTACCCCAATTTAAACAAAATGTATGTTTCTTTCTTATGTTCAATGTATACATGTATATTTTAAATTGCGACTATGTATAGTTCCGTAACTTTCTATCCAGGTGTATAAACGAATGATCGACAAGTGTGTACATTTTTGTTAAATCAATACTTCTTGTATGTTTCAAACTGTCCTTCACTATTGACAACAAGTATATACTTACATTTTCCCAAATTTACCGTGGAAAAATATGTAAATAGATTTTATTTTATCATTTTTTATTTATTTTTTTGGAATTATTAAGATTTTTTGTAAATAATATTCTTTACACCAGAAATGTTATTTATAAGCAAGCGTATGAGTTAAGTAATGACTAGTATATCACTATCGGACACGCAAGACAGAGATGTATATTATACACCTGATAGTTCAAAATAGAAAGTTACAAGTTATCGGCCGTGTACACTGATCAATACCCTCAGAAGTGAAACGATGCATGAACTTGCAAGCCCAACAGGAAATCGCTTGAATACCTGGACGTGTCACCTCACAATACCTTTGGGAGTAATACCTTTAGCCATGCTGGTGATCAGATAAGGAAGGTCCAAATTTATTTAAATAAGTTTATTGCATAATAGAATTATGAACAAATTAGATTTTCGAAAATAATTTTCACGGAACACTTATTCATGATCATTAATGAATTTGAACTTTGACTTTTAACTAATTTCCATATAAACAGTTTAAAACGACAGACCATGGTTATTTAAAAATAATAACATTTTCCGTATCAAGTTAGTAAGTCGGATAAAACAACCGTGCGATTGAAAAGATATCGACACGCAATTACGACTACATTAGGTTACTGTAGTTTTGGTCCTTTGTGGTTTATAGACCTATCGTGGTTTTTAAACGGAGAAGATATCAAAATGGCGGCACGTAGAGAATTGATACTTTAAATTTAAAATCGATGGTGATCTCTTATCTAGCAGAATAAAACTTTGATACTTATGAATTTGAGCTTTTTTACACTGAATGGACATAATATCAATTTTTGATTTTTTTGCGAAGTTTCCCTTTAATGATGTTAAATTATCATGATTATGACATGTGGTTATATTATATACCATAAATATTCTTTTATTAAGTGAATTTTGAATAAAAATATTTTTTCACATTACATATTTTTTTTATGTTTATCCATTGAGCAAACTGTCCAACATATTTGATTATGCAAAAGAGCTACTATCAGAACAATTCATTTTCTTGATTTTTTTTCAATGGAAGTCAGGAGTTCTCCTTGTGTAACAGTTTAGGAGTCGAAGGAAAGGGTGTTTCCCTAATATCCTGAGAAATGAATAACCAAACCCACAATCCAAATGATATAAAGTGTATTTAAATCCCATGTATATAATTCAATCCTCATTTCAAATAAAAAATCTCCTAAATCCTGGATTTTTTTTTAATACATAGCTCAGTCCTGAAGTCTGAAAATGGTTCATACGCTGTGGTGAGCTTTAGTAGGAAAAAAAATACAAAGTGAAATTCTCAACAACAAAAAATACTGTAAAGATATGACAAAAGAAAACCACTGCTTCCGTTCCTGACTTTTGACAGGTACATGAACATGGGGGAGGGTTAAAATAGTTTTTTTTCTAAATCTCAACCCTCATTTTAATCTTGACCAGTGGATTTACAAAAGGTACATAAAGGAACATGCAATATAAATCAGTTCAGGTACAGTACATAAGAATTAACTATTTAAATATCTGCTGAGATTATTGAAAATGTCTTTCAATTGGTATTTATTAGGTTCTTTATGAAATTTAGCCATAAGATGTAATTCATAACCGCAAAGGAATAAATCTGCAATAAAAGGGGCACAAGTAGTCCCCTATTACCTGAAACTCTAATTTAGGCAAAAAAAAAAACCATAAATATAAAAAAAAACTAATTTCTTAATCATTTCTTTTCATGCTGCATTTAGTGTATTTTTGATTGAGCAATCAGGATTGTAAAGACTACAACAGATATAGTTACACCAACATTTTACCTCGGCACCATTTTCATTCAACAAGAAACTTTCCTGTTTGATAAGATTATATGGCAGTGAGTATACAGAGTAGATTGGTTGATTGACTGTTTGCCGAATGTCCCGTGGCAAATATTTGATGCATACTCTGGACATATATAGAAAGTAGAGAAATCATAAATTCAAGAGAAAATGAACTACATATAGCTTACACAATAAATTTATAGAACACCTTAAGTATGGAAAAAGCTACACACAAAAAGGTCCTTAACAATACAACAAACATGGCGGTTTTAAATGGTTAATTTCCGACTTGCAGATAACCAAGCTCTAAAAGGTAAAAAGGATCAAAACAATACAATAGTGTAGGTAAGTTAAAACATTTTTTCTTACGAAAGCTATTGTAGCTGATCATGTTATTTGTGTCGGTTTTCATAGGGAACTGTTTTTATAAGCAGATCTTGGGCATCAAGCTATGACCTTTTAGAATGTCAGACCTTATACTCTCTTTTTTTACACCTACTTGCAACGGTTTGATACAATCTTTTAGACTGACTATAATAATAAAAATTTGTAAGGGTTCCGCGGAACCCAGTGTCTCGCCTACTTTTTCTGTTAATCGTAAGCTCAACAAAAATGAGGAAGTAAATCAATAAAAATATTCCTCTTGATACTATCTTTTGATTGTAAGAAGCTTCTGTCCAAGTTGGTAAAAATCCAGGATAGTTTATGAATCTAATAAATGTTTAAAAACTTTAACTGCAGACTGATTGTAATGTTAACTGGAAGAAAACAAAATTTCCTTCTAGATACTAGCATTTGATCATAAACAAGCTTCTATCCAAGTTTGGTACAAATCCAAAATAGTATAAGAAAGTTATTAAAATTTTAAAAAGTTTAACCACAGAGTGAATATGTTGTTTCCTGGCAGAAAATCTAAGTCCATTTAAAATTAAAATACGGAAAAAATGGATTTATTTTTTTACAAAATTTCCTTCTAGATACTTGCTTTTGATCATAAACAAGCTTCTGTCCAAGTTTGGTACAAATCCAAAATAGTATAAGAAAGTTATTAAAATTTTAAAAACTTTAACCACAGAGTGAATGTGTTGTTTCCTGGCAGAAAATCTAAGTCCATTTAAAAGTAAAATAAGGAAAAAATGGATTTATTTTTTACAAAATTTACTTCTGGATACTATCTTATGATCATAAACAAGCTTCTGTCCAAGTTTGGTACAAACCCATGATAGTTTAAGAAAGTTATTAAAATTTTAAAAACTTTAACCACAGAGTGAATGTAATATTTCCCGGCAGAAAAACTAAGTCCATTTATAAGTAAAATACGAAAAAATGGAATTTTATTTTCACAAAATTTACTTCTGGATACTATCTTATGATCATAAACAAGCTTCAGTCCAAGTTTGGTAGAAATCCAGGATAGTTTAAGAAAGTTATTAAAATCTCAAAAACTTTAACCACAGAGTGAATATTTGTGGACGCCGACGCCGCCGACGACGACGACGACGACGACGCCGACGGAATGTAGGATCGCTATGTCTCGCTTTTTCGACTAAAGTCGAAGGCTCGACAAAAACACATTTGTTAGTATAGAAAACCAAAAATCTGTAAAAATCTGCATTTTCAATTCTTTCTGTTAAATTTATTCACAATTCTTTATAGACTCGGAACAATTTAGAGCTTGAAATATTGTATGGACACCAGTCTGTTGTCGATGACTGCAGGTGATTTTGTTATCAGAGCTTATGTTTGTATGTTTTATGCTAAGCCGAATCAAAATAAAGTTTTCTATGTCTATTACCTCTACATGTAAAAGAGAGGCGAAAGATACCAAATAAGTTGAAAATAAACTGACAACGCCATGGCTAAAAAAAGAAAAAGACAAACAGACAAACAATAGTACACAAAACACAACATAGAAAACTAAAGACTGAGCAACACGAACCCCACCAAAAAACTGTTCTTCTTTTGGTTATTTATGTCATTTACTTAATGTATCATTGACAAATGTACCCCACACCTCCATTTCTCGTAGCTGTAAATACTCTGGTCATCTGGACTTCTCGAATCTCGTATAGTAAAACCAATGCAAAAGATGGGCGTCCGCTTGGTTATGCGATATGTATAGATAAGCAACCACCTTAGGTCACAATGGGAATGTTAAATTCGATGCCTCGTGAAGATGGATGTCACACTCTCTGTCCGTTAAATAATTCATGCAACAACTCTTTGATGACTTGTTGCAAAGTGAACTTTCTGTATCTATGCAACATAAACTCATTTTCCAGAAGCAGTCAGAATTTACTTGTCGACCATGAAGCAGATCCTTTTTGATTTGTAAGTTTCTTGAATAAATTAAAGTTGCCAGTACACCACTGTTCATTTACAGTACAGTACAGATTTTGGGGTTATCTATATAGGGATCATTTTGCTTTCTGTGTTTAGATAGCACATCAATTATCAGTCAATTTCAGGCTGCAGGGCTTCCGATCGACAGTAAAACCCTTGCCAAATTTGGCATCCGTTTGGTTATGCGGTATGTATAAATCTGATGACTCTTGTAGAGAGAGTGCCACGCTCTCTGTACATTACGAACCATTGCTACAACTCTGTATGGGGTCCGTATGTGGCCTGTTGCCTATCTAATTTAACCTCATTTTTCAGTGGGAGTCCAAATTTCCCGTCCTTCATCTCGACCGACCCTACCTATTGTATGTATTGTTAATTTATTCTGCATGATATATTTGTCACTGGACGTTAAGCAACAAACAATCAACCAATCAATCATTCAGTGCAGATAAAAAAAGAAATAGTACTTATTACCAATGAAAAACAGACTGATAAATTAGAATAACAATCTCTTAAAATAAATTGGTTATTTCATATACAGAGACGTAGTCATACATCATGCTATAAAAAGAAGCCGGGAAAACTGTTTTGAATTTATTTTACACCAGGGCCTTTTATCTGTTCATTAGATATTCCTCCTCTGCAGCCTTCTTTTAATACAATTCATACTCTTCTATGGTCTTCTCTATATCTCATTCTCTCTTGATTTAAGATTATCTAGACTGATCCAAGGAACTGTTAAGAAATTAAGTCTGAACTGATTCCATATCTGCTTCTTAAAAAACTGAAAAGAAAAGAAGGTAACTTTCTAGTTTTTATTACGATGCGTGAAGAAAAACAGTTAGTTATGTTCTGTCAAATAATAAGTAACATGGGCAGCTACTAAGAAAAAGGTGATTATGCTGGGTTATGATTGAAAATTTTGATTTGAACTGGACTACTTGTGGACCCCTCAAGTAGCATTTTAAAGGGGTTTTTAAATGAACATGGCATTCTACAAACATTAGTATTTGCATCATCGCACATAATTAGAACACTCTTTAGTTGAATTTTACCATTTCGCAAAATAGAACATTCTATCAATGAGTTCAAATCATGAAAAAATAATCTTTGGTAATGCTATTTTGTTTTATTGTACACCTACCATAAGCAATCCTTAAAGGCTGTTCTTAGTAAAATGCTATAAAACTGTATAGGAATATGCTTAATGCTATAAAAAGTTACAACACTATACCTAGTGTCATGTTATAGTATTTACCTAGTGCTATGCTATAAAAGTGTACCTGGTGTTCTGCTGTGAGACTGTACCTGGTGTTCTGCTATAACAATGTAGTTACTGTACTTTTATTAGACTGTACCTAGTGCAATGCTATCAGAGTGTACCTAGTGTAATGTTATAAGAAAGTACATAGAGTCTTGCTAAAAGAATGTACCTAGTGTAATGCTATAAGAATGCCCCTAGTGTAATGCAATAAGAAAGTACATAAAGTCTTGCTATAAGAATGTATCAAGTTTCTTGTTATAATAATGTACCGAGTGAAACACTATAAGAATGTACCTACTGTAATGTTTAAAGAATGTACTTAGTATAATGCTATCAGAATGTACCTAGTGAAATGCTATAAGAATGTTTCTAGTGTAATGCTATCAGAGTGTCTTGCTGTAAGAATATATTTAGTGTCTTGCTATTAGAATGTACCTAGTTAAAAGCTATAGAAATGTATATAATGAAATGGTATAATAATTTATATAGTAAAGTGCTATCAGAATGCTCCTTGTGTCTTGCTATAAAAATGTTCCTAGTGTAACCCTATAAGAATGTATCTAGAGTCTTGTTTTAAAAATAAACCTAGTGAAATGCTATAAGAATGTTCCTACTGTAATGCTATAAGAATGTACCAAGTGTCTTGCTTTAAAAATTACCTACTGGAAAGTGCCTAGTGTAATGCTATAAGAATGTACCCTGTTAACAGTACCTAGTGTAATGGTATAAGAATGTACCTTGTTAACAGTACCTAGTGTAATGCTATAAAAATGTACCTTGTGTTAAGCCATAAGAATGTTCTAAGTGTCTTGCTTTTAAAAATATACCTAGTGTAATGCTATAAGAATGTTCCTAGCGTAATGCTTTTAGGATGTAAGTAGTCTCTTGCTAGAAACATGTACCTAGTGTTTTGCTATATCAATGTACCTAGTGGAAAGTACTTAGTGTATGCTATAAGAATGTACCTTGTTAAAATTACCTAGTGTAATGATATAAGAATGTACCTTGTTAAAATTACCTAGTGTAATGCTATAAGAATGTACCTACTCAAATGCTATAAGAATGTGATTAGTGTCTTGCTATCAGAATGTACTTAGTGAAATGCAAAAAGAATGTAATTAGTGTCTTGCTATCAGAATGTACCTAATGAAATGATATAAGAATGTTTCAAGTGTTTTTTCTTTAAAAATGTACCTAGTGAAAGGCTATAAGAATGTATCTAGTGATCTGCTATACGAATTTATCTAGTTAAATGATATCAGAATGTTCCTAGTGTCTTGCTATAAGAATGTTCCTAGTGTAATGCTATAAGAATGTATCTAAGGTCTTGCTTTAAAAATGAATCTAGTTTAAAGCCATAAGAATGTTCTTAAGTGTCTTGATATTAGGAATATACCTAGTGAAATGCTATAATAATGTTCCAGAGGTAACGCTATCAGAATGTAACTAGGGTCTTGCTACAAAAATGTACCCAATTTCTTGCTAAAAGAATGCAACTAGTGAAAAGTATATAGTGTAATGCTATAATATGTACCTAGACTAGAGTAACGCTATAAGAATATACTTAGGGTCTTGTTATCAAAATGTAACTAGTGTCTTGCTATAAGAATGCACCTAGTGAAAGTCTATAAGAATATATCTAGTGTACTGCTATAAGAATACTCCTAGAGTAACGCTATAAGAATGTACCTAAGTGTCTTGCTATACGAATGTACCTAATTTCTTGCTATAAGAATAATTCTAGTGAAAAGTACCTAGTGTAATGCTATAAGAATGTTCCTAGTTTCTTGCTATCAGAATGTAACTAGTGGAAAGTACCTAGTGTTATGCTATAAGAATGTACCTTGTTGAAAGTATTTAGTGTAATGCTATAAGAATATTTCTTGTGTAACGCTTTCAGAATGGACATATTATCTTGCTATAAGAATGAACCTAGTGTCTTGCTAAAGGAATGTACTAAGCGAAAATCTATAAAAATGTATCTAGTGTAATGCTTTAAGAATATTCCTAGTGTAACGCTATAAGAATGTACCTAGGGTCTTACTATCAGAATGTACCTAGTGGTCTTGCTATAAAAATATACCTAGTGGAAAGTACCTAGTGTAATGCTATAAGGATGTACCTTGTTGAAAGTACCTAGTGTAATGCTTTAAGAATATTCCTAGTGTAACGGTAAAGGATGTACCTAGTGAAATGCTATAAGGTTGTGATTAGTGTTTTGCTCCAAGAATGTACCTATTTGAAAGTACCTAGTGTAATTCTATAAGGATGTACCTTGCTGACAGTACCTAGTGTAATGCTATAAGAATATTCCTAGTGTAACGCTATAAGAATGTACCTACGGTCTTGCTATCAGAATGGACCTTGTGTCTTGCTATACGATTGTACATATTGTCTTGTTCTTAGAATGCACATAGTAAAAAATACGTAGTGTAATGCTATAAGAATGTACCTTGTTAAAAGTAACTAGTGTAATGCTAAAAGAATATTTTTAATGTAACGCTTTTAGATTGGACCTAGTATCTTGCTTCAAGAATGTACCTAATGATAAGTACCTAGTGTAATGCTAAAAGGATGTACCTTGTTAAGAGTACCTAGTGTAATGCTATAAGAATATTCCTACTGTAACGCTATAAGGATGCACCTAGTGAAATGCTATAAGAGTGTGATTAGTGTTTTGCTATCAGAATGTACCTAGTGTCTTGCTATCAGAATGTACCTAGTTGAAAGTACCTAGTGTAATGCTATAAGGATGTACTTTGTTAAAAGTACCTAGTGTAATGCGATAAGAATATTCCTAGAGTAACGCTATAAGGATGTACCTAGTGAAATGCTATAAGAATGTGATTAGTGTTTTCTTACCAGAATGTACCTAGTGTCTTGCTATAAGAATATACCTATTGAAAAGTACCTAGTGTAATGCTATAAGGATGTACCTTGCTGAAAATACTTAGTGTAATACTATAAAAATATTCTTAGTGTCACGCTATAAAATGTACCTAGTGTCTTGTTATAAGAATGTACCTAGTGAAAATCTATAAGAATTACCTAGTGTAACGTTATAAGAATGTACTACGGTCTTGCTATCAAAATGGACCTTTTGTCTTGTTATAAGAATGCACCTAGTGAAAAGTACTAAGTGTAATGCTAAAAAAATGTACCTTGTTGAAAGTACCTAGTGTAATGCCATCATAATGAACCTAGTGAAATGCTATAAGAATGTGATTAATGTTTTGCTATCAAAATATACCTATTCTCTAGATATAGGAATGTACCTAGTGAAAAGTACCTATTGTAATGCTATAAGAATGTACCTTGTTGAAAGTAACTAGTGTAATGCTATAAGAATATTCTCAGTGTAACGCTATTAAAATGAACCTGTCTTGCTATAAGAATGTAC